>JAJUPC010000315.1:0-428976 GCA_023614405.1 Avena insularis | reverse complement strand
TGAAAAGAACACACTATGCAATGACTTAAAGGTTGTTAGTAAAAAATAACACACATGCAATGACACTGGTGGATCCATGTGTGGTCTCTGAAGATAACACACATGCAACAATGACACTGGTGTGGATTCCATATGGTGGTCTCGAAAGAGAGAAATATGAAAATGACTCTAGTTGTTGTTAGTAAAAAGAACACACATGCAATGACACTGGTGGGATCTACATGGTGGATTGGTGAAAAGAGCACACATGCAATGACACTGTGGATCCATATGTGGTATGTGAAAAGAACACACATGCAATGGACTCTCTAGTTGTTGTTAGTAAAAGAACACACATGCAAATATACATTTTCACAGGATCCATGTGGTCTTCAAGAGAACACACATTTCCCCAATGACACTGGTGATCCTGGATAGGTGGTATGTGAAAAGAACACACATGAAATGACACTGTTGTTGGTAAGTAAAAGAACACACATGCAATGACACTGCGTGATCCATGTGTGGTATGTAAAAGAACACACATGCAATGACACCAGTGACCCATATGTGGTATGTGAAACACACACAATGACTGTTGTTAAAAGGTAAAAGAACACACATGTAATGACATCAGTGTGAGATCCATGTGTGGTCTCCTCAAGAGACACACAATATTTCAATGACACTGGTGGATCTATGTAGGTATGAAAAGAACACATGAACGAAATGACTTAGTTGTTGTTAGTAAAGAATAACACACATGCAATGACACTGGGTGGATCTTATGGTGGTATGTGAAAGAACACATATCAATGACTTAAGCAGCATAGAAAAGAACACACATGCAATGACTCTAAGGTTGTGGTTAATAAAAATAATGTACATGCAATGACTCGGGTGCTTTGTTGTTAGTAAAAAGAACACACATGCAATGACATATGATCCATGTACGTTTCAAAGAGAACACACACACAATGACAGGATCCGCTAGGTGGTATGTGAAAAGAACACAGCATGCAATGACTGGTTATGGTTGTTAGTAAAAAAGAACACACATGCAATGACACTCGTGGATCCATGTGTGGTTCTTGAAGAGAACACATTTGCAATGACACCCCATCTCAAGCTTGTTAGTAAAAAGAACACACATGCAAATGACTCTGTTGTTGGTCTCCTCAAAAGAACACATGCAATGACACTGGTGGATCTACATGTAGGTCTCTAAAGGCACATGGTCATGACACTGGATCTCTTATATGTGGTATGCAAAAAGAACACACATGCAATTGCTAATCGTGGGACTTATAGGTGGAGCTGTAAAGAGCAGCACATGCAATGACACCTGTGGATCCATATGTGGTATGTGAAAAGAACACACATGGAATGACTCTCAATTGTTGTTAGTAAAAAAGAACACACATAATGACACACTGGTAGTGGATCCCATGTAAAATGTCTCTAAAGAGAACAACACACATTTAATGACACATCAGCTGGACTTCCATGTGAAAAGTGTATGTGAAAAGAAATACCATGAAATGACTCCTGCTTGTTGTTAGTAAAGAGAACACACATGCAATGACTTGGTCCAGGGATCCATGTAAAAGCATAAAAAAGAACACACATGCAATGACACTGTGGATCCATATGTGGTATGTGAAAAGAACACACATGTAATGACTGTTGAAAGCAGTAGTAAAAGAACACACACAATGACATCACTGGTGGTGGATCCATGTGTGGTCTCCTCAAGAGAACACACATTTAATGACACCGTGGATCTATATGGTGGGATGTGAAAAGAATGGGCATATGAAATGAACATTTCCAGAAGGCTTGTTGTTAGTAAAAAGAACACACATGCAATGACACTGGTGGATCTTATAGGGTGGATTGTAGAAAAGAACACACATGCAATGCATATTCTGTGGATCCTACAGGTGGTATGTGAAAAGAACACACATTTCAATGACTCGTCAGTAAGCATAAAAATAATAATACATGGGGTGACTTGGTTGTTGTTAGTAAAGAGCAATACATGCAATGAGGACAGGATCTGGCAAGCGTTCTAAAGAACACACATGCAATGACATTCAAGGTGGTAATCCATATGTGTGATATGTGAAGAGAACACACATGCAATGACACTAAGCGTTAGTAAAAGAATGCAACCGGTTAATCGGTGGATCCATATGTGGTATGTGAAAAGAACACACATGAAATGACTCTAGCTTGTTGTTAGTAAAAAACACACATGCAATGACACTGGTGTATCCATGTGTGGCCCTAAAAAGAACACACATGCAATGACATCACTCTGGATCCATGTGGTATGTGAAAAGAAATACACATGATAATCGTGGACTCTAGTTGTTGTTAGTAAAAAGAACACACATGCAATGACACCAGTGGATCTATAGGTGGATTGTGAAAATAACACACATGTAACTGACACTCAGTGGATCCATATGTGTGGTATGTGAAAAGAACACACATGCAATGTGACTCTAGCTTGTTGTTAGTAACAAGAACACACATGCAATGACATCATGGATCCATGTGTAGTCTCAAGGAGAACACACATGCAATGACACTGTGGATCCATATGGTATGTGAAAAGAACACACATGCAATGACACCGCCGTCACAGGTAAAAAGAAACACACGCCGCCAGCAATGACACCGAGTGGATCCATGTGTGGTCTCCTGGAAGAGAACACACATTTCAATGACAATCTCTGTTGTTGTTAGTAAAAAGAACACACATGCAAATGGACACTAGTGGATCCATAGGTGGTAGGAAAGAACGGAATGACGGCTTGTTGTTATAAAAAGAACACACATGCAATGACACTGTGTGGAGTCCATATGTGGTATGTGAAAAGAACACACATTTGCTTAATGACTCTAGTTGTTGTTGCAAAAGAACATTACATGCAATGTGACACTGTGTGGATCCACATGTGTGGTCTCTAAAGAGAACACACATGACCCCATGAGACTTGGGTTGTTGTTACGTAAAAGAATGACACACATTTCAATGACACTGTGTGGATCCATATGTGGTAGTGTGAAAGAGGGCCACACATGCAATGACTTCAAGGTGTTGTTAGAAAAGAACACACATGCAATGACACTGGTGGATCCATAGGTGTGGTCTTCTGTGAAAAGAACAACACATGCAATGACACTAGTGGATTCATATGTGGTATGTGAAAAGAACACACATGCAATGATTCTGTTGTTGTTAGTAAAAGAACACACATGCAATGACACTAAGTGGGATCCATAGTGTGGATTTCAGAAAAGAACACATGCTAATGACAATCGTGGATCTATATGTGGTATGTGAAAAGAACACAAGCGAAATGACTTCCGGGTTGTTGTTAGTAAAAAGAACACACATGTACATGACACAGGATCCATGTGTGTGTCTCTGAAGAGAACACACATGCAATGACACTGGTGGATCCATATGTGGTATGTGAAAAGCAACACACATGATTTCAATGACCGCTACAGGATCCATACAGCAAAAAGAACACACATGCAATGACACACCGGTGGATCCATGTGTGGTATGTGTGAAAAGAAACACATGCAATGACTCGGGCAGCCTAGTAAAAAGAACACACATGCAATGACACTGGTGGATCCATAGGGATTTTCATGTACACATACATGTAAGCCGACACTGTGGATTCATATATGGATTGTGAAAGAACACACATGCAATGGCGATGACCGGTGCATCATGTGGTATGTGAAGTAGCCACATCCAAATGACTCTAAGTGTTGTTAGTAAAAAAGAACACATTATGCAATGACACTAGGATCCATGTGTGGTCTCAAGAGAACACACATTTCAATGACTCTGGGATCCATTGTTGCATGTGTGAAAAAGAACACACACTTTCAATGACATCTGGATCCATGTGTGGATCTCTGAAGCAGAACACACATGCAAATGACACTGTGGATCTAGGCAAGTAGGGTGCAGGAAAAAGGAGCACACATGCAATGACACTGGTGGATCCATATATGTGGTATGTGAAAAGAACACACATGCAATGACTCTAGTTGTTGTTAGTAAAAAGAACACACATGCAATGACACTGTAGGATCCATGGGTTGTGGTCTCTGGAAGAGAACACACATTTCAATGACTCACTGGATCCATATGTGGTATGTGAAAAAGAACACACATGCAATGACATTCTAGGTGGATCCATGTGTGGTTAGTCCAAAGAGCAAATACACATGCAATGACTCTAGTTGTTCCATAGGTTAGTATAAAAGAACACACATACATGCAATGACACTGGTAGGGATCCATATGGTATGTGAAAAGAACACACATGCAATGACCTTCTGGTTGTTGTTAGTAAAAATAACACACATGCAATGACACTAGGTGGATCCATAGGTGATTGTGAAAAGAACACACATGCAATGACACTGTGGATCCATATGTGGTATGTGAAAAGAACACACATGCAATGACTCTGGTTGTTGTTAGTAAAAAGAACACATGCACGACACTGGGTGGATCCGGCAGGTGGATTAGAAACAGCAATACATGCAATGACACTAGTGGGATCCATGTGTGCTCAAGAGAACACACATTTCAATGACTTAGATGTTGTTAGGGTAAAAAGAACACATGTATGCAATGACATCAGGATCCATGTGGTCTCAAGAGAACACACATTTCAATGACACTTCAGGATCCATATGTGGTATGTGAAAAGAACAATGAAATGACTCAGTTGTTGTTAGTAAAAGAATTGGTTACACACATGCAATGACACCGGTGGATCCATAGGTGGATTGTGAAAAGAACACACATGCAATGACACTGGAGGATCCATATGTGGTATGTGAAAAGAACACACATGCAATGACTCTAGTTGTTGTTAGTAAAAGAACACATGCAATGACACTAGTGGATCCATGTGTGGTCTCAAGAGAACACACATGCAATGACTTGTGGATCCATATGTGGTATGTGAAAAGAACACACATTTCAATGACTTTGTTTTAGTAAAAGAACACACATGCTTCTAAATGACATTGGACCATGTGGTCTCTAAAAGAACACACATGTAATGACACTTTGAGGGATCCATGTGTGGTCCCTAAAGAGAACACACATGCAATGACTCAAGTTGCGCAAAAAGAATGGCACACAATGACCAGGATTGTTAGTAAAAAGAGCACACATGCAATGACACTGTGGATCCATATGTGGTATGTGAAAAGAACACACATGCAATGACTCTTGTTGTTGTTAGTAAAAGTGAAAGAACACACATGCAATGCCACTGGGGATCCATGTGTGGTCTCAAGAGAACACACATTTCAATGACAATGTGATCCATATGTGGTATGTGAAAAGAACACATGCAATGACTCAGTTGTTGTTAGAAAAAGAACACACATGCAATGACACCGTGGATCCATAGGTGGATTGTCAAAAGAACACACATGCAATGACACTGGATCCATATGTGGTATGTGAAAAGAACACACATGTCAATGACTCAAGTTGTTGTTAGTAAAAAGAACACATGCAATGACACTGGTGGATCCATAGGTGGATTGTGAAAAGAACACACATGCAATGACACTGGTGGATCCATGTGTGGTCTGTGAAAACAACACACAAGCAAACACATGACTCAGTCACATAGTAAAAAGAACACACATGCAATGACACTGGATCCATGTGGTCTAAAAAAAGAAGAGACACAAATCAATGACACTGTATCCATATGTGGTATGTGAAAAGAAAGCTGGTCATGAAATGACTCTAGTTGTTGTTAGTAAAAAGAACACACATGCAATGACACCCATGGATCCATAGGTGGATTCAGAAAGAGCACACATGCAATGACACTGTGGATCCATATGTGGTATGTGAAAAGAACACACATGCAATGACCGTTGTTGTTAGTAAAAAGAACACACATGCAATGACATCAGGATCCATGTGTGGTCTCCAAAAAATCAGAGAACACACATGCAATGACACTGGTGTCTCCATATGTGGTATGTGAAAAGAACACACATGCAATGACTCTGGTTGTTGGTAAGAACAAGACCCCACATGCACGGACACGGGTGGATCCATGTGTGGTCTCTGAAGAGAACACACATGCAATGACTCCGTTATTGTTAGTAAAATAACACACATGCAATGACACTATGGATCCATGTGTAGTCTGAAGAGAACACACATGCAATGACTGTTGTTCCGGCGTTAGTAAAAGAACACACATGCAATGACACTGGTGGATCCATATGTGGTATGAAAAGAACACACATTTCAATGACACCATGGATTCGTTGTTGTTGAAAAAGAAATCACGTGAAATGAATCCAACACAGCAGTAAAAAAGAACACACATGCAATGACACTGGTGGATCCATAGGTGGTTCTAAAAAGAACACACATGCAATGACATTGTGGATCCTCATGTATGTGAAAGAACACACATGCAATGACTCTGGGTTGTTAGTAAAAAGAACACACATGCAATGACACTGGGATCCATGTGTGGTCTCTAAGAGAACACACATTTCAATGACACTGTGGATCCATATGTGGTATGTGGCACGTATACATGCACAAACGTGAACTGGCAGGTGACAAAGAGCACATGCACGACACTGGTGATCTATATGTGTGAAAAGAACACACATGCAATGACTCGTTGTTGTTAGTAAAAGAACACACATGCAATGACACTGGTGGATCCATAGGTGGATTGTGAAAAGAACACACATGCAATGACACTGTGGATCCATATGTGGTATGTGAAAAGAACACATGAAATGACCTACACATAGTAAAAGAATTATGTGCTAGACACCGTGGATCTGCATATAGTAGTATTCAAGAACACATGCAATGACTGTTGTTGTTAGTAAAAAGAACATGCAATGACATCAGGGATCCATGTGTGGTCTTCAAGAGAACACACATTTCAATGACACTGTGGATCCATATGTGGTATGTGAAAAGAACACACATGAAATGACATTGGTGGATACATGTGTGGTCTCCTGCAGGAAATACATACTTAATGACTTCGTTGTTGTTAGTAAAAAGAACACACATGCAATGACACCGTGGATCCATGGTGTATCAAAAGAACACACAACACACATGCAATGACACTGTGGATCCATATGTGGTATGTAAAGAACACACATGCAATGACTCTGGTTGTTGTTAGTAAAAAGAAACACATGCAATGACACGGATCCATGTGGTCTCCAAGAGAACACACATTTCAATGACTGTTGTTGTTAGTGAAAAGAACACATTTCAACGACTGGTGATCCAGGATTTAAAAAGAGCATGTAATGACACCGTGGATCCATATGTGTGGTCTCCAAGAGAACACACATGCAATGACTCTGTTGTTGTTAGTAAAAAGAACACACATGCAATGACACTGGTATCCATATGTGGTATGGAGAAAGACACACATTTCAATGGCCAGACACTGTGGTTGTTGTTATGTGTGAAAAAGAACACACATGCAATGACATCAGGATCCATGTGTGGTCTCAAAGAACACACATGCAACGACTCCGTTGTTGTAGTAAAATAACACATGCAATGACACTGGTGGATCCATATGTGGTATGTGAAAAGAACACACATGCAATGACTCTGGTTGTTAAAAAGAACACACATGTAATGACACTGGTGGATCCATAGGTGGATTGTGAAAAGCACACATGCAATGACACCGGTGGATCCATATGTGGTATGTGAAAGAACACACATGCAATGACTCGTTGTTGTCATAAAGGAACACACATGCAATGACACTGTGGATCCATGTGTGGTCTCTGAAGAGAACACATATTTCAATGACACCGTGCAGTAAAAGATCCATACGAATCATGGTATGTGAAAAGAACACATGAAATGACTCCAGTTGTTGTTAGTAAAAAGAACACACATGCAATGACACTGGTGGATCCATAGGTGGATTGTGAAAAGAACACACATGCAATGACATCTGGTATCCACATGTACATGTGAAAACAACACACATGCAATGACTCAGGTTGTTGTTAGTAAAAAAACCACACATGCAATGACACTGGTGGATCCATAGGTGGATTGTGAAAAGAACACACATGCAATGACACTGGTGGATCCATATGTGGTATGTGAAAGAACACATGCAAGTTAGTAAAAAGAACACACATGCAATGACACTGGTGGATCCATGTGGTATGTGAAAAGAACACACATGCAATGACACTCAGGGATCCATGTGGTCTAAAAAGAACACACATTTCAATGACACTGGTGGATCCATATGTGGTTCTGAAAAGAACACATGCCATGCAATGACATGGTGGATCCATATGTGGTATGTGAAAGAACACACATGCAATGACTCCAAGCTTGTTGTTAGTAAAAAGAACACACATGCAATGACATCAGGATCCATGTGTGGTCTCTGGAGAACACACATTTCAATGACACTGTGGATCCATGTGGTATGTGAAAAGAACACACATGAAATGACCTGTTGTGGTTAGTAAAAGAACACACATGCAATGACACTGTGGATCCATAGGTGGATTGTGAAAAGAACACACATGCAATGACACTGTGGATCCATATGTGGTATGTGAAAAGAACACATGCAATGACTTAGCTGTTGTTAGTAAAAAGAACACACATGCAATGACATGTGGATCCATGTGTGGTCTGAAGAGAACACACATTTCAATGACACTGGTGATCCATATGTGGATTGTGAAAAGAACACACATGCAATGACACTGGTTCAAGTTGTTAGTAAAAAGAACACACATGCAATGACACTGGTGGATCCATGTGGTCTCAAGAGAACACACATTTCAATGACTCTGGTTGTTGTTAGTAAAAAGAACACACACATGCAATGACATCAGTGGATCCATGTGTGGTCTCAAGAGAACACACATGCAATGACTCTCCGTGTTGTTAGTAAAAGAACACACATGCAATGACACTAGTGGATCCATATGTGGTATGTGAAAAGAACACACATGCATGACTCGTTGTTGTTAGTAAAAGAACACATGTAATGACATCAGGATCCATAGGGTCTCTGAAGAGAACACACATTTCAATGACACTGGTGGATCTATATGTGGTATGTGAAAAGAACACACATGAAATGACCTTCAGTTGTTGTTAGTAAAAGAACACACATGCAATGACACTGTGGATCCATGTGGATTGTGAAAAGAACACACATGTAATGACACTGTGGATCTATATGTGTATGTGAAAAAACACACATGCAATGACTCGTTGTTGTTAGTAAAAAGAACACACATGCAATGACACTGTGGATTCATGTGGTCTCAAGAGAACACACATGCAATGACACTGTGGATCCATACACTGGTATGTGAAAAGAACACACATGCAATGACACTGTCAAGTTGGTAGTAAAAGAACACACATGCAATGACACTCAGGATCCATGTGTGGTCTAAAGAGAACACACATGCAATGACTCATTGTTGTCAAGTAGTGAAAAGAACACACATGCAATGACAGTGGATCCATGTGTGGTCTGTCAAGAGAACACACATGCAATGACTCATGTTGTTAGTAAAGAACACACATGCAATGACACTAGTGGATCCATATGTGGTATGTGAAGAGAACACACATGCAATGACTGTAAAAAGAACACACATGCAATGACACGGTGGATCCATGTGTGGTATCTAAAAAGAACACACATGCAATGACTCAGTTGTTGTTAGTTAAAAGAACACACATGCAATGACACTGGTGGATCCATATGTGGTAGGTGAAAAGAACACACATGCAATGACTCTTGTTGTTAGTAAAAGAACACACATGCAATGACACTGTGGATCCATGTGATTGGATTGTGAAAGAACACACATTTCAATGACACTGTGGATCCATATGTGGTATGTGAAAAGAACACACATGCAATGACCCAGTTGTTGTTATGAAAAGAACACACATGCAATGACACTTGGATCTATAGGTGGATCTTAAAAAGAACACACATGCAATGACACCGGTGGATCCATATGTGGTATGTGAAAGAACACATGCAATGACTCAGTTGTTGTTAGTAAAAAGAACACACATGCAATGACATGGATCCATGTGTGGTTCTCAAGAGAACACACATTTCAATGACACTGGATCCATATGTGGTATGTGAAAAGAACACATGAAATGACTCAGTTGTTGTTAGTAAAAAGAACACACATGCAATGACACAGTGGATCCATAGGTGGTATGTGAAAGAACACACATGCAATGACTCAAGGTTAAGTAAAAAGAACACACATGCAATGACACTGTGGGATCCATGTGGATTATGAAAAGAACACACATGCAATGACACTGTTGTTGTTAGTAAAAGAACACACATGCAATGACACTGGTGGATCCATGTGTGGTATAAAAGAACACACATGCAATGACATTGTGATTGTTAGTAAAAAGAACACACATGCAATGACACTGGATCCATGTGTGGTCTCAAAAGAACACACATGCAATGACACTGTTGGATCCTATGTAAAAAGAACACACATGCAATGACACTGTGGATCCATATGTGGTATGTGAAAAGAACACACATGCAATGACTCGTTGTTACAGTAAAAGAACACACATGCAATGACATCAGGGATCCATGTGTGGTCTCTAAAGAGAACACACATGCAATGACTGGTTAAGTTGTTAGTAAAAGAACACACATGTAATGACACTGTGGATCCATATGTGGTATGTGAAAAGAACACACATGAAATGACTGGTTGTTGTTAGTAAAAAGAACACACATGCAATGACATCAGGATCCATGTGTGGTCTCTCAAGAGAACACACATTTCAATGACACTGTGGATCCATATGTGGTAAAAAGAACACACATGAAATGACTGTTGTTAGTAAAAGAACACACATGCAATGTCACGGGTGGATCCATAGGTGGATTGTGAAAAGAACACACATGCAATGACACTGTGGATCCATGTGTGGTCTCAAAAGAACACACATGCAATGACACTGTGGATCCATATGTGGTATGTAAAAGAACACACATGCAATGACTCTACTTGTTGTTAGTAAAAAGAACACACATGCAATGACACTGGTGGATCCATGTGGATTATGTAATAAAAAGAACACACATGCAATGACACTCGTGGATCCATATGTGGTATGTGAAAAGAACACACATGCAATGACTCGTTGTTGTTAGTAAAAAGAACACACATGCAATGACATCAGGTGGATCCATGTGTGGTCTCTCAAGAGAACACATTTCAATGACACCGTGGATCCATATGTGGTATGTGAAAAGAACACATGAAATGACTCTAGTTGTTGTTAGTAAAAAGAACACACATGCAATGACACCGGTGGATCCATAGGTGGATTGTGAAAAGAGCACACATGCAATGACACTGTGGATCCATATGTGGTATGTGAAAAGAACACATGCAATGACTCAGTTGTTGTTAGTAAAAGAACACACATGCAATGACATCAGGATCCATGTGTGGTCTCAAGAGAACACACATTTCAATGACACTGTGGATCCATATGTGTATGTGAAAAGAACACACATGAATGACTCTGTTGTTGTTAGTAAAAAGAACACACATGCAATGACACTGGTGGATCCATGTGGTCTTTGTTAGTGAAAAGAACACACATGCAATGACACCGGTGGATCCATGTGTGGTATGAAAGAACACACATGCAATGACTCGTTGTTGTTAGTAAAAAGAACACACATGCAATGACATCAGTGGATCCATGTGTGGTCTTCAAAAGAACACACATTTCAATGACTCTGAAAGAACACACATGCAATGACATCAGGATCCATGTGTGGTCTCAAAAGAACACACATGCAATGACACTGTTGTCCATGTTAGTAAAAAGAGAACACATGCAATGACAATCGTGGATCCATATCTGGTATGTGAAAAGAACACATGCAATGACTTAGTTGTTGTTAGTAAAAAGAACACACATGTAATGACATCAGGATCCATGTGTGGTCTCTGAAGAGAACACACATTTCAATGACACTGGTGGATCCATATGTGGTTAGTAAAAAGACACATGAAATGACTCCAGTTGTTGTTAGTAAAAAGAACACACATGCAATGACACCGGTGGATCCATAGTTGGATTGTGAAAAGAACACTCATGCAATAACACTGTGGATCCATATGTGGTATGTGAAAAGAACACATGCAATGACTGTTGTTGTTAGTAAAAAGAACACACATGCAATGACATCAGGATCCATGTGGTCTCAAGAGAACACACATTTAATGACACTGTGGATCCATATGTGGTATGTGAAAAGAACACACATGCAATGACTCGTTGTTGTTAGTAAAAGAACACACATGCAATGACACTGGTGGATCCATGTGGATTGTGAAAAGAACACACATGCAATGACACTGGTCCATATGTTGTTAGTAAAAAGAACACACATGCAATGACACTGGATCCATATGTGGATTGTGAAAAGAACACACATGCAATGACTCGTTAGTAAAAAGAACACACATGCAATGACACTGTGGATCCATGTGGTCTGAAGAGAACACACATTTCAATGACACTTGTCTAAATGTTAGTAAAAAGAACACACATGCAATGACATCAGGATCCATGTGGTAAAAGAGAATACACATGCAATGACTCTAGTTGTTGTTAGTAAAAGAACACATGCAATGACACCGGTGGATCCATATGGTATGTGAAAAGAACACACATGAAATGACTCGTTGTTGTTAGTAAAAAGAACACACATGCAATGACATCAGGGATCCATGTGTGGTCTCTAAAGAGAACACACATGCAATGACTCGTGTTGTTAGTAAAAGAGCACACATGCAATGACACTGTGGATCCATATGTGGTATGTGAAAAGAACACACATGCAATGACTCTGCTTGTTGTTAGTAAAAGAGAACACATGCAATGACACTGGTGGATCCATGTGTGGTCTGAAAAGAACACACATGCAATGACACTGGTGGATCCATATGTGGTATGTGAAAAGAACACACATGCAATGACTCGTTGTTGTTAGTAAAAGAACACACATGCAATGACACTGGTGGATCCATGTGGATTGTAAAAGAACACATGCAATGACACTGGTGGATCCATGTTAGTAAAGAGAACACACATGTAATGACACTGTGGATCCATATGTGGTATGTGAAAAGAACACACATGCAATGACTCACTTGTGATTCATGTTATAAAAGAACACACATGCAATGACACTGTGGATCCATAGGTGGATTATAAAAGAGCACACATGCAATGACACTGGATCCATATGTGGTATGTGAAAAGAACACACATGCAATGACTCAGTTGTTGTTAGTAAAAGAACACACATGCAATGACACTGTGGATCCATGTGTGGTCTCAAGAGAACACACATTTCAATGACACTGTGGATCCATATGTGGTATGTGAAAAGAACAGTCATGAAATGACTTAGTTGTTGTTAGTAAAAGAACACACATGCAATGACACTGTGGATCCATAGGTGGATTGTGAAAAGAACACACATGCAATGACACTGTGGATCCATATGTGGTATGTGAAAAGAACACACATGCAATGACTAGTTGTTGTTAGTAAAAGAACACACATGCAATGACATCAGGTGATCCATGTGTGGTCTCAAGAGAACACACATGCAATGACACTGTGGATCCATATGTGGTATGTGAAAAGAACACACATGCAATGACTCGTTGTTGTTAGTAAAAAGAACACACATGCAATGACACCGTGGATCCATATGTGGTATGTCAAGAGAACACACATGCAATGACTCTGTTGTTGTTAGTAAAAGAACACACATGCAATGACATCAGTGGATCCATGTGTGGTCTGAAGAGAACACACATGCAATGACACGTTGTTGTTAGTAAAAAGAACACACATGCAATGACACTGTGGATCCATATGTGGTATGTGAAAAGAACACACATGCAATGACTCTAGTTGTTGTTAGTAAAAAGAACACACATGCAATGACATCAGGATCCATGTGTGGTCTCTAAGAGAACACACATGCAATGACTCGCTGTTGTTAGTAAAAAGAACACACATGCAATGACACTGGTGGATCCATATGTGGTATGTGAAAAGAACACACATGCAATGACTCTGTTGTTAGTAAAAAGAACACATGCAATGACACTGTGGATCCATGTGGTCTAAAGAGAACACACACAATGACACTGTGGATCCATATGTGGTATGTGAAAAGAATACACATGAAATGACTTTGTTGTTAGTAAAAAGAACACACATGCAATGACACTGTGGATCCATAGGTGGATTGTGAAAAGAACACACATGCAATGACACTGGTGGATCCATATGTGGTATGTGAAAAGAACACATGCAATGACTCGTTGTTGTTAGTAAAAAGAACACACATGCAATGACACTCAGGATCCATGTGTGGTCTCAAGAGAACACACATTCAATGACACTGTGGATCCATATGTGGTATGTGAAAAGAACACACATGAAATGACTCCGTTGTTGTTAGTAAAAGAACACACATGCAATGACACGTGTGGATCCATATGTGGAATGTGAAAAGAACACACATGCAATGACTTGCTTGTTGTTAGTAAAAAGAACACACATGCAATGACATCAGGATCCATGTGTGGTCTCTCAAGAGAACACATTTCAATGACACTGTGGATCCATATGGTATGTGAAAAGAACACACATGCAATGACTCTGCTTGTTGTTAGTAAAAAGAACACACATGCAATGACACCGGTGGATCCATGTGGATTGTGAAAAGAACACACATGCAATGACACTGTGGATCCATGTGTGGTAAGAGAACACACATGCAATGACACTGTGGATCCATATGTATGTGAAAAGAACACATGAAATGACTCCAGTTGTTGTTAGTAAAAAGAACACACATGCAATGACACTGTGGGTTGTGAAAGAGAACACATGCAATGACACTGTGGATCCATATGTGGTATGTGAAAAGAACAGTCATAAAATGACTCGAGTTGTTGTTAGCAAAAAGAACACACATGCAATGACACTGGTGGATCCATATGTGGTCTCTGAAGAGAACACATATTTCAATGACACCGGTGGATCCATATGTGGTATGTGAAAAGAACACACATGAAATGACTCTAGTTGTTATTAGTAAAAAGAACACACATGCAATGACACTAGTGGATCCATAGGTGGATTCTGAAAAGAACACACATGCAATTACACTGGTGGATCCATATGTGGTATGTGAAAAGAACACACATGCAATGACTCTGGTTGTTGTTAGTAAAAAGAACACACATGCAATGACACTGGTGGATCCATGTGTGGTCTGAAGAGAACACACATGCAATGACACTGGATCCATATGTGGTATGTGAAAAGAACACACATGCAATGACTTAGTTGTTGTTAGTAAAAAGAACACACATGCAATGACATCAGTGGATCCATGTGGTCTCTGAAGAGAACACACATTTCAATGACTTGTTGTTGTTAGTAAAAAGAACACACATGCAATGACACTGTGGATCCATGTGTTAGTAAAAAGAACACACATGCAATGACACTGGTTGTTGTTAGTAAAAAGAACACACATGCAATGACACTGGTGGATCCATATGTGGTATGTGAAAAGAACACACATGCAATGACTCTAGTTGTTGTTAGTAAAAAGAACACACATGCAATGACACTGGTTGTTGTTAGTAAAAAGAACACACATGCAATGACACTGGTGGATCCATATGTGGTATGTGAAAAGAACACACATGCAATGACTCCTATTGTTGTTAGTAAAAAGAACACACGTGCAATGACACTGTGGATCCATGTGTGGTCTCTCAAGAGAACACATTTCAATGACACTGTGGATCCATATGTGGTATGTGAAAAGAACACACATGAAATGACTCAGTTGTTGTTAGTAAAAGAACACACATGCAATGACACTGTGGATCCATAGGTGGATTGTGAAAAAGAACACACATGCAATGACACTGTGGATCCATATGTGGTATGTGAAAAGAACACACATGCAATGACTCTGGTTGTTGTTAGTAAAAGAACACACATGCAATGACATCAGGATCCATGTGGTCTCAAGAGAACACACATGCAATGACACTGGTGGATCCATATGTGGTATGTGAAAAGAACACATGCAATGACTCAAGTTGTTGTTAGTAAGAACACATGCAATGACACTGTGGATCCATGTGGTATGTGAAAAGAACACACATGCAATGACTGTGGTTGTTTTTACTAAAAAGAACACACATGCAAAGACACAGGTGGATCCATATGTGGTTTGTGAAAAGAACACACATGCAATGACTCAAGTTGTTGTTAGTAAAAGAACACACATGCAATGACACTCAGGATCCATGTGTGTCTCTGAAGAGAACACACATTTGATTGACTCTTGTTGTTGTTAGTAAAAGAACACACATGCAATGACACTGGTGGATCCATGTGTGGTCTGTGAATAGAACACACATGCAATGACTCTGGTTGTTGTTAGTAAAAAGAACACACATGCAATGACACTGGTGGATCCATATGTGGTATGTGAAAAGAACACACATTTCAATGACTCTTGTTGTTAGTAAAAGAACACACATGCAATGACATCAGGTGGATCCATGTGTGGTCAAGAGAACACACAATGACCCGGTGTTGTTAGTAAAAGCACACATGCAATGACACTGGTGGATCCATATGTGGCATGTGAAAAGAACACACATGCAATGACTCTGGTTGTTTTTATTAAAAAGAACACACATGCAATGACATCAGGATCCATGTGTGGTCTCAAGAGAACACACATTTCAATGACAGTGGATCCATATGTGGTATGTGAAAAGAACACATGCAATGACTGGTTGTTGTTAGTAAAAAGAACACACATGCAATGACACTGTGGATCCATAGGTGGATTGTGAAAAGAACACACATGCAATGACACTGTGGATCCATATGTGGTATGTGAAAAGAACACACATGCAATGACTCGTTGTTGTTAGTAAAAAGAACACACATGCAATGACACTGGATCCATGTGGTCTCAAGAGAACACACATGCAATGACTTGGTTGTTGTTAGTAAAAGAACACACATGCAATGACACTGTGGATCCATATGTGGTATGTGAAAAGAACACACATGCAATGACTTGGTTGTTGTTAGTAAAAAGAACACACATGCAATGACACTGTGGATCCATGTGTGGTCTCAAGAGAACACACATGCAATGACAAAGAACACACATGCAATGACATCAGGATCCATGTGGTCTGTGAAGAGAACACACATGCAATGACTCTAGTTGTTGTTAGTAAAAAGAACACACATGCAATGACACTGTGGATCCATATGTGGTATGTGAAAAGAACACACATGCAATGACTCAAGTTGTTAGTAAAAAGAACACACATGCAATGACACTGGATCCATGTGTGGTCTCTCAAGAGAACACATTTCAATGACACTGTGGATCCATATGTGGTATGTGAAAAGAACACACATGAAATGACTCGTTGTTGTTAGTAAAAAGAACACACATGCAATGACACTGGTGGATCCATAGGTGGATTGTAAAAAGAACACACATGCAATGACACTGTGGATCCATATGTGGTATGTGAAAAGAACACATGCAATGACTCGGTTGTTGTTAGTAAAAAGAACACACATGCAATGACACTGGTGGATCCATAGGTGGATTGTGAAAAGAGCACACATGCAATGACACTGTGGATCCATATGTGGTATGTGAAAAGAACACATGCAATGACTCAAGTTGTTGTTAGTAAAAGAACACACATGCAATGACACTGTGGATCCATGTGTGGTCTCAAGAGACACACATTTCAATGACACTGTGGATCCATATGTGGTATGTGAAAAGAACACACATGCAATGACTCTAGTTGTTGTTAGTAAAAGAACACACATGCAATGACACTGGTGGATCCATAGGTGGATTGTGAAAAGAACACACATGTAATGACACTCGGTGGATCCATATGTGGTATGTGAAAAGAACACACATGCAATGACTGTTGTTGTTAGTAAAAGAACACATGCAATGACATCAGGATCCATGTGTGGTCTCTCAAGAGAACACACATGCAATGACACTGTGGATCCATATGTGGATTGTGAAAAGAACACACATGCAATGACACTGTTGTTGGTAGTAAAAAGAACACACATGCAATGACATCTGTGGATCCATGTGTGGTCTCAAGAGAACACACATGCAATGACTCTGGTTGTTGATAGTAAAAGAACACACATGCAATGACACTGGTGGATCCATTTGTGGTCTTTGAAGAGAACACACATGCAATGACTGGTTGTTGTTAGTAAAAAGAACACACATGCAATGACACTGGTGGATCCATATGTGGTATGTGAAAAGAACACACATGCAATGACTCTGGTTGTTGTTAGTAAAAAGAACACACATGCAATGACACAGGTGGATCCATGTGTGGATTGTGAAGAGAACACACATGAAATGACACCGGTGGTTCCATATGTGGTGTGAAAAGAACACACATGCAATGACTCTAGTTGTTGTTAGTAAAAAGAACACATGCAATGACATCAGGGATCCATGTGTGGTCTCTAAGAGAACACACATTTCAATGACACTGTGGATCCATATGTGGTATGTGAAAAGAACACATGACCGGTTGTTGTTAGTAAATAGAACACACATTCAATGACACTGGTGGATCCATAGGTGGATTATGAAAAGAACGCACATGCAATGACACTGTGGATCCATATGTGGTATGTGAAAAGAACACACATGCAATGACTGTTGTTGTTAGTAAAAAGAACACACATGCAATGACATCAGTGGATCCATGTGTGGTCTCAAGAGAACACACATTTCAATGACACTGTGGATCCATATGTGGTATGTGAAAAGAACAGTCATGAAATGACTCACTGTTGTTAGTAAAAGAACACACATGCAATGACACTGTGGATCCATAGGTGGATTGTGAAAAGAACAGACATGCAATGACACTAGTGGATCCATAAGTGGTATGTGAAAAGAACACACATGCAATGACTCGTTGTTGTTAGTAAAAAGAGCACACATGCAATGACACTAGTGGATACATGTGTGGTATCTAAAGAGAACACACATGCAATGAATCAAGTTGTTGTTAGTAAAAAGAACACACATGCAATGACACTAGTGGATCCATATGTGGTATGTGAAAAGAACACACATGCAATGACTGGTTGTTGTTAGTAAAAAGAGCACACATGCAATGACACTGGTGGATCCATATGTGGTATGTGAAAATAACACACAGGCAATGACTCCAGTTGTTGTTATAAAAAGAACACACATGCAATGACACTGGTGGATCCATATGTGGTATGTGAAAAGAACACACATGCAATGACACTGGGTTGTTAGTAAAAAGAACACACATGCAATGACACTGTGGATCCATAGGTGGATTGTGAAAAGAACACACATGCAATGACACTGTTGTTGTTAGTAAAAGAACACACATGCAATGACATCAGGATCCATATGTGGTCTGTGAAAAGAACACACATGCAATGACTCGTTGTTGTTAGTAAAAAAGAACACACATGCAATGACATCAGTGGATCCATGTGTGGTCTGTAAAGAGAACACACATGCAATGACTCTGGTTGTTGTTAGTAAAAAGAACACACATGCAATGACACTGGTGGATCCATATGTGGTATGTGAAAAGAACACACATGCAATGACTCGTTGTTGTTAGTAAAAAGAACACATGCAATGACACTGTGGATCCATGTGGTCTCTAAAGAACACACATTTCAATGACTGGTTGTTGTTAGTAAAAAGAACACACATGCAATGACACTGTGGATCCATGTGTGATCAAGAGAACACACATGCAATGACCTGCTTGTTGTTAGTAAAAAGAACACACATGCAATGACACTGTGGATCCATATGTGGTATGTGAAAAGAACACACATGCAATGACTCTGGTTGTATTAGTAAAAAGAACACACATGCAATGACATGGTGGATCCATGTGTGGTCTCTAAAAGAGAACACACATGCAATGACTCTGTTGTTGTTAGTAAAAGAGCACACATGCAATGACACTGTGGATCCATATGTGGTATGTGAAAAGAACACACATGCAATGACACTGTGGATCCATGTGTGGTCTCTAAAGAGAACACACATGCAATGACTCTGTGTTGTTAGTAAAAGAGCACACATGCAATGACACTGTGGATCCATATGTGGTATGTGAAAAGAACACATGCAATGACTGTTGTTGTTAGTAAAAGAGACACACATGCAATGACATCAGGATCCATGTGTGGTCTCTGAAGAGAACACACATTTCAATGACACTGTGGATCCATATGTGGTATGTGAAAAGAACACACATGAAATGACTTGGTTGTTGTTAGTAAAAAGAACACACATGCAATGACACTGTGGATCCATAGGTGGATTGTGAAAAGAACACATGCAATGACACTGTGGATCCATATGTGGTATGTGAAAAGAACACATGCAATGACTCAATTTGTTGTTAGTAAAAAGAACACACATGCAATGACATCATGGATCCATGTGGTCTTCAAGAGAACACACATTTCAATGACACTGTGGATCCATATGTGGTATGTGAAAAGAACACATGAAATGACTCCGGTTGTTGTTAGTAAAAGAACACACATGCAATGACACTGGTGGATCCATAGGTGGATTGTGAAAAGAACACACATGCAATGACACTAGTGGATCCATATGTGGTATGTGAAAAGAACACATGCAATGACTCGTTGTTGTTAGTAAAAGAACACACATGCAATGACACTGTGGATCCATGTGTGGTCTCTAAAGAGAACACACATGCAATGACTGGTTGTTGTTAGTAAAAAGAACACACATGCAATGACACCTGTGGATCCATATGTGGTATGTGAAAAGAACACACATGCAATGACTCTAGTTGTTGTTAGTAAAAAGAACACACATGCAATGACACTGGTGGATCCATGTGTGGTCTCAAAGAGAACACACATGCAATGACATCAGTGGATCCATGTGTGGTCTCTAAAGAGAACACACATGCAATGACCTAGTTGTTGTTAGTAAAAAGAACACACATGCAATGACACTGGTGGATCCATATGTGTTATGTGAAAAGAACACACATGCAATGACACAGTTGTTGTTAGTAAAAAGAACACACATGCAATGACACTGGTGGATCCATGTGTGGTCTGTGAAGAGAACACACATGCAATGACACCGTGGATCCATATGTGGTATGTGAAAAGAACACACATGCAATGACTCTAGTTGTTAGTAAAAAGAACACACATGCAATGACACTGTGGATCCATAGGTGTTGTGAAAAGAACACACATGCAATGACACTGTGGATCCATATGTGGTATGTGAAAAGAACACACATGCAATGACTGGTTGTTGTTAGTAAGAAGAACACACATGCAATGACACTGGTGGATCCATAGGTGGATTGTGAAAAGAACACACATGCAATGACACTGTTGATCCATATGTGGTATGTGAAAAGAACACACATGCAATGACTCCAGTTGTTGTTAGTAAAAGAACACACATGCAAAGACACTGGTGGATCCATGTGTGGTCTCTCAAGAACACACATTTCAATGACACTGTGGATCCATGTGGTATGTGAAAAGAACACACATGCATTGACTCTTGTTGTTGTTAGTAAAAAGAACACAAATGCAATGACACTGTGGATCCATAGGTGGATTGTGAAAAGAACACATGCAATGACACTGTGGATCCATATGTGGTATGTGAAAAGAACACACATGCAATGACTCGTTGTTGTTAGTAAAAAGAACACACATGCAATGACATCAGGGATCCATGTGTGGTCTCTGAAGAGAACACACATGCAATGACACTGGTGGATCCATATGTGGTATGAAAAGAACACACATGCAATGACTCTGTTGTTGTTAGTAAAAAGAACACACATGCAATGACACTGTGGATCCATATGTGGTATGTGAAAAGAACACACATGCAATGACTCGTTGTTGTTAGAAAAGAACACACATGCAATGACATCAGGATCCATGTGTGGTCTCTAAAGAGAACACACATTTCAATGACTCGGTTGTTGTTAGTAAAAAGAACACACATGCAATGACACAGGATCCATGTGTGGTCAAGAGAACACACATGCAATGACTAGTTGTTGTTAGTAAAAAGAACACACATGCAATGACACTGGTGGATCCATATGTGGTATGTGAAAAGAACACACATGCAATGACTCTGTTTGTTGTTAGTAAAAATAACACACATGCAATGACACTGGTGGATCCATGTGTGGTCTCTAAGAGAACACACATGCAATGACTCTGGTTGTTGTTAGTAAAAGACCACACATGCAATGACGCCTGTGGATCCATATGCGGTATGTGAAAAGAACACACATGCAATGACTCTAGTTGTTAGTAAAAGAACACACATGCAATGACACTAGTGGATCCATGTGTGGTCTGAAGAGAACACACATTTCAATGACACTGGTGGATCCATATGTGGTATGTGAAAAGAACACATGAAATGACTAGTTGTTGTTAGTAAAAAGAACACACATGCAATGACACTGGTGGATCCATAGGTGGATTGTGAAAAGAACACACATGCAATGACACTGTGGATCCATATGTGGTATGTGAAAAGAACACACATGCAATGACTCTAGTTGTTGTTAGTAAAAGAACACACATGCAATGACACTGGTGGATCCATTTGTGGACTCTGAAAAGAACACACATTTAATGACACTGTGGATCCATATGTGGTATGTGAAAAGAACACACATGTGAAATGACTCAGTTGTTGTTAGTAAAAGAACACACATGCAATGACACTTGTTGATCCTTATGTGTTATGTGAAAAGAACACACATGCTTTGACTCTCGTTGTTTTTTTTAAAAGAACACACATGCAATGACACTGGTGGATCCATATGTGGATTGTGAAAAGAACACACATGCAATGACTCTGGTTGTTGTTAGTAAAAATAACACACATGCAATGACACTGGATCCATGTGTGGTCTCTAAAGAACACACATTTCAATGACTCGTTGTTGTTAGTAAAAAGAACACACATGCAATGACATCAGGATCCATGTGTGGTCTCAAGAGAACACACATGCAATGACTCTAGTTGTTGTTAGTAAAAGAACACACATGCAATGACACTGTGGATCCATATGTGGTATATGAAAATAACACACATGCAATGACTCTAGTTGTTGTTAGTAAAAAGAGCACACATGCAATGACACGTCAGGATCCATGTGTGGTCTCTCAAGAGAACACACATGCAATGACTCGGGTTGTTGTTAGTAAAAAGAACACACATGCAATGACACTGTGGATCCATATGTGGTATGTGAAAAGAACACACATGAAATGACTGTTGTTGTTAGTAAAAGAACACACATGCAATGACATCAGGTGGATCCATGTGTGGTCTCTAAGAGAACACACATTTCAATGACACTGTGGATCCATATGTGGTATGTGAAAAGAACACATGAAATGACCCAAGTTGTTGTTAGTAAAAAGAACACACATGCAATGACACTGGTGGATCCATAGGTGGATTGTGAAAAGAACACACATGCAATGACACTGGTGGATCCATATGTGGTATGTGAAAAGAACACACATGCAATGACTCTGGTTGTTGTTAGTAACAAGAACAAACATGCAATGACATTGTTGGTAGTAAAAGAACACACATGCAATGACACTGTGGATCCATGTGTGGTCTCAAGAGAACACACATTTCAATGACTCGTTGTTGTTAGTAAAAGAACACACATGCAATGACACTGGTGGATCCATGTGTGGTCTCTAAAGAGAACACACATGCAATGACACTGGTTGTTGTTAGTAAAAAGAACACACATGCAATGACACTGGTGGATCCATATGTGGTATGTGAAAAGAACACACATGCAATGACTCTAGTTGTTGTTAGTAAAAAGAACACACATGCAATGACACTGGTGGATCCATGTGTGGTCTGTGAAGAGAACACACATTTCAATGACTCTGGTTGTTGTTAGTAAAAGAACACACATGCAATGACATCAGGATCCATGTGTGGTCTCGAAGAGAACACACATTTCAATGACACTGTGGATCCATATGTGGTATGTGAAAAGAACACACATGCAATGACTCCAGTTGTTGTTAGTAAAAAGAACACACATGCAATGACACTGGTGGATCCATAGGTGGATTGTGAAAAGAACACACATGCAATGACACTGGTGGATCCATATGTGGTATGTGAAAACAACACACATTTCAATGACTCTGGTTGTTGTTAGTAAAAACATCACACATGCAATGACACTGGTGGATCTTGTGTGGTCTCTCAAGAGAACACACATGCAATGACTCTGGTTGTTTTTAGTAAAAAGAGCACACATGCAATGACACTGGTGGATCCATATGTGGTATGTGAAAAGAACACACATTTCAATGACACTGGTTGTTGTTAGTGAAAAGAACACACATGCAATGACATCAGGGATCCATGTGTGGTCTCAAAGAACACACATGCAATGACATCAGGATCCATGTGGTCTCTAAAGAGAACACACATGCAATGACTCGGTTGTTTTTAGTAAAAAGAGCACACATGCAATGACACTGGTGGATCCATATGTGGTTTGTGAAAAGAACACACATGCAATGACTCTGGTTGTTGTTAGTAAGAAAACACACATGCAATGACACTGGTGGATCCATGTGTGGTCTTCGAAGAGAACACACATTTCAATGACACCGTGGATCCATATGTGGTATGTGAAAAGAACACACATGCAATGACTGCAGTTGTTGTTAGTAAAAGAACACACATGCAATGACACTGGTGGATCCATAGGTGGATTGTGAAAAGAACACACATGCAATGACACTGTGGATCCATATGTGGTATGTGAAAAGAACACACATGCAATGACTCGTTGTTGTTAGTAAAAGAACACACATGCAATGACACTGGTGGATCCATAGGTGGATTGTGAAAAGAGCGCACATGCAATGACACTGGTGGATCCATATGTGTTATGTGAAAAGAACACACATGCAATGACTCTAGTTGTTGTTAGTAAAAAGAACACACATGGAATGACAATGGTGTATCCATGTGTGGTCTCAAGAGACACATTTTAATGACACTGGTGGATCCATATGTGGTATGTGAAAAGAACACACATGAAATGACTCTAGTTGTTGTTAGTAAAAAAACACACATGCAATGACTCTAGTGGATCCATAGGTGGATTGTGAAAAGAACACACATGCAATGACACTGGTGGATCCATCTGTGGTATGTGAAAAGAA
Source organism: Avena insularis (assembly GCA_023614405.1). Classification (NCBI taxonomy): domain Eukaryota; kingdom Viridiplantae; phylum Streptophyta; class Magnoliopsida; order Poales; family Poaceae; genus Avena; species Avena insularis. Next base: position 403,427 of record JAJUPC010000315.1, on the reverse strand, counting down.
CACACATGCAATGACTCAGGTTGTTGTGAGTAACAAGAACACACATGCAATGACATCAGGGATCCATGTGTGGTCTCTGAAGAGAACACACATGCAATGACACTGTGGATCCATATGTGGATTGTGAAAAGAACACACATGCAATGACACTGGTTGTATTTAGTAAAAAGAACACACATGCAATGACATCAGGGATCCATGTGTGGTCTTCAAGAGAACACACATGCAATGACTCTAGTTGTTGTTAGTAAAAAGAACACACATGCAATGACACTAGTGGATCCATGTGTGGTCTCTCAAGAGAACACACATGCAATGACTGTGGTTGTTGTTAGTAAAAAGAACACACATGCAATGACATCAGGATCCATGTGTGGTCTCTCAAGAGAACACACATTTCAATGACTCGTTGTTGTTAGTAAAAGAATACATGCAATGACACTGTGGATCCATGTTTGGTCTCAAGAGAATACACATGCAATGACTTTGGTTGTTGTTAGTAAAAGAACACATGCAATGACACTGTGGATCCATATGTGGTATGTGAAAAGAACACACATGCAATGACTCGTTGTTTTTAGTAAAAAGAACACACATGCAATGACATCAGTGGATCCATGTGTGGTCTCTAAAGAGAACACACATGCAATGACATGTGGATCCATGTGTGGTCTCTAAAGAGAACACACATGCAATGACTCGTTGTTGTTAGTAAAAAGAGCACACATGCAATGACACTGTGGATCCATATGTGGTGTGAAAAGAACACACATGCAATGACACTAGTGGATCCATGTGTGGTGTCTCAAAAGAACACACATTTCAATGACACTGTGGATCCATATGTGGTATGTGAAAAGAACACATGAAATGACTCCATTGTTGTTATGAAAAAGAACACATGCAATGACACTGGATCCATAGGTGGATTGTGAAAAGAACACATGCAATGACACTGTGGATCCATATGTGGTATGTGAAAAGAACACATGCAATGACTCTAGTTGTTAGTAAAAGAACACACATGCAATGACATCAGGATCCATGTGTGGTCTCAAGAGAACACACATTTCAATGACACTGGTGGATCCATATGTGGTATGTGAAAAGAACACACATAAAATGACTCCAGTTGTTGTTAGTAGTAAGAACACACATGCAATGACACTAGTGGATCCATACGTGGTTTGTGAAAAGAGCACACATGCAATGACTCTGTTGTTGTTAGTAAAAGAACACACATGCAATGACACTGGTGGATCCATAGGTGGATTGTGAAAAGAACACACATGCAATGACACTAGTTGTTACTAAAAAGAACACACATGCAATGACACTGGTGGATTCATATGTGGTATGTGAAAAGAACACACATTTCAATGACTCTTGTTGTTGTTAGTAAAAAGAACACACATGCAATGACACTGTTGTTGGTAGTAAAAGAACACACATGCAATGACATCAGGATCCATGTGGTCTCAAGAGAACACACATTTCAATGACTCGTTGTTGTTAGTAAAAAGAACACACATGCAATGACACTGGTGGATCCATGTGTGGTCTCTGAAGAGAACACACATGCAATGACTCTGGTTGTTCTTAGTAAAAAGAACACACATGCAATGACACTGGTGGATCCATATGTGGTATGTGAAAAGAACACACATGCAATGACTCTGGTTGTTCTTAGTAAAAAGAACACACATGCAATGACACTGGTGGAACCATGTGTCTCTGAAGAGAACACATATTTCAATGACTCTAGTTGTTAGTAAAAGAACACACATGCAATGACATCAGTGGATCCATGTGTGGTCTCTCAAGAGAACACACATTTCAATGACACTGTGGATCCATATGTGGTATGTCAAAAGAACACACATGAAATGACTCCAGTTGTTGTTAGTAAAAAACACACATGCAATGACACTGTGGATCCATAGGTGGATTGTGAAAAGACCACACATGCAATGACACTCGAGGATCCATAGGTGGTTTGTGAAAAGAACACACATTTCAATGACTCGTTGTTGTTAGTAAAAAGAACACATGCAATGACACTGTGGATCCATGTGTGGTCTCAAGAGAACACACATGCAATGACTTTGGTTGTTAGTAAAAAGAACACATGCAATGACACGGTGGATCCATATGTGGTATGTGAAAAGAACACACATTTCAATGACTCGTTGTTTTAGTAAAAGAACACACATGCAATGACATCAGTGGATCCATGTGTGGTCTCTAAAAGAACACACATGCAATGACATCAGGTGGATCCATATGTGGTCTCTAAAAGAACACACATGCAATGACTCCGGTGTTGTTAGTAAAAGAGCACACATGCAATGACACTGTGGATCTATATGTGGTATGTGAAAAGAACACACATGAAATTACTGTTGTTTTTAGTAAAAGAGAACACATGCAATGACATCAGTGGATCCATGTGTGGTCTCAAGAGAACACACATTTCAATGACACTGTGGATCCATATGTGGTATGTGAAAAGAACACACATGAAATGACTCAGTTGTTGTTAGTAAAAGAACACACATGCAATGACACTGTGGATCCATAGGTGGATTGTGAAAAGAACACACATGCAATGACACTAGAGGATCCATAGGTGGTATGTGAAAAGAACACCCATTTCAATGACTCGGGTTGTTGTTAGTAAATAGAGCACAGATGCAATGACACTAGTGGATCCATGTTTAGTCTCAAGAGAACACACATGCAATGACTCTGGTTGTTGTTAGTAAAAGAACACACATGCAATGACACTGGTGGATCCATATGTGGTATGTGAAAAGAACACACATTTCAATGACTCGTTGTTGTTAGTAAAAAGAACACACATGCAATGACATCAGGATCCATGTGTGGTTCTAAGAACACACATGCAATGACAAAAAGTAACACACATGCAATGACATCAGGATCCATGTGTGGTCTCTAAAGAGAACACACATGCAATGACTCGTTGTTGTTAGTAAAAGAGCACACATGCAATGACACTGTGGATCCATATGTGGTATGTGAAAAGAACACACATGCAATGACTCGTTGTTGTTAGTAAAAAGAGCACACATGCAATGACACTGGATCCATGTGGTGTCTCAAGAGAACACACATTTCAATGACATCGGTGGATCCATATGTATGTGAAAAAGAACAGTCATGAAATGACTCATTGTTGTTAGTAAAAAGAATACATGCAATGACACTGTGGATCCATAGGTGGATTGAAAAGAACACACATGCAATGACACTGGTGGATCCATAGGTGGTATGTGAAAAGAACACACATGTCAATGACTCGTTGTTGTTAGTAAAAAGAACACACATGCAATGACACTGTGGATCCATAGGTGGATTGTCAAAAGAGCACACATGCAATGACACTGGTGGATCCATATATCGTATTTGAAAAGAACACACATGCAATGACTCTAGTTGTTGTTAGTAAAAAGAACACACATGTAATGACACTAGTGGATCCATGTGTGGTCTCTGAAAGAACACACATTTGAATGACACTGTGGATCCATATGTGGTATGTGAAAAGAACAGTCATGAAATGACTCTAGTTGTTGTTAGTAAAATTAACACACATGCGATGACACTGGTGGATCCATAGGTGGATTGTGAAAAGAACACACATGAAATGACACTGTTGGATCCATATGTGGTATGAAAAGAACACACATGCAATGACTCTGGTTGTTGTTAGTAACAAGAACACACATGCAATAACATCAGGATCCATGTGTGGTCTTCAAGAGAACACGCATGCAATGACACTAGTGGATCCATAGGTGGATTGTGAAAAGAACACACATGCAATGACACTGGTTGTTGGTAGTAAAAAGAACACACATGCAATGACACTGGTGGATCCATGTGTGGTCTCTGAAGAGAACACACATTTCAATGAGTCGGGTTGTTGTTAGTAAAAGAACACACATGCAATGACATCAGGATCCATGTGCGGTCTCTGAAGAGAACACACATGCAATGACTGTGGTTGTTGTTAGTAAAAAGAACACACATGCAATGACACTGGTCGATCCATATGTGGTATGTGAAAAGAACACACATTTCCATGACTCTGGTTGTTGTTAGTAAAAAGAACACACATGCAATGACACTGGTGGATCCATGTGTGGTCTCTAAAGAGAACACACATGCACTGACTCTGGTTGTTGTTATTAAAAAGAGCATACATGTAATGACATTGGTGGATCCTTATGTGGTACGTGAAAAGAACACACATGCAATGACTCTAGTTGTTGTTAGTAAAAAGAACACACATGGAATGACATCAGGATCCATGTGTGGTCTTAAGAGAACACACATTTCAATGACACCGGTGTATTCATATGTGGTATGTGAAAAGAACAGTCATGAAATGAGTCCAGTTGTTGTTAGTAAAAAAGAACAAACATGCAATGACACTAGTGGATCCATAGTTGGATTGTGAAAATAACACACATGCAATGACACCGGTGGATCTATATGTGGTATGTGAAAAGAACAGTCATGAAATGACACTGGTTGTTGTTAGTAAAAGAGAACACATGCAATGACACTGGTGGAGCCATGTATGGTCTCTGAAGAGAACACACATTTCAATGACACAGGTGGATCCATATGTGGTATGTGAAAAGAACACACATGAAATGACTCCAGTTGTTGTAATAAAAGGAACACACATGCAATGACACCGATGGATCCATATTTGGTATATGAAAATAACACACATGCCATGACTCTGGTTGTTGTTAGTAAAAAGAACACACATGGAATGACACTGGCGGATCCATAGGTGGATTGTGAAAAGAACACACATGCAATGACACTGGTTGTTAGTAAAAAGAACACACATGCAATGACACTGGTGGATCCATGTGTGGTCTCTAAAGAGAACACACATTTCAATGACTCTGGTTGTTGTTAGTAAAAAGACCACACATGCAATGACATCAGGATCCATGTGTGGTCTCTGAAGAGAACACACATGCAATGACTCTGGTTGTTGTTAGTAAAAAGAACACACATGCAATGACACTGGTGGATCCATATGTGGTATGTGAAAAGGACACACATTTCAATGACTCTGGTTGTTGTTAGAAAAAAGAACACACATGCAATGACACTGGTGGATCCATGTGTGGTCTCTAAAGAGAACACACATTTCAATGACTCTGGTTGTTGTTAGTAAAAAGAACACACATGCAATGACACTAGTGGATCCATGTGTGATCTCTGAAGATAACACACATGCAATAACTCTGGTTGTTGTTAGTAAAAAGAACACACATGCAATGACACTAGTGGCTCTATATGTGGTATGTGAAAAGAACACACATTTCAATGACTCTGGTTTTTATTACTAAAAAGAATACACATGCAATGACACTGGTGGATCCATGTGTGGTCTCTAAATAGAACACACATGCAATGACTCTGGTTGTTGTTAGTAAAAAGAGCACACATGCAATGGCACTGGTGGATCCACATGTGGTATGTGAAAAGAACACACATGCAATGACTCTGGTGGATCCATGTGTGGTCTCTAAAGAGAACACACATGCAATGACTCCGGGTGTTGTTAGTAAAAAGAGCACACATGTAATGACACCGGTGGATCTATATGTGGTATGTGAAAAGAACAGTCATGAAATGACTCTGGTTGTTGTTAGTAAAAGAGAACACATGCAATGACACTGGTGGATCCATGTGTGGTCTCTGAAGAGAACACACATTTCAATGACACTGGTGGGTCCATATGTGGTATGTCAAAAGAACAGCCATGAAATGACTTCAGTTGTTGTTAGTAAAAATAACACACATGCAATGACACTGGTGGATCCATAGGTGGATTGTGAAAAGAACACAGATGCAATGACACTGGAGGATCCATAGGTGGTATGTGAAAAGAACACACATGAAATGACTCGTTGTTGTTAGTAAAAAGAACACTGTGCAATGACACTGGTGGATCCATGTTTGGTCTCAAGAGAACACATTCAATGACACGGTGGATCCATATGTGGTATGTCAAAGAAAGCCATGAAATGACTCCAGTTGTTGTTAGTAAAAAGAACACACATGCAATGACACTGGTGGATCCATAGGTGGTATGTGAAAAGAACACACATTTCAATGACTCTGGTTGTTGTTAGTAAAAAGAACACTCATGCAATGACACTGGTGGATACATGTTTGGTCTCTAAAGAGAACACACATGCAATGACTTTGGTTGTTGTTAGTAAAAAGAACACACATGCAATGACACTGGTGGATCCATATGTGGTATGTGAAAAGAACACACATTTCAATGACTCTAGTTGTTTTTAGTAAAAAGAACACACATGCAATGAAACTGGTGGATCCATGTGTGGTCTCTAAACAGAACACACATGCAATGACACTGGTGGATCCATGTGTGGTCTCTAAAGAGAACACACATGCAATGACCTTGGTTGTTGTTAGTAAAAAGAGCACATATGCAATGACACTGGTGGATCCATATGTGGTATGTGAAAAGAACACACATGCAATGACTCTGGTTGTTGTTAGTAAAAAGAGCACACATGCAATGACACTAGCGAATCCATGTGTGGTCTCTGAAGAGAACACACATTTCAATGACACCGGTGGATCCATATGTGGTATGTCAAAAGAACAGTCATGAAATGACTCTAGTTGTTGTTAGTAAAAAGAACACGCATGCAATGACACTGGTGGATCCATAGGTGTATTGTGAAAAGAACACACATGCAATGACACTGGTGGATCCATAGGTGGTATGTGAAAAGAACACACATGTCAATGACTCTGGTTATTGTGAGTAAAAAGAACACATATGCAATGACACTAGTGCATCCATAGGTGGATTGTGAAAAGAGCACACATGCAATGACACTGGTAGATCCATATGTGGTATGTGAAAAGAACACACATGCAATTACTCTAGTTGTTGTTAGTAAAAAGAACACACATGTAATGACACTGGTGGATCCATGTGTGGTCTCTGAAGATACACACATTTTAATGACACTGGTGGATCCATGTGTGGTATGTGAAAAGAACAGTCATGAAATGACTCTAGTTGTTGTTAGTAAAAATAACACACATGCCATGACACTGGTGGATCCATAGGTGGATTGTGAAAAGAACACACATGCAATGACACTGGTGGATCCATATGTGGTATGTGAAAAGAACACACATGCAATGACTCTGGTTGTTGTTAGTAACAAGAACACACATGCAATAACACTGGTGGATCCATGTGTGGTCTCTGAAGAGAACACACATGCAATGACACTGGTGGATCCATAGGTGGATTATGAAAAGAACACACATGCAATGACTCTGGTTGTTGTTAGTAAAAAGAACACACATGCAATGACACTGGTGGATCCATATGTGGTATGTGAAAAGGACACACATTTCAATGACTCTGGTTGTTGTTAGAAAAAAGAACACACATGCAATGACACTGGTGGATCCATGTGTGGTATCTAAAGAGAACACACATTTCAATGACTCTGGTTGTTGTTAGTAAAAAGAACACACATGCAATGACACTAGTGGATCCATGTGTGGTCTCTGAAGAGAACACACATGCAATAACTATGGTTGTTGTTAGTAAAAAGAACATACATGCAATGACACTAGTGGATCTATATGTGGTATGTGAAAAGAACACACATTTCAATGACTCTGGTTTTTCTTAGTAAAAAGAATACACATGCAATGACACTGGTGGATCCATGTGTGGTCTCTAAATAGAACACACATGCAATGACTCTGGTTGTTGTTAGTAAAAAGAGCACACATGCAATGGCACTGGTGGATCCATATGTGGTATGTGAAAAGAACACACATGCAATGACTCTAGTTGTTAGTAAAAAGAACACACATGCAATGACACTAGTGGATCCATGTGTGGTGTCTGAAGAGAACACACATTTCAATGACACTGGTGGATTCATATGTGGTATGTGAAAAGAACAGTCATGAAATGATTCTAGTTGTTGTTATGAAAAAGAACACACGTGCAATGACACTGCTGGATCAATAGGCGGATTGTGAAAATAACACACATACAATGACACTGGTGGATCCATATGTGGTATGTGAAAAGAACAGTCATGAAATGACTCTAGTTGTTGTTAGTAAAAAGAACACACATGCAATGACACTGGTGGATCCATGTGTGGTCTCTGAAGAGAACACACATTTTAATGACACTGGTGGATCCATATGTGGTATGTGAAACAAACACACGTGAAATGACTCCAGTTGTTGTTAGTAGTAAGAACACACATGCAATGACACTTGTGGATCCATATGTGGTATGTGAAAATAACACACATGCAATCACTCTGGTTGTTGTTAGTAAAAAGAACACACATGGAATGACACTGGTGGATCCATAGGTGGATTGTGAAAAGAACACACATGCAATGACACTGGTTGTTGTTAGTAAAAAGAACACACATGCAATGACACCGGTGGATCCATGTGTGGTCTCTGAAGAGAACACACATTTCAATGACTCTGGTTGTTGTTAGTAAAAAGAACACACATGCAATGACACTGGTGGATCCATGTGTGGTCTCTGAAGAGAACACACATGCAATGAGTCTAGTTGTTGTTAGTAAAAAGAACACACATGCAATGACACTGGTGGATCCATATGTGGTATGTGAAAAGAACAAACATTTCAATGACTCTAGTTGTTGTTAGTAAAAACAACACACATGCAATGACACTGGTGGATCCATGTGTGGTCTCTAAAGAGAACAGACATGCAATGACTCCGGGTGTTGTTAGTAAAAAGAGCACACATGCAATGACACCGGTGGATCTATATGTGGTATGTGAAAAGAACAATCATGAAATGACTCTGGTTGTTGTTAGTAAAAGAGAACACATGCAATGACACTGGTGGATCCATGTGTGGTCTCTAAAGAGAACACACATTTCAATGACACTGGTGGATCCATATGTGGTATGTCAAAAGAACAGTCATGAAATGACTCCAGTTGTTGTTAGTAAAAATAACACACATGCAATGACACTGGTGGATCCATAGGTGGATTGTGAAAAGAACACACATGCAATGACACTGGAGGATCCATAGGTGGTATGTGAAAAGAACACACATTTCAATGAATCTGGTTGTTGTTAGTAAAAAGAACACACATGCAATGACACTGGTTGTTGGTAGTAAAAAGAACACACATGCAATGACACTGGTGGATCCACGTGTGGTCTCTGAAGAGAACACACATTTCAATGACTCTGGTTGTTGTTAGTAAAAAGAACACACATGCAATGACACTAGTGGATCTATGTGCGGTCTCTAAAGAGAACACACATGCAATGACTGTGGTTGTTCTTAGTAAAAAGAACACACATGCAATGACACTGGTGGATCCATATGTGGTATGTGAAAAGAACACACATGCAATGACTCTGGTTGTTGTTAGTAAAAAGAACACACATGCAATGACACTGGTGGATCCATGTGTTGTCTCTGAAGAGGACACATATTTCAATGACTCTAGTTGTTGTTAGTAAAAAGAACACACATGCAATGACACTGGTGGATCCATGTGTGGTCTCTGAAGAGAACACACATTTCAATGACACCTGTGGATCCATATGTGGTATGTCAAAAGAACAGTCATGAAATGACTCCAGTTGTTGTTAGTAAAAATAACACACATGCAATGACACTGGTGGATCCATAGGTGGATTGTGAAAAGAACACACATGCAATGACACTAGAGGATCCATAGGTGGTATGTGAAAAGAACACACATTTCAATGACTCTGGTTGTTGTTAGTAAAAAGAACACTCAGGCAATGACACTGGTGGATCCATGTTTGGTCTCTGAAGAGAACACACATGCAATGACTTTGGTTGTTGTTAGTAAAAAGAACACACATGCAATGACACTGGTGGATCCATATGTGGTATGTGAAAAGAACACACATTTCAATGACTCTGGTTGTTTTTAGTAAAAAGAACACACATGCAATGACACTGGTGGATCCATGTGTGGTCTCTAAACAGAACACACATGCAATGACACTGGTGGATCCATGTGTGGTCTCTAAAGAGAACACACATGCAATGACTCTGGTTGTTGTTAGTAAAAAGAGCACATATGCAATGACACTGGTGGATCCATATGTGGTATGTGAAAAGAACACACATGCAATGACTCTGGTTGTTGTTAGTAAAAAGATCACACATGCAATGACACTAGCGGATCCATGTGTGGTCTCTGAAGAGAACACACATTTCAATGACACCGGTGGATCCATATGTGGTATGTCAAAAGAACAGTCATGAAATGAGTGCAGTTGTTGTTAGTAAAAAGAACACGCATGCAATGACACTGGTGGATCCATAGGTGGATTGTGAAAAGAACACACATGCAATGACACTGGTGGATCCATAGGTGGTATGTGAAAAGAACACACATGTCAATGACTCTGGTTGTTGTGAGTAAAAACAACACACATGCAATGACACTGGTGCATGCATAGGTGGATTGTGAAAAGAGCACACATGCAATGACACTGGTGGATCCATATGTGGTATGTGAAAAGAACACACATGCAATGACTCTAGTTGTTGTTAGTAAAAAGAACACACATGTAATGACACTGGTGGATCCATGTGTGGTCTCTGAAGATACACACATTTTAATGACACTGGTGGATCCATGTGTGGTATGTGAAAAGAACAGTCATGAAATGACTCTAGTTGTTGTTAGTAAAAATAACACACATGCCATGACACTGGTGGATCCATAGGTGGATTGTGAAAAGAACACACATGCAATGACACTGGTGGATCCATATGTGGTATGTGAAAAGAACACACATGCAATGACTCTGGTTGTTGTTAGTAACAAGAACACACATGCAATAACACTGGTGGATCCATGTGTGGTCTCTGAGGAGAACACACATGCAATGACACTGGTGGATCCATAGGTGGATTGTGAAAACAACACACATGCAATGACACTGGTTGTTGGTAGTAAAAAGAACACACATGCAATGACATCAGGATCCATGTGTGGTCTCTGAAGAGAACACACATTCAACTGACTCTGGTTGTTGTTAGTAAAAATAACACACATGCAATGACACTAGTGGATCCATGTGCGGTCTCTGAAGAGAACACACATGCCATGACTGTGGTTGTTGTTAGTAAAAAGAACACACATGCAATGACACTGGTGGATCCATGTGTGGTCTCTGAAGAGAACACACATTTCAATGACTCTGGTTGTTGTTAGTAAAAAGAACACTCAGGCAATGACACTGGTGGATCCATGTTTGGTCTCTGAAGAGAATACACATGCAATGACTTTGGTTGTTGTTAGTAAAAAGAACACACATGCAATGACACTGGTGGATCCATATGTGGTATGTGAAAAGAACACACATTTCAATGACTCTGGTTGTTTTTAGTAAAAAGAACACACATGCAATGACACTGGTGGATCCATGTGTGGTCTCTAAACAGAACACACATGCAATGACACTGGTGGATCCATGTGTGGTCTCTAAAGAACACACATGCACAATACGGTTGTTGTTAGTAAAAAGAGCACATATGCAATGACACTGGTGGATCCATATGTGGTGTGTGAAAAGAACACACATGCAATGACACTAGTGGATCCATGTGTGGTGTCTGAAGAGAACACACATTTCAATGACACTGGTGGATTCATATGTGGTATGTGAAAAGAACAGTCATGAAATGATTCCAGTTGTTGTTATGAAAAAGAACACACGTGCAATGACACTGCTGGATCAATAGGCGGATTGTGAAAATAACACACATACAATGACACTGGTGGATCCATATGTGGTATGTGAAAAGAACAGTCATGAAATGACTCTAGTTGTTAGTAAAAAGAACACACATGCAATGACACTGGTGGATCCATGTGTGGTCTCTGAAGAGAACACACATTTTAATGACACTGGTGGATCCATATGTGGTATGTGAAACAAACACACGTGAAATGACTCCAGTTGTTGTTAGTAGTAAGAACACACATGCAATGACACTTGTGGATCCATATGTGGTATGTGAAAATAACACACATGCAATCACTCTGGTTGTTGTTAGTAAAAAGAACACACATGGAATGACACTGGTGGATCCATAGGTGGATTGTGAAAAGAACACACATGCAATGACACTAGTTGTTGTTACTAAAAAGAACACACATGCAATGACACTGGTGGATTCATATGTGGTATGTGAAAAGAACACACATTTCAATGACTCTTGTTGTTGTTAGTAAAAAGAACACACATGCAATGACACTGGTTGTTGGTAGTAAAAAGAACACACATGCAATGACACTGGTGGATCCATGTGTGGTCTCTGAAGAGAACACACATTTCAATGACTCTGGTTGTTGTTAGTAAAAAGAACACACATGCAATGACACTAGTGGATCTATGTGCGGTCTCTAAAGAGAACACACATGCAATGACTGTGGTTGTTCTTAGTAAAAAGAACACACATGCAATGACACTGGTGGATCCATATGTGGTATGTGAAAAGAACACACATGCAATGACTCTGGTTGTTGTTAGTAAAAAGAACACACATGCAATGACACTGGTGGATCCATGTGTTGTCTCTGAAGAGGACACATATTTCAATGACTCTAGTTGTTGTTAGTAAAAAGAACACACATGCAATGACACTGGTGGATCCATGTGTGGTCTCTGAAGAGAACACACATTTCAATGACACCGGTGGATCCATATGTGGTATGTCAAAAGAACAGTCATGAAATGACTCCAGTTGTTGTTAGTAAAAATAACACACATGCAATGACACTGGTGGATCCATAGGTGGATTGTGAAAAGAACACACATGCAATGACACTAGAGGATCCATAGGTGGTATGTGAAAAGAACACACATTTCAATGACTCTGGTTGTTGTTAGTAAAAAGAACACTCAGGCAATGACACTGGTGGATCCATGTTTGGTCTCTGAAGAGAACACACATGCAATGACTTTGGTTGTTGTTAGTAAAAAGAACACACATGCAATGACACTGGTGGATCCATATGTGGTATGTGAAAAGAACACACATTTCAATGACTCTGGTTGTTTTTAGTAAAAAGAACACACATGCAATGACACTGGTGGATCCATGTGTGGTCTCTAAACAGAACACACATGCAATGACACTGGTGGATCCATGTGTGGTCTCTAAAGAGAACACACATGCAATGACTCTGGTTGTTATTAGTAAAAAGACCACATATGCAATGACACTGGTGGATCCATATGTGGTATGTGAAAAGAACACACATGCAATGACTCTGGTTGTTGTTAGTAAAAAGAGCACACATGCAATGACACTAGCGGATCCATGTGTGGTCTCTGAAGAGAACACACATTTCAATGACACCGGTGGATCCATATGTGGTATGTCAAAAGAACAGTCATGAAATGAGTGCAGTTGTTGTTAGTAAAAAGAACACGCATGCAATGACACTGGTGGATCCATAGGTGGATTGTGAAAAGAACACACATGCAATGACACTGGTGGATCCATAGGTGGTATGTGAAAAGAACACACATGTCAATGACTCTGGTTGTTGTGAGTAAAAACAACACACATGCAATGACACTGGTGCATCCATAGGTGGATTGGGAAAAGTGCACACATGCAATGACACTAGTGGATCCATATGTGGTATGTGAAAAGAACACACATGCAATGACTCTAGTTGTTGTTAGTAAAAAGAACACACATGTAATGACACTGGTGGATCCATGTGTGGTCTCTGAAGATACACACATTTTAATGACACTGGTGGATCCATGTGTGGTATGTGAAAAGAACAGTCATGAAATGACTCTAGTTGTTGTTAGTAAAAATAACACACATGCCATGACACTGGTGGATCCATAGGTGGATTGTGAAAAGAACACACATGCAATGACACTGGTGGATCCATATGTGGTATGTGAAAAGAACACACATGCAATGACTCTAGTTGTTGTTAGTAAAAATAACACACATGCAATGACACTGGTGGATCCATGTGTTGTCTCTGAAGAGGACACATATTTCAATGACTCTAGTTGTTGTTAGTAAAAAGAACACACATGCAATGACACTGGTGGATCCATGTGTGGTCTCTAAAGAGAACACACATTTCAATGACACCGGTGGATCCATATGTGGTATGTCAAAAGAACAGTCATGAAATGACTCCAGTTGTTGTTAGTAAAAATAACACACATGCAATGACACTGGTGGATCCATAGGTGGATTGTGAAAAGAACACACATGCAATGACACTAGAGGATCCATAGGTGGTATGTGAAAAGAACACACATTTCAATGACTCTGGTTGTTGGTAGTAAAAAGAACACTCAGGCAATGACACTGGTGGATCCATGTTTGGTCTCTGAAGAGAACACACATGCAATGACTTTGGTTGTTGTTAGTAAAAAGAACACACATGCAATGACACTGGTGGATCCATATGTGGTATGTGAAAAGAACACACATTTCAATGACTCTGGTTGTTTTTAGTAAAAAGAACACACATGCATTGACACTGGTGGATCCATGTGTGGTCTCTAAACAGAACACACATGCAATGACACTGGTGGATCCATGTGTGGTCTCTAAAGAGAACACACATGCAATGACTCTGGTTGTTGTTAGTAAAAAGAGCACATATGCAATGACACTGGTGGATCCATATGTGGTATGTGAAAAGAACACACATGCAATGACTCTGGTTGTTGTTAGTAAAAAGAGCACACATGCAATGACACTAGCGGATCCATGTGTGGTCTCTGAAAAGAACACACATTTCAATGACACCGGTGGATCCATATGTGGTATGTCAAAAGAACAGTCATGAAATGAGTGCATTTGTTGTTAGTAAAAAGAACTGTAACATCCCTAAAAATCATGTTTCAAAATCTCATTCATATCATCTTTGCATCATTCATTCATATAGGGTTTTTCTCAAAATCATTTAGAGGCATACACTTTGGCTATGATTTCATGTGGGCAATTTATCTCAAATGGCCATCACCCTTTGGGATTTGATTGTCTATGAACTTGTTTGATTGCCTCCATGGTTGGAAAAGCTAGGAGAAGCTTTTGACCCAAGATTCAAGATTTATAAATATTTTCTAAGCCCTATTCCAAATATTTGCAAAGAGACAAAGCCTCTGTTTATTTCAAAGACCCAAGCTTGACCAAGCCTTGCTAGTAACCACATGGTCATCTGACTCATTTTTGAACCCACAGAACCGTGCAAAAATCCCCAAAGAAGTTTGAATTCAAAAGGATTTGAATTCATATCAAATTCTATCCAGAAAATAGAATTAGAAAAAGAAAAAGCTTAAAGAAAAGAAAAGGTCGGCGGCTGAATCGGCCAATGACGGATGAAGCCCAACAAGCCCACCCGGATCTCCTTTTACTTCTCTCCTTGTGAGCCTGACAGACTGACAAGCCGACCCACACTCCAGCGCTCCTCGGCGACAAAGGGCCTTCTCCACGCCACCGTCGTCTCCACCGCACGACCCGTTCATCCCCAAATCAACGCGAGCGTTTACGTTTAAATTCGCGGTGTCAATTCGAGTTATCGAGTGATTCTCGCCGTGACCAGGCTATAAGAACCCCTGTTCCCTCTCTCTCTCCCTCAAACCCGAACCCAGCGCCACCAGTCGCTGTATTGCTCTCAACCCGCCGCCGACGCATCGCCGGCGAATTCGGTGAGTCGAGCTCCCCTCGCCTCTCGTTCTTGCAAACTGATTCGGTGAATCCTGCGCTTCTTTAACACATTCCGTTTGCTCGCATGGACCGTAGCTCGCAACATCATCGACTAGTCGCCACCGACGCCCACGAACTCGGCGAACTCTAGTGGTAAGTCCAGACCGCCGCCTCCTAGTTCATGCTCACTACCGCCTTGACCACGTGAACCTAACGTGTCCTCGACTTGCCTTGGGGTGATCCACGGCGACGCCCCGACGACCACCGGCCTTTTACGCCGCCACGAACTCCGGTGAGAATCGCGGCCGTGACAGCGCCCTTGACCAACCGCAGTACGACGAAGCCGCCGTGACCTCGAGCCGGTGAGCTACTCCTCGATCTTCCTTACTCTCGCATCATCGACAACGTCGTGACCGACAGTTCGCCGCGGTAGCCACATGTGGCGCCGCCCATCTGGTGGCAAGCAGCCGTTAGATCTGGATCTAACGCCACGATAGATCACTTAAACCCAAGCGATGCAGCGATCTGAGCCGCACCTGCCCCTTTAGATCCTACGGCTGTGGAGCTCGATCCAGCGAACCGAATAAGGCGAATAAGACGCGTGGCTAGGTTAGATCTGAGAATAGAATTTAAAACCAGAAATTTGATCCAAATTCAAATGCCTATATCTTTTGAATGCCACGTTGGAATTTTGCAAACTTTATACCGTTGGATTCAGAAAAACAAGACCTTTCTGCCTATCCTTTTTGTTTAGCATATAGTAACCATTAGATGTGCTAAAATTGCAGAGACTTGTTGAGGCCATTTTAAGTATAGATTTAGTTTAGTATTTTTGTTTTAGGGTTATTTAAGTTGTCTTGGCTACTTTGTGACTAGTTTTAGTTTCTGTATTCATGCACTTGCTTGGTTGAAGTTTTCAAAAATCATCACTTGGTAGATTCATGCATGCATGCATTCATAATACTTTTGTTTGTATTTATATGTGTGTAATTGTATGCTACAACTTTGTGTGTAGATTTTGCTAGTGATTGTGATTGTGACAAGTGCTACTCTCCACACTACCAAGGCAAGTGATATCTTCATGAATATTCCCTACCTATATTTTATACTTGCATTAGATATATTTTGTTAGGACTTGCATGCTACTTTTGTCAACTAATGATGGGAAATCCTATTTAGAATAGAATGCTAGAATTGCTAGGAAATTCCCTAAGGACAAGTTGCCATGCCATGCTTAGCCTAGCTACTAGAAAAACAAGGGTGGTTTATATATTCACACTATGGAAAAATATTCTAAGTCTAAGGACTTGTTTTCATTTAACAAAACAACTAAGTCAATGAATCACCTGGGTGGAATGGAAAGATTGGGTTATGTTGAGTGGTTACACAAGGCCAGGGGTACTGGTGAACCTTGTGTATCTCACTTGTGGATGGCCACCCAGGAACAAAGAGATTTGAGTTGTCAAATGTTGAGAAGCTTCAAGTGCAACCACATGGTAATATGGGCTCTGCCATGATCTTAGGATGCTGGAACTTAGTCTCTTGGACAGTGGGTGGTAGATGGGTTGATAGGTTGGAGCGCGTCCATTTGACTAAGGAAAACTCTTGAAGGATCATGTCTTGGGAAACCAAGGCTTGTGGGAAAGTGCACCACCTCTGCAGTGTAAAACCTAAGTACTTAGCCATGTCCAGTAAAGGACAATTTGAGCATCAAGACATGGAAACTTCAAGAATCTCATCACTCCGGTTTCTAAATAAAACTTGTGGGTGAACAAGGGTTAAAGGATCTTCAGTCTTTGATTGGTAGATGCCCAGTGGATCTTGATCTCTGATTGGTAGATACCTTGGGATGGACTTTGTCAAGCAAAAACTTAGTGTTTTCAAAAGTTAAGGAAAAATCTATTTTGAGCAATGCAAGCCTAAGCTCCACCAGCCAAATGCATATAGTATTATAGTCCACTTAAATATATACTAAGGTATCACTTGCCAATACTATTCCAAAGTATTGACCCTCTGTGGCTGTAACTTATGATGTTGCAGGTTACTCTGATGATGAATAGGAGTCATGAGTCTACACTCAACATGCTTGCCTGTGGCA
The DNA here is from genome assembly GCA_023614405.1 of Avena insularis. Lineage (NCBI taxonomy): Eukaryota > Viridiplantae > Streptophyta > Magnoliopsida > Poales > Poaceae > Avena > Avena insularis. The sequence goes on along the minus strand of JAJUPC010000315.1, from coordinate 385,500 downwards.
CATGAAGATGAAGACTTATGTTTATTTACATATTCCATAAACTCTTGTACTAGGCCTTTGGCCATGAGTTGTAAAAGACTATGTTTTATCTCTGGAATGACTGTAATAAACGACCTTTGTATTTGTGTACTTCATCTTAAACTGTGGATGCTAGCAATGATCCAGGGACTAGCATTGCAATCACAGGGATCTTTTCCTTTAATAAGGAGGGATCTTACAAGAACACGCATGCAATGACACTGGTGGATCCATAGGTGGATTGTGAAAAGAACACACATGCAATGACACTGGTGGATCCATAGGTGGTATGTGAAAAGAACACGCATGTCAATGACTCTGGTTGTTGTGAGTAAAAACAACACACATGCAATGACACTGGTGCATCCATAGGTGGATTGTGAAAAGAGCACACATGCAATGACACTGGTGGATCCATATGTGGTATGTGAAAAGAACACACATGCAATGACTCTAGTTGTTGTTAGTAAAAAGAACACACATGTAATGACACTGGTGGATCCATGTGTGGTCTCTGAAGATACACACATTTTAATGACACTGGTGGATCCATGTGTGGTATGTGAAAAGAACAGTCATGAAATGACTCTAGTTGTTGTTAGTAAAAATAACACACATGCCATGACACTGGTGGATCCATAGGTGGATTGTGAAAAGAACACACATGCAATGACACTGGTGGATCCATATGTGGTATGTGAAAAGAACACACATGCAATGACTCTGGTTGTTGTTAGTAACAAGAATACACATGCAATAACACTGGTGGATCCATGTGTGGTCTCTGAAGAGAACACACATGCAATGACACTGGTGGATCCATAGGTGGAGTGTGAGATAACACACATGCAATGACACTGGTTGGTAGTAAAAAGAACACACATGCAATGACACTGGTGGATCCATATGTGGTCTCTGAAGAGAACACACATTCAACTGACTCTGGTTGTTGTTAGTAAAAATAACACACATGCAATGACACTAGTGGATCCATGTGCGGTCTCTGAAGAGAACACACATGCAATGACACTGGTGGATCCATAGGTGGATTGTGAAAAGAACACACATGCAATGACACTGGTGGATCCATATGTGGTATGTGAAAATAACACACATGCAATGACTCTGGTTGTTGTTAGTAACAAGAACACACATGCAATAACACTGGTGGATCCATGTGTGGTCTCTGAAGAGAACACACATGCAATGACACTGGTGGATCCATAGGTGGATTGTGAAAACAACACACATGCAATGACACTGGTTGTTGGTAGTAAAAAGAACACACATGCAATGACACTGGTGGATCCATGTGTGGTCTCTGAAGAGAACACACATTCAACTGACTCTGGTTGTTGTTAGTAAAAATAACACACATGCAATGACACTAGTGGATCCATGTGCGGTCTCTGAAGAGAACACACATGCAATGACTGTGGTTGTTGTTAGTAAAAAGAACACACATGAAATGACACTGGTGGATCCATGTGTGGTCTCTGAAGAGAACACACATTTCAATGACTCTGGTTGTTGTTAGTAAAAAGAACACTCAGGCAATGACACTGGTGGATCCATGTTTGGTCTCTGAAGAGAATACACATGCAACGACTTTGGTTGTTGTTAGTAAAAAGAACACACATGCAATGACACTGGTGGATCCATATGTGGTATATGAAAAGAACACACATTTCAATGACTCTGGTTGTTTTTAGTAAAAAGAACACACATGCAATGACACTGGTGGATCCATGTGTGGTCTCTAAACAGAACACACATGCAATGACACTGGTGGATCCATGTGTGGTCTCTAAAGAGAACACACATGCAATGACTCTGGTTGTTATTAGTAAAAAGAGCACATATGCAATGACACTGGTGGATCCATATGTGGTATGTGAAAAGAACACACATGCAATGACACTAGTGGATACATGTGTGGTGTCTGAAGAGAACACACATTTCAATGACACTAGTGGATTCATATGTGGTATGTGAAAAGAACAGTCATGAAATGATTCCAGTTGTTGTTATGAAAAAGAACACACGTGCAATGACACTGCTGGATCAATAGGCGGATTGTGAAAATAACACACATACAATGACACTGGTGGATCCATATGTGGTATGTGAAAAGAACAGTCATGAAATGACTCTAGTTGTTGTTAGTAAAAAGAACACACATGCAATGACACTGGTGGATCCATGTGTGGTCTCTGAAGAGAACACACATTTTAATGACACTGGTGTATCCATATGTGGTATGTGAAACAAACACACGTGAAATGACTCCAGTTGTTGTTAGTAGTAAGAACACACATGCAATGACACTTGTGGATCCATATGTGGTATGTGAAAATAACACACATGCAATCACTCTGGTTGTTGTTAGTAAAAAGAACACACATGGAATGACACTGGTGGATCCATAGGTGGATTGTGAAAAGAACACACATGCAATGACACTGGTTGTTGTTAGTAAAAAGAACACACATGCAATGACACCGGTGGATCCATGTGTGGTCTCTGAAGAGAACACACATTTCAATGACTCTGGTTGTTAGTAAAAGAACACACATGCAATGACACTGGTGGATCCATGTGTGGTCTCTGAAGAGAACACACATGCAATGAGTCTAGTTGTTGTTAGTAAAAAGAACACACATGCAATGACACTGGTGGATCCATATGTGGTATGTGAAAAGAACAAACATTTCAATGACTCTAGTTGTTGTTAGTAAAAACAACACACATGCAATGACACTGGTGGATCCATGTGTGGTCTCTAAAGAGAACAGACATGCAATGACTCCGGGTGTTGTTAGTAAAAAGAGCACACATGCAATGACACCGGTGGATCTATATGTGGTATGTGAAAAGAACAATCATGAAATGACTCTGGTTGTTGTTAGTAAAAGAGAACACATGCAATGACACTGGTGGATCCATGTGTGGTCTCTGAAGAGAACACACATTTCAATGACACTGGTGGATCCATATGTGGTATGTTAAAAGAACAGTCATTAAAATACTCAAGTTGTTGTTAGTAAAAATAACACACATGCAATGACACTGGTGGATCCATAGGTGGATTGTGAAAAGAACACACATGCAATGACACTGGAGGATCCATAGGTGGTATGTGAAAAGAACACACATTTCAATGACTCTGGTTGTTGTTAGTAAAAAGAACACTCAGGCAATGACACTGCTGGTTCCATGTTTGGTCTCTGAAGAGAACACACATGCAATGACTCTGGTTGTTGTTAGTAAAAAGAACACACATGCAATGACACTGGTGGATTCATATGTGGTATGTGAAAAGAACACACATTTCAATGACTCTGGTTGTTGTTAGTAAAAAGAACACACATGCAATGACACTGGTTGTTGGTAGTAAAAAGAACACACATGCAATGACACTGGTGGATCCATGTGTGGTCTCTGAAGAGAACACACATTTCAATGACTCTGGTTGTTGTTAGTAAAAAGAACACACATGCAATGACACTAGTGGATCTATGTGCGGTCTCTAAAGAGAACACACATGCAATGACTGTGGTTGTTCTTAGTAAAAAGAACACACATGCAATGACACTGGTGGATCCATATGTGGTATGTGAAAAGAACACACACGCAATGACTCTGGTTGTTGTTAGTAAAAAGAACACACATGCAATGACACTGGTGGATCCATGTGTTGTCTCTGAAGAGGACACATATTTCAATGACTCTAGTTGTTGTTAGTAAAAAGAACACACATGCAATGACACTGGTGGATCCATGTGTGGTCTCTGAAGAGAACACACATTTCAATGACACCGGTGGATCCATATGTGGTATGTCAAAAGAACACACTTGAAATGACTCTGGTTGTTGTTAGTAAAAACACACATGCAATGACACTGGTGGATCCATAGGTGGATTGTGAAAGAACACACATGCAATGACACTAGAGGATCCATAGGTGGTATGTGAAAAGAACACACATTTCAATGACTCTGGTTGTTGTTAGTAAAAAGAACACTCAGGCAATGACACTGGTGGATCCATGTTTGGTCTCTGAAGAGAACACACATGCAATGACTTTGGTTGTTGTTAGTAAAAAGAACACACATGCAATGACACTGGTGGATCCATATGTGGTATGTGAAAAGAACACACATTTCAATGACTCTGGTTGTTTTTAGTAAAAAGAACACACATGCAATGACTGGTGGATCCATGTGTGGTCTCTAAATGTAACACACATGCAATGACATCAGGATCCATGTGTGGTCTCTAAAGAGAACACACATGCAATGACTCTGGTTGTTGTTAGTAAAAAGACCACATATGCAATGACACTGGTGGATCCATATGTGGTATGTGAAAAGAACACACATGCAATGACTCTGGTTGTTGTTAGTAAAAAGAGCACACATGCAATGACACTAGCGGATCCATGTGTGGTCTCTGAAGAGAACACACATTTCAATGACATCGGTGGATCCATATGTGGTATGTCATAAGAACAGTCATGAAATGAGTGCAGTTGTTGTTAGTAAAAAGAACACGCATGCAATGACACTGGTGGATCCATAGGTGGATTGTGAAAAGAACACACATGCAATGACACTGGTGGATCCATAGGTGGTATGTGAAAAGAACACACATGTCAATGACTCTGGTTGTTGTGAGTAAAAACAACACACATGCAATGACACTGGTGCATCCATAGGTGGATTGGGAAAAGAGCACACATGCAATGACACTAGTGGATCCATATGTGGTATGTGAAAAGAACACACATGCAATGACTCTAGTTGTTGTTAGTAAAAAGAACACACATGTAATGACACTGGTGGATCCATGTGTGGTCTCTGAAGATACACACATTTTAATGACACTGGTGGATCCATGTGTGGTATGTGAAAAGAACAGTCATGAAATGACTCTAGTTGTTGTTAGTAAAAATAACACACATGCCATGACACTGGTGGATCCATAGGTGGATTGTGAAAAGAACACACATGCAATGACACTGGTGGATCCATATGTGGTATGTGAAAAGAACACACATGCAATGACTCTGGTTGTTGTTAGTAAAAATAACACACATGCAATGACACTGGTGGATCCATGTGTTGTTTCTGAAGAGGACACATATTTCAATGACTCTAGTTGTTGTTAGTAAAAAGAACACACATGCAATGACACTGGTGGATCCATGTGTGGTCTCTAAAGAGAACACACATTTCAATGACACCGGTGGATCCATATGTGGTATGTCAAAAGAACAGTCATGAAATGACTCCAGTTGTTGTTAGTAAAAATAACACACATGCAATGACACTGGTGGATCCAAAGGTGGATTGTGAAAAGAACACACATGCAATGACACTAGAGGATCCATAGGTGGTATGTGAAAAGAACACACATTTCAATGACTCTGGTTGTTGTTAGTAAAAAGAACACTCAGGCAATGACACTGGTGGATCCATGTTTGGTCTCTGAAGAGAACACACATGCAATGACTTTGGTTGTTGTTAGTAAAAAGAACACACATGCAATGACACTGGTGGATCTATATGTGGTATGTGAAAAGAACACACATTTCAATGACTCTGGTTGTTTTTAGTAAAAAGAACACACATGACTTGACACTGGTGGATCCATGTGTGGTCTCTAAATAGAACACACATGCAATGACACTGGTGGATCCATGTGTGGTCTCTAAAGAGAACACACATGCAATGACTCTGGTTGTTGTTAGTAAAAAGAGCACATATGCAATGACACTGGTGGATCCATATGTGGTATGTGAAAAGAACACACATGCAATGACTCTGGTTGTTGTTAGTAAAAAGAGCACACATGCAATGACACTAGCGGATCCATGTGTGGTCTCTGAAGAGAACACACATTTCAATGACACCGGTGGATCCATATGTGGTATGTCAAAAGAACAGTCATGAAATGAGTGCAGTTGTTGTTAGTAAAAAGAACACGCATGCAATGACACTGGTGGATCCATAGGTGGATTGTGAAAAGAACACACATGCAATGACACTGGTGGATCCATAGGTGGTATGTGAAAAGAACACACATGTCAATGACTCTGGTTGTTGTGAGTAAAAACAACACACATGCAATGACACTGGTGCATCCATAGGTGGATTGTGAAAAGAGCACACATGCAATGACACTGGTGGATCCATATGTGGTATGTGAAAAGAACACACATGCAATGACTCTAGTTGTTGTTAGTAAAAAGAACACACATGTAATGACACTGGTGGATCCATGTGTGGTCTCTGAAGATACACACATTTTAATGACACTGGTGGATCCATGTGTCGTATGTGAAAAGAACAGTCATGAAATGACTCTAGTTGTTGTTAGTAAAAATAACACACATGCCATGACACTGGTGGATCCATAGGTGGATTGTGAAAAGAACACACATGCAATGACACTGGTGGATCCATATGTGGTATGTTAAAAGAACACACATGCAATGACTCTGGTTGTTGTTAGTAACAAGAACACACATGCAATAACACTGGTGGATCCATGTGTGGTCTCTGAAGAGAACACACATGCAATGACACTGGTGGATCCATAGGTGGATTGTGAAAACAACACACATGCAATGACACTGGTTGTTGGTAGTAAAAAGAACACACATGCAATGACACTGGTGGATCCATGTGTGGTCTCTGAAGAGAACACACATTCAACTGACTCTGGTTGTTGTTAGTAAAAATAACACACATGCAATGACACTAGTGGATCCATGTGCGGTCTCTGAAGAGAACACACATGCAACGACTGTGGTTGTTGTTAGTAAAAAGAACACACATGCAATGACACTGGTGGATCCATGTGTGGTCTCTGAAGAGAACACACATTTCAATGACTCTGGTTGTTGTTAGTAAAAAGAACACTCAGGCAATGACACTGGTGGATCCATGTTTGGTCTCTGAAGAGAATACACATGCAATGACTTTGGTTGTTGTTAGTAAAAAGAACACACATGCAATGACACTGGTGGATCCATATGTGGTATGTGAAAAGAACACACATTTCAATGACTCTGGTTGTTTTTAGTAAAAAGAACACACATGCAATGACACTGGTTGTTCTAGTAAAAGAGAACACATGCAATGACATTGGTGGATCCATGTGTGGTCTTTGAAGAGAACACGCATTTCAATGACACCGGTGGATCCATATGTGGTATGTCAAAAGAACAGTCATGAAATGACTCCAGTTGTTGTTAGTAAAAATAACACACATGCAATGACACTGGTGGATCCATAGGTGGATTGTGAAAAGAACACACATGCAATGACACTAGAGGATCCATAGGTGGTATGTGAAAAGAACACACATTTCAATGAATCTGGTTGTTGTTAGTAAAAAGAACACTCAGGCAATGACACTGGTGGATCCATGTTTGGTCTCTGAAGAGAACACACATGCAATGACTTTGGTTGTTGTTAGTAAAAAGAACACACATGCAATGACACTGGTGGATCCATATGTGGTATGTGAAAAGAACACACATTTCAATGACTCTGGTTGTTTTTAGTAAAAAGAACACACATGCAATGACACTGGTGGATCCATGTGTGGTCACTAAATGTAACACACATGACCTTTGGTGGATCCATGTGTGGTCTCTAAAGAGAACACACATGCAATGACTCTGGTTGTTGTTAGTAAAAAGAGCACATATGCAATGACACTGGTGGATCCATATGTGGTATGTGAAAAGAACACACATGCAATGACTCTGGTTGTTGTTAGTAAAAAGAGCACGCATGCAATGACACTAGCGGATCCATGTGTGGTCTCTGAAGAGAACAGACATTTCAATGACACCGGTGGATTCATATGTGGTATGTCAAAAGAACAGTCATGAAATGAGTGCAGTTGTTGTTAGTAAAAAGAACACGCATGCAATGACACTGGTGGATCCATAGGTGGATTGTGAAAAGAACACACATGCAATGACACTGGTGGATCCATAGGTGGTATGTGAAAAGAACACACATGTCAATGACTCTGGTTGTTGTGAGTAAAAACAACACACATGCAATGACACTGGTGCATCCATAGGTGGATTGGGAAAAGAGCACACATGCAATGACACTGGTGGATCCATATGTGGTATGTGAAAAGAACACACATGCAATGACTCTAGTTGTTGTTAGTAAAAAGAACACACATGTAATGACACTGGTGGATCCATGTGTGGTCTCTGAAGATACACACATTTTAATGACACTGGTGGATCCATGTGTGGTATGTGAAAAGAACAGTCATGAAATGACTCTAGTTGTTGTTAGTAAAAATAACACACATGCCATGACACTGGTGGATCCATAGGTGGATTGTGAAAAGAACACACATGCAATGACACTAGTGGATCCATATGTGGTATGTGAAAAGAACACACATGCAATGACTCTGGTTGTTGTTAGTAAAAAGAACACACATGCAATGACACTGGTGGATCCATGTGTTGTCTCTAAAGAGGACACATATTTCAATGACTCTAGTTGTTGTTAGTAAAAAGAACACACATGCAATGACACTGGTGGATCCATGTGTGGTCTCTAAAGAGAACACACATTTCAATGACACCGGTGGATCCATATGTGGTATGTCAAAAGAACAGTCATGAAATGACTCCAGTTGTTGTTAGTAAAAATAACACACATGCAATGACACTGGTGGATCCATAGGTGGATTGTGAAAAGAACACACATGCAATGACACTAGAGGATCCATAGGTGGTATGTGAAAAGAACACACATTTCAATGACTCTGGTTGTTGTTAGTAAAAAGAACACTCAGGCAATGACACTGGTGGATCCATGTTTGGTCTCTGAAGAGAACACACATGCAATGACTTTGGTTGTTGTTAGTAAAAAGAACACACATGCAATGAGACTGGTGGATCCATATGTGGTATGTGAAAAGAACACACATTTCAATGACTCTGGTTGTTTTTAGTAAAAAGAACACACATGCAATGACACTGCTGGATCCATGTGTGGTCTCTAAACAGGACACACATGCAATGACACTGGTGGATCCATGTGTGCTCTCTAAAGAGAACACACATGCAATGACTCTGGTTGTTGTTAGTAAAAAGGGCACATATGCAATGACACTGGTGGATCCATATGTGGTATGTGAAAAGAACACACATGCAATGACTCTGGTTGTTAGTAAAAAGAGCACACATACAATGACACTAAGCGGATCCATGTGTGGTCTCTGAAGAGAACACACATTTCAATGACACCGGTGGATCCATATGTGGTATGTCAAAAGAACAGTCATGAAATGAGTGCAGTTATTGTTAGTAAAAATAACACACATGCAATGACACTGGTGGATCCATAGGTGGATTGTGAAAAGAACACACATGCAATGACACTGGTGGATCCATAGGTGGTATGTGAAAAGAACACACATGTCAATGACTCTGGTTGTTGTGAGTAAAAACAACACACATTCAATGACACTGGTGCATCCATAGTTGGATTGTGAAAAGAGCACACATGCAATGACATTGGTGGATCCATATGTGGTATATGAAAAGAACACACATGCAATGACTCTAGTTGTTGTTAGTAAAAAGAACACACATGTAATGACACTGGTGGATCCATGTGTGGTCTCTGAAGATACACACATTTTAATGACACTGGTGGATCCATGTGTGGTATGTGAAAAGAACAGTCATGAAATGACTCTAGTTGTTGTTAGTAAAAATAACACACATGCCATGACACTGGTGGATCCATAGGTGGATTGTGAAAAGAACACACATGCAATGACACTGGTGGATCCATATGTGGTATGTGAAAAGAACACACATGCAATGACTCTGGTTGTTGTTAGTAACAAGAACACACATGCAATAACACTGGTGGATCCATGTGTGGTCTCTGAAGAGAACACATATTTCAATGACTCTAGTTGTTGTTAGTAAAAAGAACACACATGCAATGACACTGGTGGATCCATGTGGGGTCTCTAAAGAGAACACACATTTCAATGACACCGGTGGATCCATATGTGGTATGTCAAAAGAACAGTCATGAAATGACTCCAGTTGTTGTTAGTAAAAATAACACACATGCAATGACACTGGTGGATCCATAGGTGGATTGTGAAAAGAACACACATGCAATGACACTAGAGGATCCATAGGTGGTATGTGAAAAGAACACACATTTCAATGACTCTGGTTGTTGTTAGTAAAAAGAACACTCAGGCAATGACACTGGTGGATCCATGTTTGGTCTCTGAAGAGAACACACATGCAATGACTTTGGTTGTTGTTAGTAAAAAGAACACACATGCAATGACACTGGTGGATCCATATGTGGTATGTGAAAAGAACACACATTTCAATGACTCTGGTTGTTTTTAGTAAAAAGAACACACATGCAATGACACTGGTGGATCCATGTGTGGTCTCTAAACAGGACACACATGCAATGACACTGGTGGATCCATGTGTGCTCTCTAAAGAGAACACACATGCAATGACTCTGGTTGTTGTTAGTAAAAAGGGCACATATGCAATGACACTGGTGGATCCATATGTGGTATGTGAAAAGAACACACATGCAATGACTCTGGTTGTTGTTAGTAAAAAGAGCACACATGCAATGACACTAGCGGATCCATGTGTGGTCTCTGAAGAGAACACACATTTCAATGACACCGGTGGATCCATATGTGGTATGTCAAAAGAACAGTCATGAAATGAGTGCAGTTATTGTTAGTAAAAATAACACACATGCAATGACACTGGTGGATCCATAGGTGGATTGTGAAAAGAACACACATGCAATGACACTGGTGGATCCATAGGTGGTATGTGAAAAGAACACACATGTCAATGACTCTGGTTGTTGTGAGTAAAAACAACACACATGCAATGACACTGGTGCATCCATAGGCGGATTGTGAAAAGAGCACACATGCAATGACATTGGTGGATCCATATGTGGTATATGAAAAGAACACACATGCAATGACTCTAGTTGTTGTTAGTAAAAAGAACACACATGTAATGACACTGGTGGATCCATGTGTGGTCTCTGAAGATACACACATTTTAATGACACTGGTGGATCCATGTGTGGTATGTGAAAAGAACAGTCATGAAATGACTCTAGTTGTTGTTAGTAAAAATAACACACATGCCATGACACTGGTGGATCCATAGGTGGATTGTGAAAAGAACACACATGCAATGACACTGGTGGATCCATATGTGGTATGTGAAAAGAACACACATGCAATGACTCTGGTTGTTGTTAGTAACAAGAACACACATGCAATAACACTGGTGGATCCATGTGTGGTCTCTGAAGAGAACACACATGCAATGACACTGGTGGATCCATAGGTGGATTGTGAAAACAACACACATGCAATGACACTGGTTGTTGGTAGTAAAAAGAACACACATGCAATGACACTGGTGGATCCATGTGTGGTCTCTGAAGAGAACACACATTCAACTGACTCTGGTTGTTGTTAGTAAAAATAACACACATGCAATGACACTAGTGGATCCATGTGCGGTCTCTGAAGAGAACACACATGCAATGACTGTGGTTGTTGTTAGTAAAAAGAACACACATGCAATGACACTGGTGGATCCATGTGTGGTCTCTGAAGAGAACACACATTTCAATGACTCTGGTTGTTGTTAGTAAAAAGAACACTCAGGCAATGACACTGGTGGATCCATGTTTGGTCTCTGAAGAGAATACACATGCAATGACTTTGGTTGTTGTTAGTAAAAAGAACACACATGCAATGACACTGGTGGATCCATATGTGGTATGTGAAAAGAACACACATTTCAATGACTCTGGTTGTTTTTAGTAAAAAGAACACACATGCAATGACACTGGTGGATCCATGTGTGGTCTCTAAACAGAACACATGCAATGACATCAGGTGGATCCATGTGTGGTCTCCAAAGAACACACATGCAATGACTCTGGTTGTTATTAGTAAAAAGAGCACATATGCAATGACACTGGTGGATCCATATGTGGTATGTGAAAAGAACACTCATGAAATGACTCTAGTTGTTGTTAGTAAAATAGCACACATGCAATGACACTAAGCGGATCCATGTGGTCTGAAGAGAACACACATTTCAATGACACCGGTGGATCCATATGTGGTATGTCAAAAGAACAGTCATGAAATGAGTGCAGTTGTTGTTAGTAAAAAGAACACGCATGCAATGACACTGGTGGATCCATAGGTGGATTGTGAAAAGAACACACATGCAATGACACTGGTGGATCCATAGGTGGTATGTGAAAAGAACACACATGTCAATGACTCGGTTGTTGTGAGTAAAACAACACACATGCAATGACACTTTGGTGCATCCATAGGTGGATTGTGAAAGAGCACACATGCAATGACACTTTGGTGGATCCATATATGGTATGTGAAAAGAACACATGCAATGACTCTAGTTGTTGTTAGTAAAAAGAACACATGTAATGACACTAGTGGATCCATGTGTGGTCTCTGAAGATCCACACATTTTAATGACACTGGTGGATCCATGTGTGGTATGTGAAAAGAACAGTCATGAAATGACTCTAGTTGTTGTTAGTAAAAATAACACACATGCCATCACACTGGTGGATCCATAGGTGGATTGTGAAAAGAACACACATGCAATGACCTTTGGTGGATCCATATGTGGTATGTGAAAAGAACACACATGCAATGACTCTGGTTGTTGTTAGTAACAAGAACACACATGCAATAACACTGGTGGATCCATGTGTGGTCTCTGAAGAGAACACACATGCAATGACACTGGTGGATCCATAGGTGGATTGTGAAAAGAACACACATGCAATGACACTTTGGTTGTTGGTAGTAAAAAGAACACACATGCAATGACATCTGGTGGATCCATGTGGTCTCTGAAGAGAACACACATTTCAATGACTCTGGTTGTTGTTAGTAAAAATAACACACATGCAATGACACTAGTGGATCCATGTGCGGTCTCTGAAGAGAACACACATGCAATGACTGTGGTTGTTGTTAGTAAAAAGAACACACATGCAATGACACTGGTCGATCCATATGTGGTATGTGAAAAGAACACACATTTCCATGACTCTGGTTGTTGTTAGTAAAAATAACACACATGCAATGACACTGGTGGATCCATGTGTGGTCTCTAAAGAGAACACACATGCAATGACTCTGGTTGTTATTAGTAAAAAGAGCACACATGTAATGACATTGGTGGATCCTTATGTGGTATGTGAAAAGAACAGACATGCAATGACTCTGGTTGTTGTTAGTAAAAAGAACACACATGGAATGACACTGGTGGATCCATGTGTGGTCTCTTAAGAGAACACACATTTCAATGACACCGGTGTATTCATATGTGGTATGTGAAAAGAACAGTCATGAAATGACTCCAGTTGTTTTTAGTAAAAAAGAACACACATGCAATGACACTAGTGGATCCATAGGTGGATTGTGAAAATAACACACATGCAATGACACCGGTGGATCTATATGTGGTATGTGAAAAGAACAGTCATGAAATGACTCTGGTTGTTGTTAGTAAAAGAGAACACATGCAATGACACTGGTGGATCCATGTGTGGTCTCAGAAGAGAACACACATTTCAATAACACCGGTGGATCCATATGTGCTATATCAAAAGAACAGTCATGAAATGACTCTAGTTGTTGTTAATAAAAATAACACACATGCAATGACACTGGTGGATCCATAGGTGGATTGCAAAAAGAACACACATGCAATGACACTGGAGGATCCATAGGTGGTATGTGAAAAGAACACACATTTCAATGACTCTGGTTGTTGTTAGTAAAAAGAACACTCAGGCAATGACACTGGTGGATCCATGTTTGGTCTCTGAAGAGAACACACATGCAATGACTCTGGTTGTTGTTAGTAAAAAGAACACACATGCAATGACACTAGTGGATCCATATGTGGTATGTGAAAAGAACACACATTTCAATGACTCTGGTTGTTTTTAGTAAAAAGAACACACATGCAATGACACTGGTGGATCCATGTGTGGTCTCTAAACAGGACACACATGCAATGACACTGGTGGATCCTTGTGTGCTCTCTAAAGAGAACACACATGCAATGACTCTGGTTGTTGTTAGTAAAAAGGGCACATATGCAATGACACTGGTGGATCCATATGTGGTATGTGAAAAGAACACACATGCAATGACTCTGGTTGTTGTTAGTAAAAAGAGCACACATGCAATGACACTAGCGGATCCATGTGTGGTCTCTGAAGAGAACACACATTTCAATGACACCGGTGGATCCATATGTGGTATGTCAAAAGAACAGTCATGAAATGAGTGCAGTTATTGTTAGTAAAAATAACACACATGCAATGACACTGGTGGATCCATAGGTGGATTGTGAAAAGAACACACATGCAATGACACTGGTGGATCCATAGGTGGTATGTGAAAAGAACACACATGTCAATGACTCTGGTTGTTGTGAGTAAAAACAACACACATGCAATGACACTGGTGCATCCATAGGTGGATTGTGAAAAGAGCACACATGCAATGACATTGGTGGATCCATATGTGGTATATGAAAAGAACACACATGCAATGACTCTAGTTGTTGTTAGTAAAAAGAACACACATGTAATGACACTGGTGGATCCATGTGTGGTCTCTGAAAGATACACACATTTTAATGACACTGGTGGATCCATGTGGTATGTGAAAAGAACACATGAAATGACTCTAGTTGTTGTTAGTAAAAATAACACACATGCCATGACACTGGTGGATCCATAGGTGGATTGTGAAAAGAACACACATGCAATGACACTGGTGGATCCATATGTGGTATGTGAAAAGAACACACATGCAATGACTCTGGTTGTTGTTAGTAACAAGAACACACATGCAATAACACTGGTGGATCCATGTGTGGTCTCTGAAGAGAACACACATGCAATGACACTGGTGGATCCATAGGTGGATTGTGAAAAGAACACACATGCAATGACACTGGTTGTTGGTAGTAAAAAGAACACACATGCAATGACACTGGTGGATCCATGTGTGGTCTCTGAAGAGAACACACATTCAACTGACTCTGGTTGTTGTTAGTAAAAATAACACACATGCAATGACACTAGTGGATCCATGTGCGGTCTCTGAAGAGAACACACATGCAATGACTGTGGTTGTTGTTAGTAAAAAGAACACACATGCAATGACACTGGTGGATCCATGTGTGGTCTCTGAAGAGAACACACATTTCAATGACTCTGGTTGTTGTTAGTAAAAAGAACACTCAGGCAATGACACTGGTGGATCCATGTTTGGTCTCTGAAGATAATACACATGCAATGACTTTGGTTGTTGTTAGTAAAAAGAACACACATGCAATGACACTGGTGGATCCATATGTGGTATGCGAAAAGAACACACATTTCAATGACTCTGGTTGTTTTTAGTAAAAAGAACACACATGCAATGACACTGGTGGATCCATGTGTGGTCTCTAAACAGAACACACATGCAATGACACTGGTGGATCCATGTGTGGTCTCTAAAGAGAACACACATGCAATGACTCTGGTTGTTGTTAGTAAAAAGAGCACATATGCAATGACACTGGTGGATCCATATGTGGTATGTGAAAAGAACACACATGCAATGACTCTGGTTGTTGTTAGTAAAAATAGCACACATGCAATGACACTAGCGGATCCATGTGTGGTCTCTGAAGAGAACACACATTTCAATGACACCGGTGGATCCATATGTGGTATGTCAAAAGAACAGTCATGAAATGAGTGCAGTTGTTGTTAGTAAAAAGAACACGCATGCAATGACACTGGTGGATCCATAGGTGGATTGTGAAAAGAACACACATGCAATGACACTGGTGGATCCATAGGTGGTATGTGAAAAGAACACACATGTCAATGACTCTGGTTGTTGTGAGTAAAAACAACACACATGCAATGACACTGGTGCATCCATAGGTGGATTGTGAAAAGAGCACACATGCAATGACACTGGTGGATCCATATATGGTATGTGAAAAGAACACACATGCAATGACTCTAGTTGTTGTTAGTAAAAAGAACACACATGTAATGACACTAGTGGATCCATGTGTGGTCTCTGAAGATACACACATTTTAATGACACTGGTGGATCCATGTGTGGTATGTGAAAAGAACAGTCATGAAATGACTCTAGTTGTTGTTAGTAAAAATAACACACATGCCATCACACTGGTGGATCCATAGGTGGATTGTGAAAAGAACACACATGCAATGACACTGGTGGATCCATATGTGGTATGTGAAAAGAACACACATGCAATGACTCTGGTTGTTGTTAGTAACAAGAACACACATGCAATAACACTGGTGGATCCATGTGTGGTCTCTGAAGAGAACACACATGCAATGACACTGGTGGATCCATAGGTGGATTGTGAAAAGAACACACATGCAATGACACTGGTTGTTGGTAGTAAAAAGAACACACATGCAATGACACTGGTGGATCCATGTGTGGTCTCTGAAGAGAACACACATTCAACTGACTCTGGTTGTTGTTAGTAAAAATAACACACATGCAATGACACTAGTGGATCCATGTGCGGTCTCTGAAGAGAACACACATGCAATGACTGTGGTTGTTGTTAGTAAAAAGAACACACATGCAATGACACTGGTCGATCCATATGTGGTATGTGAAAAGAACACACATTTCCATGACTCTGGTTGTTGTTAGTAAAAATAACACACATGCAATGACACTGGTGGATCCATGTGTGGTCTCTAAAGAGAACACACATGCAATGACTCTGGTTGTTATTAGTAAAAAGAGCACACATGTAATGACATTGGTGGATCCTTATGTGGTATGTGAAAAGAACAGACATGCAATGACTCTGGTTGTTGTTAGTAAAAAGAACACACATGGAATGACACTGGTGGATCCATGTGTGGTCTCTTAAGAGAACACACATTTCAATGACACCGGTGTATTCATATGTGGTATGTGAAAAGAACAGTCATGAAATGACTCCAGTTGTTTTTAGTAAAAAAGAACACACATGCAATGACACTAGTGGATCCATAGGTGGATTGTGAAAATAACACACATGCAATGACACCGGTGGATCTATATGTGGTATGTGAAAAGAACAGTCATGAAATGACTCTGGTTGTTGTTAGTAAAAGAGAACACATGCAATGACACTGGTGGATCCATGTGTGGTCTCAGAAGAGAACACACATTTCAATAACACCGGTGGATCCATATGTGCTATATCAAAAGAACAGTCATGAAATGACTCTAGTTGTTGTTAATAAAAATAACACACATGCAATGACACTGGTGGATCCATAGGTGGATTGCAAAAAGAACACACATGCAATGACACTGGAGGATCCATAGGTGGTATGTGAAAAGAACACACATTTCAATGACTCTGGTTGTTGTTAGTAAAAAGAACACTCAGGCAATGACACTGGTGGATCCATGTTTGGTCTCTGAAGAGAACACACATGCAATGACTCTGGTTGTTGTTAGTAAAAAGAACACACATGCAATGACACTAGTGGATCCATATGTGGTATGTGAAAAGAACACACATTTCAATGAATCTGGTTGTTGTTAGTAAAAAGAACACACATGCAATGACACTGGTGGATCCATGTGTGGTCTCTAAAGAGAACACACATGCAATGACTTTGGTTGTTGTTAGTAAAAAGAGCACATATGCAATGACACTGGTGGATCCATATGTGGTATGTGAAAAGAACACACATGCAATGACTCTGGTTGTTGTTAGTAAAAAGAGCACACATGCAATGACACTGGTGGATCCATGTGTGGTCTCTGAAGAGAACACACATTTCAATGACACCGGTGGATCCATATGTGGTATGTCAAAAGAACAGTCATGAAATGACTCCAGTTGTTGTTAGTAAAAAGAACACGCATGCAATGACACTGGTGGATCCATAGGTGGATTGTGAAAAGAACACACATGCAATGACACTGGTGGATCCATAGGTGGTATGTGAAAAGAACACAATTGTCAATGACTCTGGTTGTTGTTAGTAAAAAGAACACACATGCAATGACACTGGTGCATCCATAGGTGGATTGTGAAAAGAGCACACATGTAATGACACTGGTGGATCCATATGTGGTATATGAAAAGAACACACATGCAATGACTCTAGTTATTGTTAGTAAAAAGAACACACATGTAATGACACTGGTGGATCCATGTGTGGTCTCTGAAGATACACACATTTTAATGACACTGGTGGATCCATATGTGGTATGTGAAAAGAACAGTCATGAAATGACTCTAGTTGTTGTTAGTAAAAATAACACACATGCCATGACACTGGTGGATCCATAGGTGGATTGTGAAAAGAACACACATGCAATGACACTGGTGGATCCATATGTGGTATGTGAAAAGAACACACATGCAATGACTCTGGTTGTTGTTAGTAACAAGAACACACATGCAATAACACTGGTGGATCCATGTGTGGTCTCTGAAGATAACACACATGCAATGACACTGGTGGATCCATAGGTGGATTGTGAAAAGAACACACATGCAATGACACTGGTTGTTGGTAGTAAAAAGAACACACATGCAATGACACTGGTGGATCCATGTGTGGTCTCTGAAGAGAACACACATTTCAATGACTCTGGTTGTTGTTAGTAAAAATAACACACATGCAATGACACTAGTGGATCCATGTGCGGTCTCTGAAGAGAACACACATGCAATGACTGTGGTTGTTGTTAGTAAAAAGAACACACATGCAATGACACTGGTCGATCCATATGTGGTATGTGAAAAGAACACACATTTCCATGACTCTGGTTGTTGTTAGTAAAAAGAACACACATGCAATGACACTGGTGGATCCATGTGTGGTCTCTAAAGAGAACACACATGCAATGACTCTAGTTGTTGTTAGTAAAAAGAGCACACATGTAATGACATTGGTGGATCCTTATGTGGTATGTGAAAAGAACACACATGCAATGACTCTGGTTGTTGTTAGTAAAAAGAACACACATGGAATGACACTGGTGGATCCATGTGTGGTCTCTTAAGAGAACACACATTTCAATGACACCGGTGTATTCATATGTGGTATGTGAAAAGAACAGTCATGAAATGACTCCAGTTGTTGTTAGTAAAAAAGAACACACATGCAATGACACTAGTGGATCCATAGGTGGATTGTAAAAATAACACACATGCAATGACACCGGTGGATCTATATGTGGTATGTGAAAAGAACAGTCATGAAATGACTCTGGTTGTTGTTAGTAAAAGAGAACACATGCAATGACACTGGTGGATCCATGTGTGGTCTCTGAAGAGAACACACATTTCAATGACACCGGTGGATCCATATGTGGTATGTCAAAAGAACAGTCATGAAATGACTCCAGCTGTTGTTAGTAAAAATAACACACATGCAATGACACTGGTGGATCCATAGGTGGATTGTGAAAAGAACACACATGCAATGACACTGGAGGATCCATAGGTGGTATGTGAAAAGAACACACATTTCAATGACTCTGGTTGTTAGTAAAAAGAACACTCAGGCAATGACACTGGTGGATCCATGTTTGGTCTCTGAAGAGAACACACATGCAATGACTCTAGTTGTTGTTAGTAAAAAGAACACACATGCAATGACACTAGTGGATCCATATGTGGTATGTGAAAAGAACACACATTTCCATAACCCTGGTTGTTGTTAGTAAAAAGAACACACATGCAATGACACTGGTGGATCCATGTGTGGTTTCTAAAGAGAACACACATGCAATGACTCTAGTTGTTGTTAGTAAAAAGAGCACACATGTAATGACATTGGTGGATCCTTATGTGGTATGTGAAAAGAACACACATGCAATGACTCTGGTTGTTGTTAGTAAAAAGAACACACATGGAATGACACTGGTGGATCCATGTGTGGTCTCTTAAGAGAACACACATTTCAATGACACCGGTGTATTCATATGTGGTATGTGAAAAGAACAGTCATGAAATGACTCCAGTTGTTGTTAGTAAAAAAGAACACACATGCAATGACACTAGTGGATCCATAGGTGGATTGTAAAAATAACACACATGCAATGACACCGGTGGATCTATATGTGGTATGTGAAAAGAACAGTCATGAAATGACTCTGGTTGTTGTTAGTAAAAGAGAACACATGCAATGACACTGGTGGATCCATGTGTGGTCTTTGAAGAGAACACGCATTTCAATGACACCGGTGGATCCATATGTGGTATGTCAAAAGAACAGTCATGAAATGACTCCAGCTGTTGTTAGTAAAAATAACACACATGCAATGACACTGGTGGATCCATAGGTGGATTGTGAAAAGAACACACATGCAATGACACTAGAGGATCCATAGGTGGTATGTGAAAAGAACACACATTTCAATGACTCTGGTTGTTGTTAGTAAAAAGAACACTCAGGCAATGACACTGGTGGATCCATGTTTGGTCTCTGAAGAGAACACACATGCAATGACTCTAGTTGTTGTTAGTAAAAAGAACACACATGCAATGACACTAGTGGATCCATATGTGGTATGTGAAAAGAACACACATTTCAATGACTCTGGTTGTTGTTAGTAAAAAGAACACACATGCAATGACACTGGTGGATCCATGTGTGGTCTCTAAGTAGAACACACATGCAATGACACTGGTGGATCCATGTGTGGTCTCTAAGTAGAACACACATGCAATGATCCCAGTTGTTGTTAGTAAAAAAGCACACATGCAATGACACTAGTGGATCCATATGTGGTATGTGAAAAGAACACACATGCAATGACTCTGGTTGTTGTTATTAAAAAGAGCACACATGCAATGACACTGGCGGATCCATGTGTGGTCTCTGAAGAGAACACACATTTCAATGACACCGGTGATTCCATATGTGGTATGTCAAAAGAACAGTCATGAAATGACTCCAGTTGTTGTTAGTAAAAGAACACGCATGACACTAGTGGATCCATAGGTGGATTGTGAAAAGAACACACATGCAATGACACTGGTTGATCCATAGGTGGTATGTGAAAAGAACACACATGTCAATGACTCTGGTTGTTGTTAGTAAAAAGAACACACATGCAATGACACTGGTGCATCCATAGGTGGATTGCGAAAAGAGCACACATGCAATGACACTGGTGGATCCATATGTGGTATGTAAAAAGAAGACACATGCAATGACTCTAGTTGTTGTTAGTAAAAAGAACACACATGTAATGACACTGGTGGATCCATGTGTGGTCTCTAAAGATACACACATTTTAATGACACTGGTGGATCTATATGTGGTATGTGAAAAGAACAGTCATGAAATGACTCTAGTTGTTGTTAGTAAAAATAACACACATGCCATGACACTGGTGGATCCATAGGTGGATTGTGAAAAGAACACACATGCAATGACACTGGTGGATCCATATGTGGTATGTGAAAAGAACACACATGCAATGACTCTGGTTGTTGTTAGTAACAAGAACACACATGCAGTAACACTGGTGGATCCATGTGTAGTCTCTGAAGAGAACACACATGCAATGACACTGGTGGATCCATAGGTGGATTGTGAAAAGAACACACATGCAATGACACTGGTTGTTGGTAGTAAAAAGAACACACATGCAATGACACTGGTTGATCCATGTGTGGTCTCTGAAGAGAACACACATTTCAATGACTCTGGTTGTTGTTAGTAAAATTAACACACATGCCATGACACTGGTGGATCCATAGGTGGATTGTGAAAAGAACACACATGCAATGACACTGGTGGATCCATATGTGGTATGTGAAAAGAACACACATACAATGACTCAAGTTGTTGTTAGTAACAAGAACACACATGCAATAACACTGGTGGATCCATGTGTGGTCTCTGAAGAGAACACACATGCAATGACACTGGTGGATCCATAGGTGGATTGTGAAAAGAACACACATGCAATGACACTGGTTGTTGGTAGTAAAAAGAACACACATGCAATGACACTGGTGGATCCATGTGTGGTCTCTGAAGAGAACACACATTTCAATGACTCTGGTTGTTGTTAGTAAAAAGAACACACATGCAATGACACTAGTGGATCCATTTTCGGTCTCTGAAGAGAACACACATGCAATGACTGTGGTTGTTGTTAGTAAAAAGAACACACATGCAATGACACTGGTCGATCCATATGTGGTATGTGAAAAGAACACACATTTCCATGACTCTGGTTGTTGTTAGTAAAAAGAGCACACATGCAATGACACTGGTGGATCCATGTGTAGTCTCTGAAGAGAACACACATTTCAATGACACCGGTGGATCCATATGTGGTATGTCAAAAGAACAGTCATGAAATGACTCCAGTTGTTGTTAGTAAAAAGAACACGCATGCAATGACACTGGTGGATCCATAGGTGGATTGTGAAAAGAACACACATGCAATGACACTGGTGGATCCATAGGTGGTATGTCAAATGAACACACATGTCAATGACTCTGGTTGTTGTTAGTAAAAAGAACACACATGCAATGACACTGGTGCATCCATAGGTGGATTGTGAAAAGAGCACACATGCAATGACACTGGTGGATCCATATGTGGTATGTGAAAAGAACACACATGCAATGATTCTAGTTGTTGTTAGTAAAAAGAACACACATGTAATGACACTGGTGGATCCATGTGTGGTCTCTGAAGATACACACATTTTAATGACACTGGTGGATCCATATGTGGTATGTGAAAAGAACAGTCATGAAATGACTCTAGTTGTTGTTAGTAAAAATAACACACATGCCATGACACTGGTGGATCCATAGGTGGATTGTGAAAAGAACACACATGCAATGACACTGGTGGATCCATATGTGGTATGTGAAAAGAACACACATGCAATGACTCTGGTTGTTGTTAGTAACAAGAACACACATGCAATAACACTGGTGGATCCATGTGTGGTCTCTGAAGAGAACACATGCAATGACACTGGTGGATCCATAGGTGGATTGTGAAAAGAACACACATGCAATGACACTGGTTGTTGGTAGTAAAAAGAACACACATGCAATGACACTGGTGGATCCATGTGTGGTCTCTGAAGAGAACACACATTTCAATGACTCTGGTTGTTGTTAGTAAAAATAACACACATGCAATGACACTAGTGGATCCATGTGCGGTCCCTGAAGAGAACACACATGCAATGACTGTGGTTGTTGTTAGTAAAAAGAACACACATGCAATGACACTGGTTGATCCATATGTGGTATGTGAAAAGAACACACATTTCCATGACTCTGGTTGTTGTTAGTAAAAAGAACACACATGCAATGACACTGGTGGATCCATGTGTGGTCTCTAAAGAGAACACATGCAATGACTCGTTGTTTTTTGAATAAAGAGCACACATGTAATGACATTGGTGGATCCTATGTGGTATGTGAAAAGAACACACATGCAATGACTCGGTTGTTGTTAGTAAAAAGAACACACATGGAATGACTGGTGGATCCATGTGTGGTCTCTAAGAACACACATTTCAATGACACCGGGGTATTCATATGTGGTATGTGAAAAGAACAGTCATGAAATGACTCCAGTTGTTGTTAGTAAAAAAGAACACACATGCAATGACACTAGTGGATCCATAGGTGGATTGTGAAAATAACACACATGCAATGACACCGGTGGATCTATATGTGGTATGTGAAAAGAACAGTCATGAAATGACTCTGGTTGTTGTTAGTAAAAGAGAACACATGCAATGACACTGGTGGATCCATGTGTGGTCTCTGAAGAGAACACACATTTCAATGACACCGGTGGATCCATATGTGGTATGTCAAAAGAACAGTCATGAAATGACTCCAGCTGTTGTTAGTAAAAATAACACACATGCAATGACACTGGTGGATCCATAGGTGGATTGTGAAAAGAACACACATGCAATGACACTGGAGGATCCATAGGTGGTATGTGAAAAGAACACACATTTCAATGACTCTGGTTGTTAGTAAAAAGAACACTGTGCAATGACATTTGGTGGATCCATGTTTGGTCTCTGAAGAGAACACACATGCAATGACTCTAGTTGTTGTTAGTAAAAAGAACACACATGCAATGACACTAGTGGATCCATATGTGGTATGTGAAAAGAACACACATTTCCATAACTCTGGTTGTTGTTAGTAAAAAGAACACACATGCAATGACACTGGTGGATCCATGTGTGGTTTCTAAAGAGAACACACATGCAATGACTCTAGTTGTTGTTAGTAAAAAGAGCACACATGTAATGACATTGGTGGATCCTTATGTGGTATGTGAAAAGAACACACATGCAATGACTCTGGTTGTTGTTAGTAAAAAGAACACACATGTAATGACATTGGTGGATCCATGAGTGGTCTCTTAAGAGAACACACATTTCAATGACACCGGTGTATTCATATGTGGTATGTGAAAAGAACAGTCATGAAATGACTCCAGTTGTTGTTAGTAAAAAAGAACACACATGCAATGACACTAGTGGATCCATAGGTGGATTGTAAAAATAACACACATGCAATGACACCGGTGGATCTATATGTGGTATGTGAAAAGAACAGTCATGAAATGACTCTGGTTGTTGTTAGTAAAAGAGAACACATGCAATGACACTGGTGGATCCATGTGTGGTCTTTGAAGAGAACACGCATTTCAATGACACCGGTGGATCCATATGTGGTATGTCAAAAGAACAGTCATGAAATGACTCCAGCTGTTGTTAGTAAAAATAACACACATGCAATGACACTGGTGGATCCATAGGTGGATTGTGAAAAGAACACACATGCAATGACACTAGAGGATCCATAGGTGGTATGTGAAAAGAACACACATTTCAATGACTCTGGTTGTTGTTAGTAAAAAGAACACTCAGGCAATGACACTGGTGGATCCATGTTTGGTCTCTGAAGAGAACACACATGCAATGACTCTAGTTGTTGTTAGTAAAAAGAACACACATGCAATGACACTAGTGGATCCATATGTGGTATGTGAAAAGAACACACATTTCAATGACTCTGGTTGTTGTTAGTAAAAAGAACACACATGCAATGACACTGGTGGATCCATGTGTGGTCTCTTAATAGAACACACATGCAATGACACTGGTGGATCCATGTGTGGTCTCTAAAGAGAACACACATGCAATGACTCTGGTTGTTGTTAGTAAAACGAGCACAGATGCAATGACACTAGTGGATCCATATGTGGTATGTGATAAGAACACACATGCAATGACTCTGGTTGTTGTTATTAAAAAGAGCACACATGCAATGACACTGGCGGATCCATGTGTGGTCTCTGAAGAGAACACACATTTCAATGACACCGGTGATTCCATATGTGGTATGTCAAAAGAACAGTCATGAAATGACTCCAGTTGTTGTTAGTAAAAAGAACACGCATGCAATGACACTAGTGGATCCATAGGTGGATTGTGAAAAGAACACACATGCAATGACACTGGTTGATCCATAGGTGGTATGTGAAAAGAACACACATGTCAATGACTCTGGTTGTTGTTAGTAAAAAGAACACACATGCAATGACACTGGTGCATCCATAGGTGGATTGCGAAAAGAGCACACATGCAATGACACTGGTGGATCCATATGTGGTATGTAAAAAGAAGACACATGCAATGACTCTAGTTGTTGTTAGTAAAAAGAACACACATGTAATGACACTGGTGGATCCATGTGTGGTCTCTAAAGATACACACATTTTAATGACACTGGTGGATCTATATGTGGTATGTGAAAAGAACAGTCATGAAATGACTCTAGTTGTTGTTAGTAAAAATAACACACATGCCATGACACTGGTGGATCCATAGGTGGATTGTGAAAAGAACACACATGCAATGACACTGGTGGATCCATATGTGGTATGTGAAAAGAACACACATGCAATGACTCTGGTTGTTGTTAGTAACAAGAACACACATGCAGTAACACTGGTGGATCCATGTGTAGTCTCTGAAGAGAACACACATGCAATGACACTGGTGGATCCATAGGTGGATTGTGAAAAGAACACACATGCAATGACACTGGTTGTTGGTAGTAAAAAGAACACACATGCAATGACACTGGATCCATGTGTGGTCTCTGAAGAAGAACACACATTTCAATGACTCTGGTTGTTGTTAGTAAAATTAACACACATGCCATGACACTTGGTGGATCCATATGTGGTATGTGAAAAGAACACACATGCAATGACTCTGGTTGTTGTTAGTAACAAGAACACACATGCAATAACATCAGGATCCATGTGTGGTCTCTGAAGAGAACACACATGCAATGACACTGGTGGATCCATAGGTGGATTGTGAAAAGAACACACATGCAATGACACTGGTTGTTGGTAGTAAAAAGAACACACATGCAATGACACTGGTGGATCCATGTGTGGTCTCTGAAGAGAACACACATTTCAATGACTCTGGTTGTTGTGAGTAAAAGAACACACATGCAATGACACTAGTGGATCCATTTTCGGTCTCTGAAGAGAACACACATGCAATGACTGTGGTTGTTGTTAGTAAAAAGAACACACATGCAATGACACTGGTCGATCCATATGTGGTATGTGAAAAGAACACACATTTCCATGACTCTGGTTGTTGTTAGTAAAAAGAGCACACATGCAATGACACTGGTGGATCCATGTGTAGTCTCTGAAGAGAACACACATTTCAATGACACCGGTGGATCCATATGTGGTATGTCAAAAGAACAGTCATGAAATGACTCCAGTTGTTGTTAGTAAAAAGAACACGCATGCAATGACACTGGTGGATCCATAGGTGGATTGTGAAAAGAACACACATGCAATGACACTGGTGGATCCATAGGTGGTATGTCAAATGAACACACATGTCAATGACTCTGGTTGTTGTTAGTAAAAAGAACACACATGCAATGACACTGGTGCATCCATAGGTGGATTGTGAAAAGAGCACACATGCAATGACACTGGTGGATCCATATGTGGTATGTGAAAAGAACACACATGCAATGATTCTAGTTGTTGTTAGTAAAAAGAACACACATGTAATGACACTGGTGGATCCATGTGTGGTCTCTGAAGATACACACATTTTAATGACACTTGTGGATCCATATGTGGTATGTCAAACGAACAGTCATGAAATGACTCCAGTTGTTGTTAGTAAAAAAGAACACACATGCAATGACACTGGTGGATCCATATGTGGTATGTGAAAAGAACACACATGCAATGACTCTGGTTGTTGTTAGTAACAAGAACACACATGCAATAACACTGGTGGATCCATGTGTGGTCTCTGAAGAGAACACACATGCAATGACACTGGTGGATCCATAGGTGGATTGTGAAAAGAACACACATGCAATGACACTGGTTGTTGGTAGTAAAAAGAACACACATGCAATGACACTGGTGGATCCATGTGTGGTCTCTGAAGAGAACACACATGCAATGACTCTGGTTGTTGTTAGTAAAAAGAACACACATGCAATGACACTGGTTGATCCATATGTGGTATGTGAAAAGAACACACATTTCCATGACTCTGGTTGTTGTTAGTAAAAAGAACACACATGCAATGACACTGGTGGATCCATGTGTGGTCTCTAAAGAGAACACATGCAATGACTCTGGTTGTTGTTAGTAAAAAGAGCACACATGTAATGACATTGGTGGATCCTTATGTGGTATGTGAAAAGAACACACATGCAATGACTCTGGTTGTTGTTAGTAAAAAGAACACACATGGAATGACACTGGTGGATCCATGTGTGGTCTCTTAAGAGAACACACATTTCAATGACACCGGTGTATTCATATGTGGTATGTGAAAAGAACAGTCATGAAATGACTCCAGTTGTTGTTAGTAAAAAAGAACACACATGAAATGACACTAGTGGATCTATAGGTGGATTGTGAAAATAACACACATGCAATGACACCGGTGGATCTATATGTGGTATGTGAAAAGAACAGTAATGAAATGACTCTGGTTGTTGTTAGTAAAAGAGAACACATGCAATGACACTGGTGGATCCATGTGTGGTCTTTGAAGAGAACACACATTTCAATGACACCGGTGGATCCATATGTGGTATGTCAAAAGAACAGTCATGAAATGACTCCAGTTGTTGTTAGTAAAAATAACACACATGCAATGACACTGGTGGATCCATAGGTGGATTGTGAAAAGAACACACATGCAATGACACTGGAGGATCCATAGGTGGTATGTGAAAAGAACACACATTTCAATGACTCTGGTTGTTGTTAGTAAAAAGAACACTCAGGCAATGACACTGGTGGATCCATGTTTGGTCTCTGAAGAGAACACACATGCAGTGACTCTGATTGTTGTTAGTAAAAAGAACACACATGCAATGACACTGGTGGATCCATGTGTGGTATGTGAAAAGAACACACATTTCAATGACTCTGGTTGTTGTTAGTAAAAAGAACACACATGCAATGACACTGGTGGATCCATGTGTGGTCTCTAAACAGAACACACATGCAATGACACTGGTGGATCCATGTGAGGTCTCTAAAGAGAACAAACATGCAATGAATCGGGTTGTTGTTAGTAAAAAGAGCACATATGCAATGACACTGGTGGATCCATATGTGGTATGTGAAATGAACACACATGCAATACTCTGGTTGTTGTTAGTAAACAGAGCACACATGCAATGACACAGGTGGATCCATGTGTGGTCTCTGAAGAGAACACACATTTCAATGACACCGTGGATCCATATGTGGTATGTCAAAAGAACAGTCATGAAATGACTCCAGTTGTTGTTAGTAAAAAGAACACGCATGCAATGACACTGGTGGATCCATAGGTGGATTGTGAAAAGAACACACATGCAATGACACTGGTGGATCCATAGGTGGTATGTGAAAAGAACACACATGTCAATGACTCTGGTTGTTGTTTGTAAAAAGAACACACATGCAATGACACTGGTGCATCCATAGGTGGATTGTGAAAAGAGCACACATGCAATGACACTGGTGGATCCATATGTGGTATGTGAAAAGAACACACATGCAATGACTCTAGTTGTTGTTAGTAAAAAGAACATACCTGTAATGACACTGGTGGATCCATGTGTGGTCTCTGAAGATACACACATTTTAATGACACTGGTGGATCCATATGTGGTATGTGAAAAGAACAGTCATGAAATGACTCTAGTTGTTGTTAGTAAAAATAACACACATGCCATGACACTGGTGGATACATAGGTGGATTGTGAAAAGAACACACATGCAATGACACTGGTGGATCCATATGTGGTATGTGAAAAGAATACACATGCAATGACTCTGGTTGTTGTTAGTAACAAGAACACACATGCAATAACACTGGTGGATCCATGTGTGGTCTCTGAAGAGAACACACATGCAATGACACTGGTGGATCCATAGGTGGATTGTGAAAAGAACACACATGCAATGACACTGGTTGTTGGTAGTAAAAAGAACACACATGCAATGACACTGGTGGATCCATGTGTGGTCTCTGAAGAGAACACACATTTCAATGACTCTGGTTGTTGTTAGTAAAAAGAAAACACATGCAATGACACTAGTGGATCCATTTTCGGTCTCTGAAGAGAACACACATGCAATGGCTGTGGTTGTTGTTAGTAAAAAGAACACACATGCAATGACACTAGTCGATCCATATGTGGTATGTGAAAAGAACACACATTTCCATAACTCTGGTTGTTGTTAGTAAAAATAACACACATGCAATGACACTGGTGGATCCATGTGTGGTCTCTAAAGAGAACACACATGCACTGACTCTGGTTGTTGTTAGTAAAAAGAGCACACATGTAATGACATTGGTGGATCCTTATGTGGTATGTGAAAAGAACACACATGCAATGACTTTGGTTGTTGTTAGTAAAAAGAACACACATGGAATGACACTGGTGGATCCATGTGTGGTCTCTTAAGAGAACACTCATTTCAATGACACCGGTGTATTCATATGTGGTATGTGAAAAGAATAGTCATGAAATGACTCTTGTTGTTGTTAGTAAAAAAGAACACACATGCAATGCACTAGTGGATCCATAGGTGGATTGTGAAAATAACACACATGCAATGACACCGGTGGATCTATATGTGGTATGTGAAAAGAACAGTCATGAAATGACTATGGTTGTTGTTAGTAAAAGAGAACACATGCAATGACACTGGTGGACCATGTGTGGTCTCTGAAGAGAACACACATTTCAATGACACCGGTGGATCCATATGTGGTATGTGAAAAGAACACACATGAAATGACTCCAGTTGTTGTTATAAAAAAACACACATGCAATGACACTGATGGATCCATATTTGGTATATGCAAAATAACACACATGCCATGACTCTGGTTGTTGTTAGTAAAAAGAACACACATGGAATGACACTGGCGGATCCATAGGTGGATTGTGAAAAGAACACACATGCAAAGACACTGTTTGTTGTTAGTAAAAAGAACACACATGGAATGACACTGGTGGATCCATGTGTGGTCTCTGAAGAGAACACACATTTCAATGACTCTGGTTGTTATTAGTAAAAAGAACACACATGCAATGACACTGGTGGATCCATGTGTGGTGTCTGAAGAGAACACACATGCAATGACTCTGGTTGTTGTTAGTAAAAAGAACACACATGCAATGACACTGGTGGATCCATATGTGGTATGTGAAAAGGACACACATTTCAATGACTCTACTTGTTGTTAGAAAAAAGAACACACATGCAATGACACTGGTGGATCCATGTGTGGTCTCTAAAGAGAACACACATGCAATGACTCTGGTTGTTGTTAGTAAAAAGAGAACACATGCAATGACACTGGTGGATCCATATGTGGTATGTGAAAAGAACACACATGCAATGACTCTGGTTGTTGTTAGTATAAATAACACACATGCAATGACACTGGTGGATCCATATGTGGTATGTGAAAAGAACACACATGCAATGACTCTGGTTGTTGTTAGTATAAATAACACACATGCAATGACACTAGGGGATCCATAGGTGGATTTTGAAAAGAACACACATGCAATGACACTGGTGGATCCATATGTGGTATGTGAAAAGAACACACATCCAATGACTCTGGTTGTTGTCACTAAAAAGACAACACATGCAATGACACTGGTGGATCCATGTGTGGTCTCTGAAGAGAACACACATTTCAATGACACCGGTCGATCCATATGTGGTATGTGAAAAGAACAGTCATGAAATGACTCCAGTTGTTATTAGTAAAAAGACCACACATGCAATGACACTGGTGAATCCATAGGTGGATTGTGAAAAGAACACACATGCAATAACACTGGTGAATCCATATGTTGTATGTGAAAAGAACACACATTTCAATGACTCTTGTTGTTGTTAGTAAAAATAACACACATGCAATGACACTGGTGGATCCATAGGTGGATTGTGAAAAGAGCACACATGCAATGACACTGGTGGATCCATATGTGGTATGTGAAAAGAACACACATGCAATGACTCCAGTTGTTGTTAGTAAATAGAACACACATGTAATGACACTGGTGGATCCATGTCTGGATTGTGAAAAGAACACACATGCAATGACACTGGTGGATCCATGTGTGGTCTTTGAAGAGAACACACATTTCAATGACACCGGTGGATCCATATGTGGTATGTGAAAAGAACAGTCATGAAATGACTCCACTTGTTGTTAATAAAAAGAACACACATGCAATGACACTGGTGGATCCATAGGTGGATTGTGAAAAGAGCACACATGCAATGACACTGGTGGATCCCTATGTGGTATGTGAAAAGAACACACATGCAATGACTCCAGTTGTTGTTAGTAAAAAGAACACACATGTAATGACACTGGTGGATCCATGTGTGGTCTCTGAAGAGAACACACATTTCAATGACACTGGTGGAACCATATGTGGTATGTGAAAAGAACAGTCATGAAATGACTCCAGTTGTTGTTAGTAAAAAGAACACACATGCAATGACACTGGTGGATCCATAGGTGGATTGTGAAAAGAACACACATGCAATGACACTAGTGGATCCATATGTGGTATGTGAAAAAAACACACATGCAATGACTCTAGTTGTTGTTAGTAACAAGAACACACATGCAATAACACTGGTGGATCCATGTGTGGTCTCTGAAAAGAACACACATTTCAATGACTCTGGTTGTTGTTAGTAAAAAGAACACACATGCAATGACTCTGGTTGTTGTTAGTAAAAAGAGCACACATGCAATGGCACTGGTGGATCCATGTGTGGTCTCTAAAGAGAACACACATTTCAATGACATCGGTGGATCCATATGTGGTATGTCAAAAGAACAGTCATGAAATGACTCCAGTTGTTGTTAGTAAAAAGAACACGCATGCAATGACACTGGTGGATCCATAGGTGGATTGTGAAAAGAACACACATGCAATGACACTGGTGGATCCATAGGTGGTATGTGAAAAGAACACACATGTCATTGACTCTGGTTGTTGTTAGTAAAAAGAACACACATGCAATGACACTGGTGCATCCATAGGTGGATTGTGAAAAGAGCACACATGCAATGACACTGGTGGATCCATATCTCGTATGTGAAAAGAACACACATGCAATGACTCTAGTTGTTGTTAGTAAAAAGAACACACATGTAATGACACTGGTGGATCCATGTGTGGTCTCTGAAGATACACACATTTTAATGACACTGGTGGATCCATATGTGGTATGTGAAAAGAACAGTCATGAAATGACTCTAGTTGTTGTTAGTAAAATTAACACACATGCCATGACACTGGTGGATCCATAGGTGGATTGTGAAAAGAACACACATGAAATGACACTGGTGGATCCATATGTGGTATGTGAAAAGAACACAGATGCAATGACTCTGGTTGTTGTTAGTAACAAGAACACACATGCAATAACACTGGTGGATCCATGTGTGGTCTCTGAAGAGAACACACATGCAATGACACTGGTGGATCCATAGGTGGATTGTGAAAAGAACACACATGCAATGACACTGGTTGTTGGTAGTAAAAATAACACACATGCAATGACACTGGTGGATCCATGTGTGGTCTCTGAAGAGAACACACATTTCAATGACTCTGGTTGCTGTTAGTAAAAAGAACACACATGCAATGACACTAGTGGATCCATGTGCGGTCTCTGAAGAGAACACACATGCAATGACTGTGGTTGTTGTTAGTAAAAAGAACACACATGCAATGACACTGGTCGATCCATATGTGGTATGTGAAAAGAACACACATTTCCATGACTCTGGTTGTTGTTAGTAAAAAGAACACACATGCAATGACACTGGTGGATCCATGTGTGGTCTCTAAAGAGAACACACATGCACTGACTCTGGTTGTTGTTAGTAAAAAGAGCACACATGTAATGACATTGGTGGATCCTTATGTGGTATGTGAAAAGAAGACACATGCAATGACTCTGGTTGTTGTTAGTTAAAAGAACACACATGGAATGACACTGGTGGATCCATGTGTGGTCTCTTAAGAGAACACACATTTCAATGACACCGGTGTATTCATATGTGGTATGTGAAAAGAACAGTCATGAAATGACTCCAGTTGTTGTTAGTAAAAAAGAACACACATGCAATGACACTAGTGGATCCATAGGTGGATTGTGAAAATAACACACATGCAATGACACCGGTGGATCTATATGTGGTATGTGAAAAGAACAGTCATCAAATGATTCTGGTTGTTGTTAGTAAAAGAGAACACATGCAATGACACTGGTGGATCCATGTGTGGTCTCTGAAGAGAACACACATTTCAATGACACAAGTGGATCCATATGTGGTATGTGAAAAGAACACACATGAAATGACTCCAGTTGTTGTTATAAAAAGAACACACATGCAATGACACCGATGGATCCATATTTGGTATATGAAAATAACACACATGCCATGACTCTGGTTGTTGTTAGTAAAAAGAACACACATGGAATGACACTGGCGGATCCATAGGTGGATTGTGAAAAGAACACACATGCAATGACACTGGATGTTGTTAGTAAAAAGAACACACATGCAATGACACTGGTGGATCCATGTGTGGTCTCTGAAGAGAACACACATTTCAATGACTCTGGTTGTTGTTAGTAAAACGAACACACATGCAATGACACTGGTGGATCCATGTGTGGTCTCTGAAGAGAACACACATGCAATGACTCTGGTTGTTGTTAGTAAAAAGAACACACATGCAATGACACTGGTGGATCCATGTGTGGTCTCTAAAGAGAACACACATTTCAATGACTCTGGTTGTTGTTAGTAAAAAGAACACACATGCAATGACACTTGTGGATCCATGTGTGGTCTCTAAACAGAACACACATGCAATAACTCTGGTTGTTGTTAGTAAAAAGAACACACATGCAATG
This sequence comes from Avena insularis, assembly GCA_023614405.1. Lineage (NCBI taxonomy): Eukaryota > Viridiplantae > Streptophyta > Magnoliopsida > Poales > Poaceae > Avena > Avena insularis. The sequence goes on along the minus strand of JAJUPC010000315.1, from coordinate 350,751 downwards.
ACACTAGTGGATCTATATGTGGTATGTGAAAAGAACACACATTTCAATGACTCTGGTTTTTATTAGTAAAAAGAATACACATGCAATGACACTGGTGGATCCATGTGTGGTCTCTAAATAGAACACACATGCAATGACTCTGGTTGTTGTTAGTAAAAAGAGCACAAATGCAATAACACTGGTGGATCCATATGTGGTATGTGAAAAGAACACACATGCAATGACTCTGGTTGTTAGTAAAAAGAACACACATGCAATGACACTGGTGGATCCATGTGTGGTCTCTGAAGAGAACACACATTTCAATGACACTGGTGGATTCATATGTGGTATGTGAAAAGAACAGTCATGAAATGATTAAAGTTGTTGTTATGAAAAAGAGCACACGTGCAATGACACTGCTGGATCAATAGGCGGATTGTGAAAATAACACACATGCAATGACACTGGTGGATCCATATGTGGTATGTGAAAAGAACAGTCATGAAATGACTCTGGTTGTTGTTAGTAAAAAGAACACACATGCAATGACACTGGTGGATCCATGTGTGGTCTCTGAAGACAACACACATTTTAATGACACTGGTGGATCCATATGTGGTATGTGAAGCAAACACACATGAAATGACTCCAGTTGTTGTTAGTAGTAAGAACACACATGCAATGACACTGGTGGATCCATATGTGGTATGTGAAAATAACACACATGCAATCACTCTGGTTGTTGTTAGTACAAAGAACAAACATGGAATGACACTGGTGGATCCATAGGTGGATTGTGAAAAGAACACACATGCAATGACACTGGTTGTTGTTAGTAAAAAGAACACACATGCAATGACACCGGTGGATCCATGTGTGGTCTCTGAAGAGAACACACATTTCAATGACTCTGGTTGTTGTTAGTAAAAAGAACACACATGCAATGACACTGGTGGATCCATGTGTGGTCTCTGAAGAGAACACACATGCAATGAGTCTAGTTGTTGTTAGTAAAAAGAACACACATGCAATGACACTAGTGGATCCATATGTGGTATGTGAAAAGAACAAACATTTCAATGACTCTGGTTGTTGTTAGTAAAAACAACACACATGCAATGACACTGGTGGATCCATGTGTGGTCTCTAAAGAGAACACACATGCAATGACTCCGGGTGTTGTTAGTAAAAAGAGCACACATGCAATGACACCGGTGGATCTATATGTGGTATGTGAAAAGAACAGTCATGAAATGACTCTGGTTGTTGTTAGTAAAAGAGAACACATGCAATGACACTGGTGGATCCATGTGTGGTCTCTGAAGAGAACACACATTTCAATGACACTGGTGGATCCATATGTGGTATGTCAAAAGAACAGTCATGAAATGACTCCAGTTGTTGTTAGTAAAAAGAACACACATGCAATGGCACTGGTGGATCCATAGGTGGATTGTGAAAATAACACACATGCAATGACACTGGTGGATCCATATGTGGTATGTGAAAAGAACAGTCATGAAATGACTCTGGTTGTTGTTAGTAAAAAGAACACTCAGGCAATGACACTGGTGGATCCATGTTTGGTCTCTGATGAGAACACACATGCAATGACTCTAGTTGTTGTTAGTAAAAAGAACACACATGCACTGACACTAGTGGATCCATATGTGGTATGTGAAAAGAACACACTTTTCAATGACTCTGGTTGTTGTTAGTAAAAAGAACACACATGCAATGACACTGGTGGATCCATGTGTGGTCTCTAAACAGAACACACATGCAATGACACTGGTGGATCCATGTGTGGTCTCTAAAGAGAACACACATGCAATGACTCTGGTTGTTGTTAGTAAAAAGAGCACATATGCAATGACACTGGTGGATCCATATGTGGTATGTGAAAAGAACACACATGCAATGACTCTGGTTGTTGTTAGTAAAAAGAGCACACATGCAATGACACTGGTGGATCCATGTGTGGTCTCTGAAGAGAACACACATTTCAATGACATCGGTGGATCCATATGTGGTATGTCAAAAGAACAGTCATGAAATGACTCCAGTTGTTGTTAGGGAAAAGAACACGCATGCAATGACACTGGTGGATCCATAGGTGGATTGTGAAAAGAACACACATGCAATGACACTGGTGGATCCATAGGTGGTATGTGAAAAGAACACACATGTCAATGACTCTGGTTGTTGTTAGTACAAAGAACACACATGCAATGACACTGGTGCATCCATAGGTGGATTGTGAAAAGAGCACACATGCAATGACACTGGTGGATCCATATGTCGTATGTGAAAAGAACACACATGCAATGACTCTAGTTGTTGTTAGTAAAAAGATCACACATGTAATGACACTGGTGGATCCATGTGTGGTCTCTGAAGATACACACATTTTAATGACACTGGTGGATCCATATGTGGTATGTGAAAAGAACAGTCATGAAATGACTCTATTTGTTGTTAGTAAAATTAACACACATGCCATGACAGTGGTGGATCCATAGGTGGATTGTGAAAAGAACACACATGAAATGACACTAGTGGATCCATATGTGGTATGTGAAAAGAACACAGATGCAATGACTGTGGTTGTTGTTAGTAACAAGAACACACATGCAATAACACTGGTGGATCCATGTGTGGTCTCTGAAGAGAACACACATGCAATGACACTGGTGGATCCATAGGTGGATTGTGAAAAGAACACACATGCAATGACACTGGTTGTTGGTAGTAAAAAGAACACACATGCAATGACACTGGTGGATCCATGTGTGGTCTCTGAAGAGAACACACATTTCAATGACTCTGGTTGTTGTTAGTAAAAAGAACACACATGCAATGACACTAGTGGATCCATGTGCGGTCTCTGAAGAGAACACACATGCAATGACTGTGGTTGTTGTTAGTAAAAAGAACACACATGCAATGACACTGGTCGATCCATATGTGGTATGTGAAAGGAACACACATTTCCATGACTCTAGTTGTTGTTAGTAAAAAGAACACACATGCAATGACACTGGTGGATCCATGTGTGGTCTCTAAAGAGAACACACATGCACTGACTCTGGTTGTTGTTAGTAAAAAGAGCACACATGTAATGACATTGGTGGATCCTTATGTGGTATGTGAAAAGAACACACATGCAATGACTCTGGTTGTTGTTAGTAAAAAGAACACACATGGATTGACATTGGTGGATCCATGTGTGGTCTCTTAAAAGAACACACATTTCAATGACACCGGTGTATTCATATGTGGTATGTGAAAAGAACAGTCATGAAATGACTCCAGTTGTTGTTAGTAAAAAAGAACACACATGCAATGACACTAGTGGATCCATAGGTGGATTGTGAAAATAACACACATGCAATGACACCGGTGGATCTATATGTGGTATGTGAAAAGAACAGTCATGAAATGACTCTGGTTGTTGTTAGTAAAAGAGAACACATGCAATGACACTGGTGGATCCATGTGTGGTCTCTGAAGAGAACACACATTTCAATGACACAGGTGGATCCATATGTGGTATGTGAAAAGAACACACATGAAATGACTCCAGTTGTTGTTATATAAAGAACACACATGCAATGACACCGATGGATCCATATTTGGTATATGAAAATAACACACATGCCATGACTCTGGTTGTTGTTAGTAAAAAGAACACACATGGAATGACACTGGCGGATCCATAGGTGGATTGTGAAAAGAACACACATGCAATGACACTGGTTGTTGTTAGTAAAAAGAACACACATGCAATGACACTGGTGGATCCATGTGTGGTCTCTGAAGAGAACACACATTTCAATGACTCTGGTTATTGTTAGTAAAAAGAACACAAATGCAATGACACTGGTGGATCCATGTGTGGTCTCTGAAGAGAACACACATGCAATGACTCTGGTTGTTGTTAGTAAAAAGAACACACATGCAATGACACTGGTGGATCCATATGTGGTATGTGAAAAGGACACACATTTCAATGACTCTGGTTGTTAGAAAAAAGAATACAGATGCAATGACACTGGTGGATCCATGTGTGGTCTCTAAAGAGAACACACATGCAATGACTCTGGTTGTTGTTAGCAAAAATAGAACACATGCAATGACACTGGTGGATCCATATGTGGTATGTGAAAATAACACACATGCAATGACACTAGGGGATCCATAGGTGGATTTTGAAAAAGAACACACATGCAATGACACTGGTGGATCCATATGTGGTATGTGAAAAGAACACACATGCAATGACTCTGGTTGTTGTTAGTAAAAAGAACACACATGCAATGACACTGGTGGATACATGTGTGGTCTCTAAAGAGAACACACATTCAATGACTCTAGTTGTTGTTAGTAAAAAGAACACACATGCAATGACACTGGTGGATCCATTTGTGGCCTCTGAAGAGAACACACATGCAATGACTCTGGTTGTTGTTAGTAAAAAGAACACACATGCAATGACACTGGTGGATCCATATGTGGTATGTGAAAAGAACACACATTTCAATGACTCTGGTTGTTGTTAGTAAAAAGAACACACATGCAATGACACTGGTGGATACATGTGTGGTCTCTAAAGAGAACACACATTTCAATGACTCTGGTTGTTGTTAGTAAAAAGAACACACATGCAATGACACTGGTGGATCCATGTGTGGTCTCTGAAGAGAACACACATGCAATAACACTGGTTGTTGTTAGTAAAAAGAACACACATGCAATGACACTAGTGGATCTATATGTGGTATGTGAAAAGAACACACATTTCAATGCCTCTGGTTTTTATTAGTAAAAAGAATACACATGCAATGACACTGGTGGATCCATGTGTGGTCTCTAAATAGAACACACATGCAATGACTCTGGTTGTTGTTAGTAAAAAGAGCACACATGCAATGACACTGGTGGATTCATATGTGGTATGTGAAAAGAACACACATGCAATGACTCTGGTTGTTAGTAAAAAGAACACACATGCAATGACACTTGTGGATCCATGTGTGGTCTCTGAAGAGAACACACATTTCAATGACACTGGTGGATTCATATGTGGTATGTGAAAAGAACAGTCATGAAATGATTCCAGTTGTTGTTATGAAAAAGAACACAAGTGCAATGACACTTCTGGATCAATAGGCGGATTGTGAAAATAACACACATGCAATGACACTGGTGGATCCATATGTGGTATGTGAAAAGAACAGTCATAAAATGACTCTGGTTGTTGTTAGTAAAAAGAACACACATGCAATGACACTGGTGGATCCATGTGTGGTCTCTGAAGAGAACACACATTTTAATGACACTGGTGGATCCATATGTGGTATGTGAAACAAACACACATGAAATGACTCCATTTGTTGTTAGTAGTAAGAAAACACATGCAATGACACTGGTGGATCCATATGTGGTATGTGAAAATAACACACATGCAATCACTCTGGTTGTTGTTACTAAAAAGAACACACATGTAATGACACTGGTGGATCCATAGGTGGATTGTGAAAAGAACACACATGCAATGACACGGGTTGTTGTTAGTAAAAAGAACACACATGCAATGACACCGGTGGATCCATGTGTGGTCTCTGAAGAGAACACACATTCCAATGACTCTGGTTGTTGTTAGTAAAAAGAACACACATGCAATGACACTGGTGGATCCATGTGTGGTCTCTGAAGAGAACACACATGCAATGAGTCTAGTTGTTGTTAGTAAAAACAACACACATGCAATGACACTGGTGGATCCATATGTGGTATGTGAAAAGAACAAACATTTCAATGACTCTGGTTGTTGTTAGTAAAAACAACACACATGCAATGACACTGGTGGATCCATGTGTGGTCTCTAAAGAGAACACACATGCAATGACTCCGGGTGTTGTTAGTAAAAAGAGCACACATGCAATGACACTGGTTTATCCATATGTGGTATGTGAAAACAATACACATGCAATGACTCTAGTTGTTGTTAGTAAAAAGAACACACATGCAATGACACTAGGGGATCCATAGGTGGATTGTGAAAAGAACACATATGCAATGACACTGGTGGATCCATATGTGATATGTTAAAAGAACACACATGCAATGACTCTGGTTGTTGTTAGTAAAAAGAACACACATGCAATGACACTAGTGGATCCATGTGTGGTCTCTCAAGAGAACACACATTTCAATGACACCGGTGGATCCATATGTGGTATGTGAATAGAAAAGTCATGAAATGACTCCAGTTGTTGTTAGTAAAAAGAACACACATGCAATGACACTGGTGGATCCATAGGTGGATTGTGAAAAGAACACAAGTGCAATGACAGTGGTGGATCCATAGGTGGTATGTGAAAAGAACACGCATTTCAATGACTCTAGTTGTTGTTAGTAAAAAGAACACACATGCAATGACACTGGTGGATCCATAGGTGGATTGTGAAAAGAGCACACATGCAATGACACTGGTGGATCCATATGTGGTATATGAAAAGAACACACATGCAATGACTCTAGTTGTTGTTAGTAAAAAGAACACACATGTAATGACACTGGTGGATCCATGTATGTTCTCTGAAGAGAACACACATTTCAATGACACTGGTGGATCCCTATGTGGTATGTGAAAAGAACAGTCATGAAATGACTCCAGTTGTTGTTAGTAAAAATAACACACATGCAATGACACTGGTGGATCCATAGGTGGATTGTGAAAAGAACACTCATGCAATGACACTGGTGGATCCATATGTGATATGTGAAAAGAACACACATGCAATGACTCTGGTTGTTGTTAGTAACAAGAACACAGATGCAATAACACTAGTGGATCCATGTGTGGTCTCTGAAGAGAACACACATGCAATGACACTGGTGAATCCATAGGTGGATTGTGAAAAGAACACACATGCAATGATACTGGTTGTTGGTAGTAAAAAGAACACACGTGCAATGACACTGGTGGATCCATGTGTGGTCTTTGAAGAGAACAGACATTTCAATGACTCTGGTTGTTGTTAGTAAAAAGAACACACATGCAATGACACTGGTAGATCCATGTGTGGTCTCTGAAGAGAACACATATGCAATGACTCTTGTTGTTGTTAGTAAAAGGAACACACATGCAATGACACTGGTGGAGCCATATGTGGTATGTGAAAAGAACACACATTTCAATGACTCTGGTTGTTGTTAGTAAAAAGAACACACATGCAATGACACTGGTGGATCCATGTGTGGTCTCTAAAGAGAACACACATGCAATGACTCTGGTTGTTGTTAGTAAAAAGAGCACACATACAATGACACTGGTGGATCCATATGTGGTATGTGAAAAGAACACACATACAATGACTCTGGTTGTTGTTAGTAAAAAGAACACACATGCAATGACACTGGTGGATCCATAGATGGATTGTGAAAACAACACACATGCAATGACACTGGTGGATCCATATGTGGTATGTTAGAAGAACACACATGCAATGACTCTAGTTGTTGTTAGTAAGAAGAACACACATGCATTGACACTGGTGGATCCATGTGTGGTCTCTAAAGAGAACACATATTTCAATGATACCAGTGGATCCATATGTGGTATGTGAAAAGAACACACATGAAATGACTCTAGTTGTTGTCAGTAAAAAGAACACACATGCAATGACACTAGTGGATCTATAGGTGGATTGTGAAAATAGCACACATGCAATAACACCGGTGGATCCATATGTGGTATGTGAAAAGAACATACATGCAATGACTCTAGTTGTTGTTAGTAAAAAGAACACACATGCAATGACATTGGTGGATCCATGTGTGGATTGTGAAAAGAACACACATGCAATGACACTGGTGGATCCATGTGTGGTGTCTAAAGAGAACACACATTTCAATGACACTGGTGGATCCATATGTGGTATGTGAAAAGAACAGTCATGAAATGACTCCAGTTGTTGTTAGTAAAAAGAACACACATGCAATGACACTGGTGGATCCATGTGTGGTCTCTGAAGAGAACACACATTTCAATGACACCGGTGGATCCATATGTGGTATGTGAAAAGAACACACATGCAATGACTCTGGTTGTTATTAGTAAAAAGAACACACATGCAATGACAGTGGTGGATCCATGTGTGTTTCAATGACACCGGTGGATTCATATGTGGTATGTGAAAAGAACACTCATGAAATGTCTCCAGTTGTTGTTAGTAAAAAGAACACACATGCAATGACACAGGTGGATCCATAGGTGGATTGTGAAAAGAACACACATGCAATGACATTGGTGGATCCATATGTGGTATATGAAAAGAACACACATGCATTGACTCCGGTTGTTGTTAGTAAAAAGAACACACATGCAATGACACTGGTGGATCCATGTCTGGTCTCTCAAGAGAACACACATTTCAATGACACCGGTGGATCCATATGTGGTATGTGAAAAGAACAGTCAAGAAATGAATCTAGTTGTTGTTAGTAAAAAGAACACACATGCAATAACACTGGTGGATCCATAGATGGATTGTGAAAATAACACACATGCAATGACACTAGTGGATCCATATGTGGTATGTGAAAAGAACAGTCATGAAATGACTCTGGTTGTTGTTAGTAAAAAGAACACACATGCAATGACACTGGTGGATCCATGTGTGGTATCTGAAGAGAACACACATTTCAATGACACCGGTGGATCCATATGTGGTATGTGAAAACAACAGTCATGAAATGACTCCAGTTGTTGTTACTAAAAAGAACACACATGCAATGACACTGGTGGATCCATAGGTGGATTGTGAAAATAACACACATGCAATGACACTGGTGGATCCATATGTGGTATGTGAGAAGAACAGTCATGATATGACTCTGGTTGTTGTTAGTAAAAAGAACACACATGCAATGACACTGGTGGATCCATGTGTGGTCTCTGAAGAGAACACACATTTCAATGACACCGGTGGATCCATATGTGGTATGTGAAAAGAACACACATAAAATGACTCCGGCTGTTGTTAGTAAAAACAACACACATGCAATGACACGGGTGGATCCATATGTGGTATGTGAAAAGAACACACATGCAATGACTCTGGTTGTTATTAGTAAAAAGAACAGACATGCAATGACACTGGTGGATCCATGTGTGGTCTCTGAAGAGAACACACATTTAAATGACACCGGTCGATTCATATGTGGTATGTGAAAAGAACACTCATGAAATGTCTCTAGTTGTTGTTAGTAAAAAAGAACACACATGCAATGACACTGGTGGATCCATAGATGGATTGTGAAAATAACACACATGCAATGACACTGGTTGATCCATATGTGGTATGTGAAAAGAACAGTCATGAAATGACTCTGGTTGTTGTTAGTAAAAAGAACACACATGCAATGACACTAATGGATCCATGTGTGGTCTCTGAAGAGAACAAACATTTCAATGACACCGGTGGGTCTATATGTGGTATGTGAAAAGAACACACATGAAATGACTCTAGTTGTTGTTAGTAAAAAGAACACACATGCAATGACACTGGTGGATCCATATGTGGTATGTGAAAATAACACACATGGAATGACTCTAGTTGTTGTTAGTAAAAGAACATACATGGAATGACACTGGTGGATCCATAGGTGGATTATGAAAAGAACACACATGCAATGACACTAGTTGTTGTTAGTAAAAAGAACACACATGCAATAACACTGGTGGATCCATGTGTGGCCTCTGAAGAGAACACACATTTCAATAACTCTGGTTGTTGTTAGTAAAAAGAACACACATGCAATGACACTCGTGGATCCATGTGTGGTCTCTGAAGAGAACACACATGCAATGACTCTGGTTGTTGTTAGTCAAAAGAACACACGTGCAATTTCACTAGTGGATCCATATGTGGTATCTGAAAAGAACACACATTTCAATGACTCTGGTTCTTATTAGTAAATAGAACACACATGAAATGACACTGGTGGATCCATGTGTGGTCTCTGAAGAGAACACACATGCAATGACTCTGGTTGTTGTTAGTAAAAAGAACACACATGCAATGACACTGGTGGATCCATATGTGGTATGTGAAAAGAACACACATTTCAATGACTCTGTTTTTGTTAGTAAAAAGAACACACATGCAATGACACTGGTGGATCCATGTGTGGTCTCTAAAGAGAACACAGATGCAATGACTCTGGTTGTTTTTAGTAAAAAGAGCACACATGCAATGACACTGGTGGATCCATATGTGGTATGTGAAAAGAACACACATGTAATGACTCTGGTTGTTGTTAGTAAAAAGAACACACATGCAATGACTCTGGTGGATCTATGTGTGGTATTTGAAGAGAACACACATTTCAATGACACCGGTGGATTCATATGTGGTATGTGAAAAGAACAGTCATGAAATGACTCCAGTTGTTGTTAGTAAAAAGAACACACATGCAATGACACTGGTGGATCAATAGGTGGATTGTGAAAATAACACACATGCAATGACACTAGTGGATCCATATGTGGTATTTGAAAAGAACAGTCATGAAATGACGCTGGTTGTTGTTAGTAAAATGAACACACACGCAATGACACTGGTGGATCCATGTGTGGTCTCTGAAGAGAACACACATTTCAATGACACCGGTGGATTCATATGTGGTATGTGAAAAGAACAATCATGAAATGTCTCCAGTTGTTGTTAGTAAAAAGAACACACATGCAATGACACTGGTGGATCCATAGGTGGATTGTGAAAATAACACACATGCAATGACACTGGTGGATCCATATGTGGTATGTGAAAAGAACAGTCATGAAATGACTCTGGTTGTTGTTGGTAAAAAGAACACACATGCAATGACACTGCTGGATCCATGTGTGGTCTCTGAAGAGAACAAACATTTCAATGACACCGGTGGATCCATATGTGGTATGTGAAAAGAACACACATGAAATGACTCCAGTTGTTGTTAGTAGAAAGAACACACATGGAATGACACTGGTGGATCCATATGTGGTATGTGAAAATAACACACATGGAATGACTCTAGTTGTTGTTAGTAAAAGAACATACATGGAATGACACTGGTGGATCCATAGGTGGATTGTGAAAATAACACACATTCAATGACACTGGTTGTTGTTAGTAAAAAGAACACAAATGCAATGACATTGGTGGATCCATGTGTGGTCTCTAAAGAGAACACACATTTCAATGACTCTGGTTGTTGTTAGTCAAAAGAACACACATGCAATGACACTCGTGGATCCATGTGTGGTCTCTGAAGAGAACACACATGCAATGACTCTGGTTGTTGTTAGTAAAAAGAACACACGTGCAATGACACTAGTGTATCCATCTGTGGTATGTGAAAAGAACACACATTTCAATGACTCTGGTTCTTTTTAGTAAAAAGAACACACATGCAATGACACTGGTGGATCCATCTATGGTCTCTGAAGAGAACACACATGCAATGACTCTGGTTGTTGCTAGTAAAAATAACACACATGCAATGACACTGGTGGATCCATATGTGGTATGTGAAAAGAACACACATTTCAATGACTCTGTTTTTGTTACTAAAAAGAACACACATGCAATGACACTGGTGGATCCATAGGTGGATTGTGAAAATAACACACATGCAATGACACTGGTGGATCCATATGTGGTATGTGAGAAGAACAGTCATGATATGACTCTGGTTGTTGTTAGTAAAAAGAACACACATGCAATGACACTGGTGGATCCATGTGTGGTCTCTGAAGAGAACACACATTTCAATGACACCGGTGGATCCATATGTGGTATGTGAAAAGAACACACATAAAATGACTCCGGCTGTTGTTAGTAAAAACAACACACATGCAATGACACGGGTGGATCCATATGTGGTATGTGAAAAGAACACACATGCAATGACTCTGGTTGTTATTAGTAAAAAGAACAGACATGCAATGACACTGGTGGATCCATGTGTGGTCTCTGAAGAGAACACACATTTAAATGACACCGGTCGATTCATATGTGGTATGTGAAAAGAACACTCATGAAATGTCTCTAGTTGTTGTTAGTAAAAAAGAACACACATGCAATGACACTGGTGGATCCATAGATGGATTGTGAAAATAACACACATGCAATGACACTGGTTGATCCATATGTGGTATGTGAAAAGAACAGTCATGAAATGACTCTGGTTGTTGTTAGTAAAAAGAACACACATGCAATGACACTAATGGATCCATGTGTGGTCTCTGAAGAGAACAAACATTTCAATGACACCGGTGGGTCTATATGTGGTATGTGAAAAGAACACACATGAAATGACTCTAGTTGTTGTTAGTAAAAAGAACACACATGCAATGACACTGGTAGATCCATATGTGGTATGTGAAAATAACACACATGGAATGACTCTAGTTGTTGTTAGTAAAAGAACATACATGGAATGACACTGGTGGATCCATAGGTGGATTATGAAAAGAACACACATGCAATGACACTAGTTGTTGTTAGTAAAAAGAACACACATGCAATAACACTGGTGGATCCATGTGTGGTCTCTGAAGAGAACACACATTTCAATGACACCGGTGGATCCATATGTGGTATGTGAAAAGAACACACATAAAATGACTCCGGCTGTTGTTAGTAAAAACAACACACATGCAATGACACGGGTGGATCCATATGTGGTATGTGAAAAGAACACACATGCAATGACTCTGGTTGTTATTAGTAAAAAGAACAGACATGCAATGACACTGGTGGATCCATGTGTGGTCTCTGAAGAGAACACACATTTAAATGACACCGGTCGATTCATATGTGGTATGTGAAAAGAACACTCATGAAATGTCTCTAGTTGTTGTTAGTAAAAAAGAACACACATGCAATGACACTGGTGGATCCATAGATGGATTGTGAAAATAACACACATGCAATGACACTGGTTGATCCATATGTGGTATGTGAAAAGAACAGTCATGAAATGACTCTGGTTGTTGTTAGTAAAAAGAACACACATGCAATGACACTAATGGATCCATGTGTGGTCTCTGAAGAGAACAAACATTTCAATGACACCGGTGGGTCTATATGTGGTATGTGAAAAGAACACACATGAAATGACTCTAGTTGTTGTTAGTAAAAAGAACACACATGCAATGACACTGGTGGATCCATATGTGGTATGTGAAAATAACACACATGGAATGACTCTAGTTGTTGTTAGTAAAAGAACATACATGGAATGACACTGGTGGATCCATAGGTGGATTATGAAAAGAACACACATGCAATGACACTAGTTGTTGTTAGTAAAAAGAACACACATGCAATAACACTGGTGGATCCATGTGTGGCCTCTGAAGAGAACACACATTTCAATAACTCTGGTTGTTGTTAGTAAAAAGAACACACATGCAATGACACTCGTGGATCCATGTGTGGTCTCTGAAGAGAACACACATGCAATGACTCTGGTTGTTGTTAGTAAAAAGAACACACGTGCAATTTCACTAGTGGATCCATATGTGGTATCTGAAAAGAACACACATTTCAATGACTCTGGTTCTTATTAGTAAATAGAACACACATGAAATGACACTGGTGGATCCATGTGTGGTCTCTGAAGAGAACACACATGCAATGACTCTGGTTGTTGTTAGTAAAAAGAACACACATGCAATGACACTGGTGGATCCATATGTGGTATGTGAAAAGAACACACATTTCAATGACTCTGTTTTTGTTAGTAAAAAGAACACACATGCAATGACACTGGTGGATCCATGTGTGGTCTCTAAAGAGAACACAGATGCAATGACTCTGGTTGTTTTTAGTAAAAAGAGCACACATGCAATGACACTGGTGGATCCATATGTGGTATGTGAAAAGAACACACATGTAATGACTCTGGTTGTTGTTAGTAAAAAGAACACACATGCAATGACTCTGGTGGATCTATGTGTGGTATTTGAAGAGAACACACATTTCAATGACACCGGTGGATTCATATGTGGTATGTGAAAAGAACAGTCATGAAATGACTCCAGTTGTTGTTAGTAAAAAGAACACACATGCAATGACACTGGTGGATCAATAGGTGGATTGTGAAAATAACACACATGCAATGACACTAGTGGATCCATATGTGGTATTTGAAAAGAACAGTCATGAAATGACGCTGGTTGTTGTTAGTAAAATGAACACACACGCAATGACACTGGTGGATCCATGTGTGGTCTCTGAAGAGAACACACATTTCAATGACACCGGTGGATTCATATGTGGTATGTGAAAAGAACAATCATGAAATGTCTCCAGTTGTTGTTAGTAAAAAGAACACACATGCAATGACACTGGTGGATCCATAGGTGGATTGTGAAAATAACACACATGCAATGACACTGGTGGATCCATATGTGGTATGTGAAAAGAACAGTCATGAAATGACTCTGGTTGTTGTTGGTAAAAAGAACACACATGCAATGACACTGCTGGATCCATGTGTGGTCTCTGAAGAGAACAAACATTTCAATGACACCGTTGGATCCATATGTGGTATGTGAAAAGAACACACATGAAATGACTCCAGTTGTTGTTAGTAAAAAGAACACACATGGAATGACACTGGTGGATCCATATGTGGTATGTGAAAATAACACACATGGAATGACTCTAGTTGTTGTTAGTAAAAGAACATACATGGAATGACACTGGTGGATCCATAGGTGGATTGTGAAAAGAACACACATTCAATGACACTGGTTGTTGTTAGTAAAAAGAACACAAATGCAATGACATTGGTGGATCCATGTGTGGTCTCTGAAGAGAACACACATTTCAATGACTCTGGTTGTTGTTAGTCAAAAGAACACACATGCAATGACACTCGTGGATCCATGTGTGGTCTCTGAAGAGAACACACATGCAATGACTCTGGTTGTTGTTAGTAAAAAGAACACACGTGCAATGACACTAGTGGATCCATCTGTGGTATGTGAAAAGAACACACATTTCAATGACTCTGGTTCTTTTTAGTAAAAAGAACACACATGCAATGACACTGGTGGATCCATCTGTGGTCTCTGAAGAGAACACACATGCAATGACTCTGGTTGTTGCTAGTAAAAATAACACACATGCAATGACACTGGTGGATCCATATGTGGTATGTGAAAAGAACACACATTTCAATGACTCTGTTTTTGTTAGTAAAAAGAACACACATGCAATGACACTGGTGGATCCATGTGTGGTCTCTAAAGAGAACACACATGAAATGACTCTGGTTGTTTTTAGTAAAAAGAGCACACATGCAATGACACTGGTGGATCCATATGTGGTATGTGAAAAGAACACACATGCAATGACTGTGGTTGTTGTTAGTAAAAAGAACACACATGCAATGACACTGGTGGATCTATGTGTGGTATTTGAAGAGAACACACATTTCAATGACACCGGTGGATTCATATGTGGTATGTGAAAAGAACAGTCATGAAATGACTCCAGTTGTTGTTAGTAAAAAGAACACACATGCAATGACACTGGTGGATCAATAGGTGGATTGTGAAAATAACACACATGCAATGACACTAGTGGATCCATATGTGGTATGTGAAAAGAACAGTCATGAAATGACGCTGGTTGTTGTTAGTAAAATGAACACACACGCAATGACACTGGTGGATCCATGTGTGGTCTCTGAAGAGAACACACATTTCAATGACACCAGTGGATCCATATGTGCTATGTGAAAAGAACACACATGAAATGACTCTAGTTGTTGTTAGTAAGAAGGAAACACATGCAATGACACTGGTAGATCCGTATGTGGTATGTGAAAATAACACACACGCAATGACTCTGGTTGTTGTTAGTAAAAAGAACACACATGGAATGACACCGGTTGATCCATAGGTGGATTGTGAAAAGAACACACATGCAATGACACTGGTTGTTAGTAAAAAGAACACACATGCAATGACACTGGTGGATCCATGTGTGGTCTGAAGAAGAACACATTTCAATGACTCTGGTTGTTGTTAGTAAAAAGAACACACATGCAATGACACTGGTGGATCCATGTGTGGTCTCTAAAGAGAACACACATGCAATGACTCTGGTTGTTGTTAGTAAAAAGAACACACATGCAATGACACTGGTGGATCCATATGTGGTATGTGAAAAGAACACACATTTCAATGACTCTGGTTGTTGTTAGTAAAAAGAACACACATGCAATGACACTGGTGGATACATGTGTGGTCTCTAAAGAGAACACACATTCAATGACTCTGGTTGTTGTTAGTAAAAAGAACACACATGCAATGACACTGGTGGATCCATGTGTGGTCTCTAAAGAGAACACACATGCAATGACTCTGGTTGTTGTTAGTAAAAAGAACACGCATGCAATGACAATGGTGGATCCATAGGTGTATTGTGAAAATAACACACATGCAATGGCACTGGTGGATCCATATGTGGTCTCTGAAGAGAACACACACGCAATGACTCTGGTTGTTGTTAGTAAAAAGAGCACACATGTAATGACATTGGTGGATCCTTATGTGGTATGTGAAAAGAACACACATGCAATGACTCTGGTTGTTGTTAGTTAAAAGAACACACATGCAATGACACTGGTGGATCCATGTGTGGTCTCTGAAGAGAACACACATTTCAATGACACCGGTGGATCCAGATGTGGTATGTGAAAAGAACAGTCATGAAATGACTCCAGTTGTTGTTAGTAAAAAGAACACACATGCAATGGCACTAGTGGATCCATAGGTGGATTGTGAAAAAAACACATGCAATGACACTTGTGGATCCATATGTGGTATGTGAAAAGAACAGTCATGAAATGACTCTGGTTGTTGTTAGTAAAAAGAACACACATGCAATGACACCGGTGGATCCATGTGTTGTCTCTAAAGAGAACACACATCTCAATGACACTGGTGGATCCATATGTGGTATGTTAAAATAACAGTCATGAAATGACTTCAGTTGTTGGTAGTAAAAAGAACACACATGCAATGACACTGGTGGATCCATAGGTGGATTGTGAAAATAACACACATGCAATGACACTGGTGGATCCATATGTGGTATGTGAAAAGAGCAGTCATGAAATGACTCTGGTTGTTGTTAGTAAAAAGAACACACATGCAATGACACTGGTGGATCCATGTGTGGTCTCTCAAGAGAAACACATTTCAATGACACCGGTGGATCCATATGTGGTATGTGAAAAGAACACACATAAAATGACTCCAGCTGTTGTTACTAAAAAGAACACACATGCAATGACACAGCTGGATCCATATGTGGTATGTGAAAAGAACACACATGCAATGACTCCGGTTGTTGTTAGTAAAAAGAACACACATGTAATGACACTGGTGGATCCATGTGTGGTCGCTGAAGAGAACACACATTTCAATGACCCCGGTGGATTCATATGTGGTATGTGAAAAGAACACTCATGAAATGTCTCCAGTTGTTGTTAGTAAAAAGAACACACATGCAATGACACTGATGGATCCATAGGTGGATTGTGAAAATAACACACATGCAATGACACTGGTGGATCCATATGTGGTATGTGAAAAGAACTGTCATGAAATGACTCTGGTTGTTCTTAGTAAAAAGAACACACATGCAATGACACTGCTAGATCCATGTGTGGTCTCTGAAGAGAACAAACATTTCAATGACACTGGTGGATCCATATGTGGTATGTGAAAAGAACACACATGAAATGACTCCAGTTGTTGTTAGTAAAAAGAACACACATGTAATGACACTGGTGGATCCATATGTGGTATGTGAAAATAACACACATGGAATGACTCTGGTTATTGTTAGTAAAAGAACACACATGGAATGACACTGGTGGATCCATAGGTGAATTGTGAAAAGAACACACATGCAATGACACTGGTTGTTGTTAGTAAAAAGAACACACATGCAATGACACTGGTGGATCCATGTGTGGTCTCTGAAGAGAACACGCATTTCAATGACTCTGGTTGTTGTTAGTAAAAAGAACACACATGCAATGACACTCGTGGATCCATGTGTGGTCTCTGAAGAGAACACACATGCAATGACTCTGGTTGTTGTTAGTAAAAAGAACACACGTGCAATGACACTAGTGGATCCATATGTGGTATATGAAAAGAACACACATTTCAATGACTCTGGTTCTTATTAGTAAAAAGAACACACATGCAATGACACTGGTGGATCCATGTGTGGTCTCTGAAGAGAACACACATGCAATGACTCTGGTTGTTGTTACTAAAAAGAACACACATGCAATGACACTGGTGGATCCATATGTGGTATGTGAAAAGAACACACATTTCAATGACTATGTTTTTGTTAGTAAAAAGAACACACATGCAATGACACTGGTAGATCCATGTGTGGTCTCTAAAGAGAACACACATGCAATGACTCTGGTTGTTAGTAAAAAGAGCACACAAGCAATAACACTGGTGGATCCATATGTGGTATGTGAAAAGAACACACATGCAATGACTCTGGTTGTTGTTAGTAAAAAGAACACACATGCAATGACACTGGTGGATCTATGTGTGGTCTCTGAAGAGAACCCACATTTCAATGACACCGGTGGATACATATGTGGTATGTGAAAAGAACAGTCATGAAATGACTCCAGTTGTTGTTAGTAAAAAGAACACACATGCAATGACACTGATGGATCAATATGTGGATTGTGAAAATAACACACATGCAATGACACTAGTGGATCCATATGTGGTATGTGAAAAGAACAGTCATTAAATGACTCTGGTTGTTGTTAGTAAAAAGAACACACATGCAATGACAATGGTGGATCCATGTGTGGTCTCTGAAGAGAACACACATTTCAATGACACCGGTGGATCCATATGTGGTATGTGAAAAGAACACACATGAAATGACTCCAGTTGTTGTTAGTAAAAAGAACACACATGCAATGACACAGGTGGATCCGTATGTGGTATGTGAAAATAACACACATGCAATGACTCTAGTTGTTGTTAGTAAAAAGAACACACATGGAATGACAACGGTTGATCCATAGGTGGAGTGTGAAAAGAACACACATGCAATGACACTGGTTGTTGTTAGTAAAAAGAACACACATGCAATGACACTGGTGGATCCATGTGTGGTCTCTGAAGAGAACACACATTTTAATGACTCTGGTTGTTGTTAGGAAAAAGAACACACATGCAATGACACTGGTGGATCCATGTGTGGTCTCTGAAGAGAACACACATGCAATGACTCTGGTTGTTGTTAGTAAAAAGAACACACGTGCAATGACACTGGTGGATCCATATGTGGTATGTGAAATGAACACACATGAAATGACTCCAGTTGTTGTTAGTAAAAAGAACACACATGCAATGACACTACTGGATCCATATGTGGTATGTGAAAATAACACACATGCAATGACTCTGGTAGTTGTTAGTAAAAATAACACACATGGAATTACACCGGTTGATACATAGGT
Source organism: Avena insularis (assembly GCA_023614405.1). Taxonomy (NCBI): domain Eukaryota; kingdom Viridiplantae; phylum Streptophyta; class Magnoliopsida; order Poales; family Poaceae; genus Avena; species Avena insularis. The sequence goes on along the minus strand of JAJUPC010000315.1, from coordinate 331,176 downwards.
GGATTGTGAAAAGAACACACATGCAATGACACTGGTTATTGTTAGTAAAAAGAACACACATGCAATGACACTGGGGATCCATGTGTGGTCTTTGAAGAGAACACACATTTCAATGACACCGGTGGATCCATATGTGGTATGTCAAAAGAACATTCATGAAATGATTCCAGTTGTTGTTAGTAAAAAGAACACACATGCAATGCCACTTGTGGATCCATAGGTGGATTATGAAAAGAACACACATGCAATGACACTGGTGGATCCATAGGTGGTATGTGAAAAGAACACACATTTCAATGACTCTGGTTGTTGTTAGTAAAAAGAACACACATGCAATGACACTGGTGGATCCATAGGTGGATTGTGAAAAGAGCACACATGCAATGACATTAGTGGATCCATATGTGGTATGTGAAAAGAACACACATGCAATGACTCCAGTTGTTGTTAGTAAAAAGAACACACATGTAATTACACTGGTGGATCCATGTGTGTTCTCTGAAGAGAACACACATTTCAATGACATTAGTGGATCCATATGTGGTATGTGAAAAGAATAGTCATGAAATTACTCCAGTTGTTGTTAGTAAAACGAACACACATGCAATGACACTGGTGGATCCATAGGTGGATTGTGAAAAGAACACACATGCAATGACACTGGTGGATCCATATGTGGTATGTGAAAAGAACACACGTGCAATGACTCTGGTTGTTAGTAACAAGAACACACATGCAATAACACTGGTGGATCCATGTGTGGTCTCTCTAGAGAACACACATGCAATGACACTGGTGGATCCATGTGTGGACTCTGAAGAGAACACACATTTCAATGACACCGGTGGATCCATATGTGGTATGTGAAAAGAACACACATGAAATGACTCCAATTGTTGTCAGTAAAAAGAACACACATGAAATGACACTGGTGGATCCATATGTGGTATGTGAAAAGAACACACATGCAATGACTCTGGTTGTTGTTAGTAAAAAGAACACACATGCAATGACCTTTGGTGGATCCATGTGGTAGTGAAGAGAACACACATTTCAATGACACCGGTGGATCCATATGTGGTATGTGAAAAGAACAGTCATGAAATGACTCCAGTTATTGTTAGTAAAAAGAACACACATGCAATGGCACTGGTGGATCCATAGGTGGATTGTGAAAATAACACACATGCAATGACACTGGTGGATCCATATGTGGTATGTGAAAAGAACAGTCATGAAATGACTCTGGTTGTTGTTAGTAAAAAGAACACACATGCAATGACACTGGTGGATCCATGTGTGGTCTCTAAAGAGAACACACATTTCAATGACACTGGTGGATCCATATGTGGTATGTGAAAAGAACAGTCATGAAATGACTCTAGTTGTTGGTAGTAAAAAGAACACACATGCAATGACCCTGGTGGATCCATAGGTGGATTGTGAAAATAACACACATGCAATGACACTTTGGATCCATATGTGGTATGTGAAAAGAACAGTCATGAAATGACTCTGGTTGTTGTTAGTAAAAAGAACACACATGCAATGACACTGGTGGATCCATGTGTGGTCTCTAAAGAGAACACACATTTCAATGACACCGGTGGATCCATATGTGGTATGTCAAAAGAACAGTCATGAAATGACTCCAGTTGTTGTTAGTAAAAAGAACACACATGCAATGACACTGGTGGATCCATTGGTGGATTGTGAAAAGAACACACATGCAATGACACTGGTGGATCCATAGGTGGTATGTGAAAAGAACACACATTTCAATGACTCTGGTTGTTGTTAGTAAAAATAACACACATGCAATGACACTGGTGGATCCATAGGTGGATTGTGAAAAGAGCACACATGCAATGACACTAGTGGATCCATATGTAGTATGTGAAAATAACACACATGCAATGACTCCAGTTGTTGTTAGTAAAAAGAACACACATGCAATGACAATAGTGGATCCATGTGTGTTCTCTGAAGAGAACACACATTTCAATGACACTGGTGGATCCATATGTGGTATGTGAAAAGAACAGTCATGAAATTATTCCAGTTGTTGTTAGTAAAATGAACACACATGCAATGACACTGGTGGATCCATAGGTGGATTGTGAAAAGAACACACATGCAATGACACTGGTGGATCCATATGTGGTATGTGAAAAGAACACACATGCAATGACTCTGGTTGTTGTTAGTAACAAGAACACACATGCAATAACATTGGTGGATCCATGTGTGGTCTCTGCAGAGAACACACATGCAATGACACTGGTGGATCCATGTGTGGTCTCTGAAGAGAACACACATTTCAATGACACTGGTGGATCCATATGTGGTATGTGAAACGAACACACATGAAATGACTCTAGTTGTTGTTAGTAAAAAGAACACACATGCAATGACACTAGTGGATCCATATGTGGTATGTGAAAATAACACACATGCAATGACTTTGGTAGTTGTTAGTAAAAATAACACACATGGAATTACACCGGTTGATCCATAGGTGGATTGTGAAAAGAACACACATGCAATGACACTGGTTATTGTTAGTAAAAAGAACACACATGCAATGACACTGGGGATCCATGTGTGGTCTTTGAAGAGAACACACATTTCAATGACACCGGTGGATCCATATGTGGTATGTCAAAAGAACAGTCATGAAATGATTCCAGTTGTTGTTAGTAAAAAGAACACACATGTAATGCCACTTGTGGATCCATAGGTGGATTGTGAAAAGAACACACATGCAATGACACTGGTGGATCCATAGGTGGTCTGTGAAAAGAACACACATTTCAATGACTCTAGTTGTTGTTAGTAAAAAGAACACACATGCAATGACACTGGTGGATCCATAGGTGGATTGTGAAAAGAGCACACATGCAATGACATTAGTGGATCCATATGTGGTATGTGAAAAGAACACACATGCAATGACTCCAGTTGTTGTTAGTAAAAAGAACACACATGTAATTACACTGGTGGATCCATGTGTGTTCTCTGAAGAGAACACACATTTCAATGACATTAGTGGATCCATATGTGGTATGTGAAAAGAATAGTCATGAAATTACTCCAGTTGTTGTTAGTAAAACGAACACACATGCAATGACACTGGTGGATCCATAGGTGGATTGTGAAAAGAACACACATGCAATGACACTGGTGGATCCATATGTGGTATGTGAAAAGAACACACGTGCAATGACTCTGGTTGTTAGTAACAAGAACACACATGCAATAACGCTGGTGGATCCATGTGTGGTCTCTCTAGAGAACACACATGCAATGACACTGGTGGATCCATGTGTGGTCTCTGAAGAGACCACGCATTTCAATGACACCGGTGGATCCATATGTGGTATGTGAAAAGAACACACATGAAATGACTGAACTTGTTGTCATAAAAAAGAACACACATGAAATGACACTGGTGGATCCATATGTGGTATGTGAAAAGAACACACATGCAATGACTCTGGTTGTTGTTAGTAAAAAGAACACACATGCAATGACACTGGTGGATCCATGTGTGGTCTGTGAAGAGAACACACATTTCAATGACACCGGTGGATCCATATGTGGTATGTGAAAAGAACAGTCATGAAATGACTCCAGTTGTTGTTAGTAAAAAGAACACACATGCAATGGCACTGGTGGATCCATAGGTGGATTGTGAAAATAACACACATGCAATGACACTGGTGGATCCATATGTGGTATGTGAAAAGAAAAGACATGAAATGACTATGTTTGTTTTTAGTAAAAAGAACACACATGCAATGACACTGGTGGATCCATGTGTGGTCTCTAAAGAGAACACACATTTCAATGACACTGGTGGATCCATATGTGGTATGTGAAAAGAACAGTCATGAAATGACTCTAGTTGTTGGTAGTAAAAAGAACACACATGCAATGACCCTGGTGGATCCATAGGTGGATTGTGAAAATAACACACATGCAATGACACTTTGGATCCATATGTGGTATGTGAAAACAACAGTCATGAAATGACTCTGGTTGTTGTTAGTAAAAAGAACACACATGCAATGACACTGGTGGATCCATGTGTGGTCTCTAAAGAGAACACACATTTCAATGACACCGGTGGATCCATATGTGGTATGTCAAAAGAACAGTCATGAAATGACTCCAGTTGTTGTTAGTAAAAAGAACACACATGCAATGACACTGGTGGATCCATTGGTGGATTGTGAAAAGAACACACATGCAATGACACTGGTGGATCCATAGGTGGTATGTGAAAAGAACACACATTTCAATGACTCTGGTTGTTGTTAGTAAAAAGAACACACATGCAATGACACTGGTGGATCCATAGGTGGATTGTGAAAAGAGCACACATGCAATGACACTAGTGGATCCATATGTGGTATGTGAAAATAACACACATGCAATGACTCCAGTTGTTGTTAGTAAAAAGAACACACATGCAATGACACTAGTGGATCCATGTGTGTTCTCTGAAGAGAACACACATTTCAATGACACTGGTGGATACATATGTGGTATGTGAAAAGAACAGTCATGAAATTACTCCAGTTGTTGTTAGTAAAATGAACACACATGCAATGACACTGGTGGATCCATAGGTGGATTGTGAAAAGAACACACATGCAATGACACTGGTGGATCCATATGTGGTATGTGAAAAGAACACACATGCAATGACTCTGGTTGTTGTTAGTAACAAGAACACACATGCAATAACATTGGTGGATCCATGTGTGGTCTCTGCAGAGAACACACATGCAATGACACTGGTGGATCCATGTGTGGTCTCTGAAGAGAACACACATTTCAATGACACCGGTGGATCCATATGTGGTATGTGAAAAGAACACACATGAAATGACTCCAGTTGTTGTTAGTAAAAAGAACACACATGAAATGACACTGGTGGATCCATATGTGGTATGTGAAAAGAACACACATGCAATGACTCTGGTTGTTGTTAGTAAAAAGAACACACATGCAATGACACCGGTGGATCCATAGGTGGATTGTGAAAAGAACACACATGCAATGACACTGGTTATTGTTAGTAAAAAGAACACACATGCAATGACACTGGGGATCCATGTGTGGTCTTTGAAGAGAACACACATTTCAATGACACCGGTGGATCCATATGTGGTATGTCAAAAGAACAGTCATGAAATGATTCCAGTTGTTGTTAGTAAAAAGAACACACATGTAATGCCACTTGTGGATCCATAGGTGGATTGTGAAAAGAACACACATGCAATGACACTGGTGGATCCATAGGTGGTCTGTGAAAAGAACACACATTTCAATGACTCTAGTTGTTGTTAGTAAAAAGAACACACATGCAATGACACTGGTGGATCCATAGGTGGATTGTGAAAAGAGCACACATGCAATGACATTAGTGGATCCATATGTGGTATGTGAAAAGAACACACATGCAATGACTCCAGTTATTGTTAGTAAAAAGAACACACATGTAATTACACTGGTGGATCCATGTGTGTTCTCTGAAGAGAACACACATTTCAATGACATTAGTGGATCCATATGTGGTATGTGAAAAGAATAGTCATGAAATTACTCCAGTTGTTGTTAGTAAAACGAACACACATGCAATGACACTGGTGGATCCATAGGTGGATTGTGAAAAGAACACACATGCAATGACACTGGTGGATCCATATGTGGTATGTGAAAAGAACACACGTGCAATGACTCTGGTTGTTAGTAACAAGAACACACATGCAATTTGGTGGATCCATGTGTGGTCTCTCTAGAGAACACACATGCAATGACACTGGTGGATCCATGTGTGGTCTCTGAAGAGACCACGCATTTCAATGACACCGGTGGATCCATATGTGGTATGTGAAAAGAACACACATGAAATGACTCCAATTGTTGTCAGTAAAAAGAACACACATGAAATGACACTGGTGGATCCATATGTGGTATGTGAAAAGAACACACATGCAATGACTCTGGTTGTTGTTAGTAAAAAGAACACACATGCAATGACACTGGTGGATCCATGTGTGGTCTGTGAAGAGAACACACATTTCAATGACACCGGTGGATCCATATGTGGTATGTGAAAAGAACAGTCATGAAATGACTCATTGTTGTTAGTAAAAGAACACACATGCAATGGCACCGTGGATCCATAGGTGGATTGTGAAAATAACACACATGCAATGACACTGGTGGATTCATATGTGGTATGTGAAAAGAACAGTCATGAAATGACTCCCGTTGTTGTTAGTAAAAAGAACACACATGCAATGACACTGGTGGATCCATGTGTGGTCTCTAAAGAGAACACACATTTCAATGACACTGGTGGATCCATATGTGGTATGTGAAAAGAACAGTCATGAAATGACTCTAGTTGTTGGTAGTAAAAAGAACACACATGCAATGACCCTGGTGGATCCATAGGTGGATTGTGAAAATAACACACATGCAATGACACTTTGGATCCATATGTGGTATGTGAAAAGAACAGTCATGAAATGACTCTGGTTGTTGTTAGTAAAAAGAACACACATGCAATGACATCAGGATCCATGTGTGGTCTCTAAAGAACACACATTTCAATGACACCGTGGATCCATATGTGGTATGTCAAAAGAACAGTCATGAAATGACTCAGTTGTTAGTAAAAGAACACACATGCAATGACACTGGTGGATCCATACGTGGATTGTGAAAAGAACACACATGCAATGACCCTGGTGGATCCATCGGTGGTATGTGAAAAGAACACACATTTCAATGACTCTGGTTGTTGTTAGTAAAAAGAACACACATGCAATGACACTGGTGGATCCATAGGTGGATTGTGAAAAGAGCACACATGCAATGACACTAGTGGATCCATATGTGGTATGTGAAAATAACACACATGCAATGACTCCAGTTGTTGTTAGTAAAAAGAACACACATGCAATGACACTGGTAGATCCATGTGTGTTCTCTAAAGAGAACACACATTTCAATGACACTAGTGGATCCATATGTGGTATGTGAAAAGAATAGTCATGAAATGACTCCAGTTGTTGTTAGTAAAAAGAACACACATGCAATGACACTGGTGGATCCATAGGTGGATTGTGAAAAGAACACACATGCAATGACACTGGTGGATCCATATGTGGTATGTGAAAAGAACACACATGCAATGACTCTGGTTGTTGTTAGTAACAAGAACACACATGCAATAACATTGGTGGATCCATGTGTGGTCTCTGCAGAGAACACACATGCAATGACACTGGTGGATCCATGTGTGGTCTCTGAAGAGAACACACATTTCAATGACACCGGTGGATCCATATGTGGTATGTGAAAAGAACACACATGAAATGACTCCAGTTGTTGTTAGTAAAAAGAACACACATGAAATGACACTGGTGGATCCATATGTGGTATGTGAAAAGAACACACATGCAATGACTCTGGTTGTTGTTAGTAAAAAGAACACACATGCAATGACACTGGTGGATCCATGTGTGGTCTCTGAAGAGAACACACATGAAATGACACCGGTGGATTCATATGTGGTATGTGAAAAGAACACTCATGAAATGTCTCCAGTTGTTGTTAGTAAAAAGAACACACATGCAATGGCACTGGTGGATCCATAGGTGGATTCTGAAAATAACACACATGCAATGACACTGGTGGATCCATATGTGGTATGTGAAAAGAACAGTCATGAAATGACTCTGGTTGTTGTTAGTAAAAAGAACACACATGCAATGACACTGGTGGATCCGTATGTGGTATGTGAAAATAACACACATGCAATGACTCTGGTTGTTGTTAGTAAAAAGAACACACATGCAATGACACTGGTGGATCCATAGGTGGATTGTGAAAAGAACACACATGCAATGACACTGGTTGTTGTTAGTAAAAAGAACAAACATGCAATGACACTGGTAGATCCATGTGTGGTCTCTGAAAAGAACACACATTTCAATGACTCTAGTTGTTGTTAGTAAAAAGAAGACACATGCAATGACACTGGTGGATCCATGTGTGGTCTCTGAAGAGAACACACATGCAATGACTCTGGTTGTTGTTAGTAAAAAGAGCACACATGCAATGACACTGGTGGATTGTGAAAAGAGCACACATGCAATCACACTGGTGGAACCATGTGTGGTATGTGAAAAAAAACACATGCAATGACTCTGGTTGTTGTTAGTAAAAAGAACACACATGCAATGACACTAGTGGATCGATAGTGTGAAAAGATATTTTCCCTCTCCCTCGGTCACAAATCTCACAAAAGCCCAAACGTGTGGAGATCCCAAACATGTGCTCACTCTGGGTGCTATGCCCTGATTGGCTGACACAGATGTCACGCGGATCATCTCCACCACCCGGTGATCCCATGTGATCCAACGGGCAGGATAACCCCTCCCTTCTCCACTTTTTTATGCATGGTCAATCCGTGCCACCTCTCTATCCGTGCCACCGATACTTTACCTCCATAAACAAGTGAAAATCCATCTATCTAACTAAAATAAATAAAATAAATGATCATATTTCAAAGAAGCCATCATCTTTGTCTTCTGGTTTGTCCTCGTCTTCGTCAACGCCATGGTCCCTGCCATCGCCGCCGTCGGTGTCCTCCTCTGACGACTCGACACCGCCCCCTTCCTCGAATAAGCGCGCTATCTCCTCGTCGGAGTCATCCTCCTCCTCATCTTCGTAGTCCCACGGGTCCACGTCACTCTCCTCCTCTTCTGTCGTGTCCACGCATGCATTTGTTGATTATTAAAAAAAAGTAATATCTCGCGTACTGAACATAATTTGATCACAACAAAAGTGGCACAGCGTACTCTAGACTCATAAATATCCCGTGCATGCCTGTCACGTGGAGTTCGACAGAGTTCGACGTGCCGACGTGATCGTGCAGCAGTTGCGTGCGTCATTGCCCCATCAACACATGACACACGCACGCGGGATGTGCGCGCTGATTCCCGTGATGACCACCCGGCTCGCACTCCCCTTATTATATACTAGATTTTTGGCGGCGCCGAAGACCATTCAAGTGTCCATCGCAATAAAGACAAGTCCCATCGATTCCCTACCCCTGCCTTCCTGGCTTCTTTGAGAAGGTAGACCGTACATGGTGGTCTTGTATAATAGTACTAGTACTACTGGACCACGACCTGTACTCTTTGTCTCTTCTCCCACACTAATCACTATCTCCTTCCTCCTGCCGCCGCCACACTCACCCTGCAAGCCATGGCTCCACGGAGGAGGGGGAGAGGCCGAGCGACGATCCTCGCGGAGAAAAGGGAAAGAAATCGCCGCGAGGCACTTCTTGCTCTACCAGCCGCTCAAGCCCACCCTCTCATTGAGGCCCAATCTCCCCCGACAATGGCGCTGAATGTTCTAGCAGGCGAGGGCTCCTCCCGGTACGGTCTTCTTGTTCTACTTCTTCTCCATCTCCCTCTCCATCATGATCTTAATCAGCTTCTTCTTGTTTTTCTTCTTCTGGCTCTTCCTCTTCTATGTATTACAGGCCGTCCGTGGAGCCCGAATCCACCACGACGGAGGCGTTGCAGGACCCGTTCGGCCGCGCTCCATGTCTCAGCGAGGTAGCAAATCTCCACGCTGTTATTTCTCCGAGTTGTGATGTGGATTTCTTAGATGTTGTCTGATACATTGCAAATGTATTTATAATTTTTGATGTTCCATGCTTGGTTTTATCCACTTTCTTGTGTTTTGTTCCAACTTTGGAGCACTTTTCATATGATTTCTTGGACTAACCTATTAATAAGAGCCACAGTGCCAGCTGCCTATTTTCTGCTGTTTTTGGTTCCAGGAAAGTCAGAAAATGAATATTCTCGGAATTGGACGGGACAAAAGCCAAAGTGCCTATTTTTCCAGAAGTCATCAGATGCCAGCATACGAGACGGAGAGGGGCGGAGGTCAGCCACACCACTGGTCGCTGGCCCAGGCTTGGCCGCGCCAGGTGGTGGTGGCCTGCACCCCTCGGTCTCCCCTTCTGCCTATATATTGCCCTCGGGACGAAAACCCTAAGTGCCCGATCAAAAATCCACGAAAGAGTCTGTAGCCGCCGTCATCTCCATCCCTAGATCGGGAGGGATCTTAAGCTCTTCCCGTTTGGCATTTGTTTAGTTGGTTCCTGAGAGCAAAGTAGTGGTGAGAGTAAGAGAGTTTCTTCTTCCTCCTCTCCCCAATGCAGCTCAAGGAGCACTTGTAAACTGATCTAGCTTGAAGAATACGAAGCATCTGCATGTGGAATTACCACACTATCCCTCCCTGGATTCCTCTAGTGCATCTTGTCCCCACCTTTAGCCTATCCATGGCATCTGCCGTGACACCATCACGACAAAAAGCCATTCTTCAGTCTGAACTTAACTATTCTACACGGAAGAAACTACAGATCTCCACCAGAAAAGTTGGCTGGCCAATTGCCTTGAGTGGACATAAGTTCTTTGATCATTTAACCCAAACTGATCTATTGTCTTCCCGCCAAACTACAAGAAATCTGCATCGTTCATGCACGAGCGATTTGCGTGCGCCAGTCCCGCTTCTAACTGATATCACTATTCATAAAGAAGATAAATGTTTGTAGTTCTAAAGACTAAATTTGTACGATCACTTGCTTGAATTCGGATAAATTCACGCACAAAGCACACAGTCCACTCACAAGAACTCTCCACGATCTAAACTTGCATGACTAAGAATGATAAATGATGTTAGATTTGAAGAACAAAAAGAACCAATAGTCACGCGCGAGAATTAATTCTCTCTCGCCCAAAAAAAGACTCTACACTCTCCCGCTGGAAAGTTAGGGTTTGCAACACTCTTATAAGCCTTGTTCTCACTATATTCCCATAATAGGTGCTAAATTTTTCTCAGCCAAACAACGCTCTAAAATTTTAGGGTAGTTAGGTTTGCATACTACGACAAGCAATTTGCCATGGAGCATTTGCATGCAAAACTATTATAAGCCTTGTTCTGTTACATTTCCCTTTTAGCTGCTAAAAATTTTCTAGGCCAAACAACACTCTAAATATTTTAGGGTTTTTCCAAAACCCTAGCATTGCATGCATGCATAGCAAAAGAATTGAACACACACCGTTAGACGTTAGACGCTGTTTTCCCAGTCAAATAGCCAGCCACTAGCAACTTAAAGAGCATATGCATGTGATCTCTATATCCAACGGTCCTAAGCCTATGCACAGCTATGCCTGTGTGTAGCAAATCCACGTCGTGTATATATATATATATATATCCCTATTCAGCACCTAGGGTGCAGATTAGTTATTTACACCCCACATATTTTTATGTTCTCACATTTAGAAATTTATATTTTATATACTAATAATTATGTTCATATTTATTAGAAATGCAAAAAAATCGATATAAAAATACAATTTTTGAGTCATTATAGTGTAAAATGCATAGAAAATATGCATTTTACGTCGTATTTTTATACGGCATGTAAACAATTTTTTTTTCAACATGTCTAAACTTTCTTATGTTCTTCTTGACTTTCGAGATAAGAGAAAATTTACGTGACGCAAAAATCATATTCGGTTTGAAAGATAGAGGGTGGGTGAAGAATAACTATTCTACATCCTGGGTGTCAAATAGCGCCACTCATATATATTTTATATACCAAGATGCACCAGTTATTTTACCTATATAGGACACTCATATGGGGCACCATGGTGCCCGGGCATATTCATAGTACACCCAGGTATAGTTATACCCACGTGTGTTTCACACTATCTAAACAGTATCTATCATACCAGAGAGTATGTACACGTAGTATGAAGTATATAAAAATATTTAGGTAGTATATCTACTATTTTTTTGGTACTATGTAATTTTTCTTCATATACTCTTTCTTTATGTACAAATATATCGGTATTTTACATATATAGTGCAAACTATGAGTGCACTTGCAATATTTTTTACCAAACTTGTTTGAAAGTATCTTAGATATAGTATATAAACATACTCAAATATATAAAATATTACAGATACTTCCATAAGATAGTATATGAGACGTGGGTGTAGTTACACCCAAGAGTAAGAAGGATTTTATATATATTTATATATATATATAGATAGAAACCCTATTCAGCACCTAGGGTACAGAATAGTTATTTTGCATCCCATCTATTTTTATGTTCTCACATTTATAAATTTATGTTTTGTATACTAATAATTATATTCATATTTATCAGAAACGCAAAAAAAATCGACATAAAAATATAATTTATGAGTCATTTTAGTGTAAAAAACATATAAAATATTATGTCGTATTTTTATACTGCATGTAAACAAATTTTTTTCCGACGTGTCTAAATTTTGTTATGTTTTTCTTGACCTCCAAGATAAGAAAAAATTTACGTGACGTAAAAAACATATACGGTTTGGAAGATAGTGGGTGGGTGTAGAATAACTATTCTACACCCTAGGTGTCAAATAGCGCCAATATATATATATATATATATATATATATTCCTATGCGGGGAGTTCCTAATAGGAGGCACTTTACCTAGCTTCATGCCCTCCTGCCTCTAGATTTCAGCTTTTTACAACGCCGAGCTACCACGAGATCCTGCGGTCGACGTCGCTAGCAACTAGACCTGGCCTATTTCGGCAAGCGACATATATCTGTTGCACATTGCAAGGAACTAGATGGGGGCAAGCTTAAAGAATGTTCTAAACTCCGATAGGCCTTAGGAGACCTTCGGCATTACTTTCTTTAGCAAATATAAATATGTTCATGAGACTTCCTAATAGGATGCACTATACTTAGCTCCATGCCCTCTAGTCTTTGGATTATAAATTTTGTCAGCTTTTCACAACTCCGAGCTACTGCCATCAATTAAAGCCACCACGAGATCCCGTTGTCGACGCCTCCATCAACTATGCCCCAGAGCCCCTCATGCCCGATCTGCTCTCCCTCTCTACAACGGTCGGGAATACGCTGCCTTGAGCACATGCTATCTGCCGCCACAACTCCGCTCAAATCCCCTCCTGATGTAGGTTCTTATATGCATATCATCCCAATATCATGTTTGAATTTTCCTAATTGTATTAACTAATGAGACTATATCCTAGTGTCATTAAATTCACTACAATGAGACTCACATCCTTTCGGTTTCATGAGATGGTAAGTATATTCATAACGGACGAACCTCTAATTTGTAAATTTCTTATGAGATTTGCATGATGGACCATACTTCAATTTACATAGTTCCTGTGGTCATTCTCCATTTCACTATCGAATAAGATGCCGTGTTAGGTAAATGGGCTAACCTTTTTCGAAACCAAAACATAAATATTCTTCGACATCTATTTTTTCCCAATAATTACCATCTCTTAGAATTAGAAATGTGTCTGATAAAAAGAATTGAACCACATGTGGGCACATTTAACCTCGGTCATTTTAGTATCCATTCGTATGATTCGAGCATCATTTTGTATAGAAACACTTGTCTTCTAAGAACACCTATTTTTCACCTTTCGAGATATCAATGAGCTAATGAAGACCATAGTCATGATGCTCCAAAATTTTCATAATGTGTAGTCAGAGATGAATGTTCAAATTCTACTCTACCACAAAATGAATTTTATCTCACTTGAACACTTGAAGTTACACATTTGTTTTGAATTATATATAGCCAAACGAATTTGAATGGTTACCGAATAGTGCACAGATTGGATTGTTGAATTGAGTTATTCTAGATCTACGAGAGCTATATCTTATGAGAGAGCTCACAATTCCTAGCTCGTGGCCAGGCCACCAATACACAAACATATGAACAACATTTCGATCCATATTGCACATATACTAGATGGACCTATCGCGCTCTGATGCACCATCCTATGATAATAACGTTTACATTTTATGGTAGGAGTGTTTGTCCGATGGTGGATTTATGGTTTCCGCTTTGGCGCAACACATCAACAACAAACCCACAACCGAAGTCCCAAACGGCGCAACAGAGTCACCATTGGACATTCCGGATACTGTAGAACACAACGCACAAGGATCAATAGAAAAATAAGATATGCGAAGAAACGAAACAAGAAAGCCTTGAAAAATTTAAAGAGTTAAAAATAAACTACCAACACGCTTCCAAACGATGTGGTCTCACGCTAGCTACCGGAAATTCACCCAAGGAATAAACAAACACACGACCCTAGCCACACCCTTCATAAACCTTTCGCGCCAAGAATACCCACAAAATTTAGAGCTCACCCAGACAATCAACACCGAGATGTCGCACTTGACATGCATACCGCACCCACAACGACACGAAATGACCTGCCATGCAAATTCATAAGGTACCGGTCTACAATTTATATGGTCCTTCCCTGTTCTTCATATCGAACCACTCACAAATTCATAAGGTCCCTGTGTCTATTATTTTCGTGTTGAGACTTAGACTAGTCAACAATCGATTAGAATTTTTGGACTCGAGCAACAACTTTATAAAGCTCAAGCCTCTTATCTCACTCGAAATTCTCACTGAGTAATTCTCAGCAACATAATGTATTTGATTTTTTTCAAATTTTTCTACAGATAGTAGTCAGTGTTTAAAAAATTACACGATTTATGAAAATCTTTCTCAATACATGATTTATGAAAATCTTTCTAGAAAATGAACTAGGAGCAAATTGATGGTACTGAGATAAGTACATGGGGCGATCCATCAATCGAATGATCACAGGTACACAAAACTTTTATCCAACTCCACACATTTTTATGGTTACTAAACGGTGCACTGATGTCTACGCACGCTTCTATTCTTGTAGATAGTGTTGGGTTTTCAAGTGCAGAGGTTTGTAAAACAGCAGCAAGTTTTCCTTAAGTGGATCACCCAAGGTTTATCGAACTCAGGGAGGAAGTGGTCAAAGGTATCCCTCTCAAGCAACCCGGCAATCAAGATACAAGAAATCTCTTGTATCCTCAACACACCCAATACACTTGTCAGGTGTATATGCGCACTAGTTCGGCGAAGAGATAGTGAAATACAAGTAATATGGATGATTATAAGTGGAAATTGCAATCTGAAATAATAGTTGCAGCAAGCAAACATGTAACATGACTAATTGTAAACGGTGTTTCAATGCTTAGAAACAAGACCTAGGGATCATACTTTCACTAGTGAACACTCTCGTATAAATATTTTCTCTTCATTATGCTACCCTGAACTACTCTCCGGTTGGACGATGTAGGGCTATAATAGCACACCTTAAAGTTCGTATTCCCCATCTAGATAACCTCTCGCTATCACCTTGAGCGCTAGATGGTTCCAACAAACACCACAATCTCGTAGAGACATCCAACTCAAATTATACTCATTATAAGTATTTGTGTAACCTTAGCCAAAGTGTCATACGGTGTGCACACTGTCAATTTCACACACGTGGGGATAAGTAGAGATTAATTCGAGCACTTGAGTATCAGAATAGTAACTAGATTACAAAGCTCATGATCTCAATAAGATCACGCATAGAGAGAGAGATGAACACATATCTACTTGTAGAGCCCTTAGCTTGGAGAGAGAACTACTCTCTCCTTATCATGGGAGTCAGCAAAGGCGATGGAGATGGCAGTGGACTCGATGGAGATGGATCCGGGGGGTACTTTCCCGTCCTATCAGGGTGCCAGAACAGAGACTTATGTCCCCCGAATCTCCTCTTCGGTGGCGGCAGCGCTGCGGAACTTTTCGTAGATTTCTGATCTGGTCTTTAGGGTTTTCATCTCGGGAGGAATATATAGGCGGAAGGGCGATGTCAGAGGGTGGACCAGGGGCCCACACCACTGTGCGTGACGGTAGCGCCACCCTATGGTGTGCCTGCCTCCTGGCTCCCCTCCGTCTCCCCTTTGGACTTTATGTCGTGTCAGGAAAAAATAGGAACTTCAACCTTTGTTTCATCCAATTCCAAGAATATTTCTTTAATAGCTTTTCTGAAACAAAAAACAGCAGAAAACAGGCAACTGGCACTACGACATCTTGTCAATAGGTTAGTTCTAGAAAATATATAAAAATGCCTCAAAATATAGACAAAACATAAGATAGTTGATGCAAAACAAGCATAGAGCATCAAAAATTATAGATACGTTTATGACGTATCTTGCACTTACCGAATTATAAAGATTTCCCTAGAAGATAAGAATATTCTCAATGGACCAATCTCTAATTTCTAAAGTTCTTTATACACACGACGGACGACACTCTATTTTATAAAGTTCCTATGGTGTGTCTCCCTTTAACAAGAATGTAATTTTTATTACTTTTGGGTTTTATTATATTTTTTTGTTGAGGATTATGGATAGATCACTGGACTTTCTGCATAAAAAACAAACAAAGATGAACTATTCTATATCGATTTACAACCGATTGATCCTTCCTCTTTCGCAAAGAGATGTATATGTGTTGCACATTGCAAGGTAGTGGAGGGGGCATGCTTAAAGAAAGTTCTAAACTTCCGTAGGCCCTAGGAGACCTCCGGCGTTACTTTGTTTAGAATATATATATATATATATATATATATATATATATATATTGGCGCTATTTGACCTCTAGGGTGTAGAATAGTTATTCTACACCCATCCTCTATATTACAAACCGTATAAATTTTTTACGTCACGTAAATTTTCTCTTACCTCAGAAGTCGAGAACAATATAAGAAAATTTAGACATATTGTAAAAAAAATCGTTTACATGCCGTATAAAAATACGACATAAAATGTGTATTTTTTATGTTTTTTACTATAATGACTCAGAAATCATATTTTTATGTCGATTTTTTTACGTTTCTGATGAACATGAACATAATTATTAGTATACAAAACATAAATTTCTATATGTGAGAACATAAAAATATGTGGGGTAAAAAAAATATATATATATATATAAACCCTATTCAGTATCCAGGATGCAGAATAATTATTTTGCACCCCATATATTTTTATGTTCTCACATTCAGAAATTTATGTTTTGTATACTAATAATTATGTTCATATTCATTAGAAACGCAAAAAATTGACATAAAAATACATTTTATGAGTCATTATAGTGCAAAAAACATAGAAAATACGCATTTTACGTCGTATTTTTATACGACACATAAACAAAAAAGTTTACGACATGTCTAATTTTTTTTATGTTCCTCTTGACTTCCAGAATAAGAGAAAATTTACGTAACGTAAAAATCATATACGGTTTGAAAGATAGAGGGTGGGTGAAGAATAACTATTCTACATCCTGGATGTCAAATAGCGCCACTATATATATATACATATGGATTCCTAATAGGAGGCATTTCATGCTCTCTCGTCCTCTGAATTTCAGCTTTTCACAACTCCGAGCTGCCACGAGATCCTGCTACGACGCCAAAGAACTAGACCCTGGCTTATTTCAGCAAGCGACATATATCTATTGCACATTGCAAGGAACTGGATAGGGGCAGGCTTAAAGAACGTTGTAAACTCCGATAGGCCCTAGGAGACCTCCGACATTACTTTATTTAGCAAATATAAATATGTTCCTATGCGGAGACCTCCTAATAGGATGCACTATACCTAGCTTCATGCCCTCCAGCCTCTGGATTTTAACTTTTGTCAGCTTTTCACAACTCGGAGCTGCTGCCATCAATTAAAGCCACCACGAGATCCCGTCGTCGACGCCGCCATCAACTACACCCTAGAGCCCCTCCTGCCCGATCTTCTCTAACACATATACGATGGTCGGGAATACGCTGCCTCGAGCACATGCTATCTACCGCCACAACTCCGCCCAAATCCCCTCCTGATGTAGGTTCGTATATGCATATCATCCCAATATCATGTTTGAATTTTCCTAGTTGTATTAACTAATGAGACTATATCCTAGCGTCATTAAATTCACTACAATGAGACTCACATCTTTTCGATTTCATGCGATGGCAAGTATATTCATAACGGATGGTTTCAATGAGATGTCGCACTCGCCATGCATTCCGCACACACAACGACACGAACCAGCCTGCCATGCAAAATCATAAGGTACCGGTCTACAGTTTATATGGTCCCTCCCTGTTCTTCATATCGGACCACTCCCGAATTCAAAAGGTCCATGTGTCTATTATTGCCGTGTTGAGACTTAGTCTAGTCAAGAGTCGATTAGAATTTTCGGACTTGAACAACTAGTTTATAAAGCTCAAGCCTCTCATCTCACTAGTAATTCTCGGCAACATAACGTATTTGATTTTTTTTCAAAATTTTGCTACAGAGAGCGGTCGGTGTTGACAAAATTACACAATTTATGAAAATCTTTCTCAATACATGGTTTATGGAAATCTTTCTGGAAAAATGAACTAGGAGCAAATTGAGGGATACCGAGATAAGTACATGGGACGATCTATCAATTAAAAAATCACAGGTACACAAAACTTGACATTTCTCCCGTGGCCAGGCTGGGATTTTACTCAAGTGGGAGGGAGTTCCTACTTCCTCCTAGATTGGTGGTGTGCGCTTGTAATTCTTGTTTACCTTGAGTAAAAATCGAATATGAGACAAGCACTGTCAAATGATGAAAATATTCAAGAATTCATAGCCTCTAGCTTTTTGTGCATCGCTTTGTCCTCTCACTCGTAACCAGCTGGGAAAGAAGTATATGGTTGGCCACATGGAAATAAATGGAGTATAACAAAAAACTCGAAGATTGAGATCCAATGAAAAAAGATGCAATAAGGGAGATCCTAACTCTAGTACCATTTTGAATAGGCGGGCAGAACTTTTGCAGCCTTCCATGATGGATCTATGCAGTTCTTTCTTTAAATCCACATAGTACCATACTAGTTGGTACTAACTTTTTTTTGGCCATGATAAATCGGGACCAAATCATATTAATCGGCAGAGTAAATAAAAAAAAACTTGAGGTAGAAGCTAGAACTTCATATGTCTCAAACGAGGACCTAACTCACTCTACAAGGGAACTTGACAAAAGCGAAGCACGACCGTCAGGTCACATATATGGGCATCTACTCACAAATCCCCTTGCACCACTCTATCAGTCCAAAAATGACGTACAGGCTCGCTGGTGCTTCACATGCATTTTTTTTTCTTATAGTCCCGATATATCAGTAGTGGTTCACATTATTCAGCTGAGAAAACCGTAAAAAAAGCCCTCCAAGTAAATTCTAGAACTACATAAGAATCCAAAGAGGACTTCTTGTCATCTACAGGCAGAACTTGATAGCCTTCGCATCTCCAGCCCCTAGCCGTTTCTGCCAAATAATTTCCGTAGAGTTGATTCCAATGCACCTTTCCTGCCATTCTTTGACGTCCCAAAGTCCGGGATTCTTCCACAACGGCACCTGTATAATCAAAGACGCCATATACAATATTTCATACTGGGATATATTCCCTCTCCCAACAACATTCAAAAAGACATAAATATATAAATGATCATCTACAGCCTAAGTCCCCTGCATCTAAATTATCGAGTCCCGCTGATTGAGTGACAATTCCATATGGTAGACATATAGTATCTTGGTGCCCAAAGAATTAGTATGTTAAGTACCTACAATCGATGGATGGAGTACTATCATGATTACAAACATATGCCCAGAGTTCAGAATGGTACCAATGAGCCATTATCTTGGTGCCCAAAGAATTAAGAGAGACCAATCATCGGGACCAATCTCTAATTTATAAAGGTCTCCTGGGATATTCAGGACAGACCAAACTCTGAACTTATCCTATCAGTGAGTTGTAAGCACCCTATATTATCCGTTTGCGTGTGTTATTCTTTCGTAGCCTATCTGAATTACTAAAATTAAAATCTATGCAAAATGTACTATACTATGCTGCAAGGTCTGCTGTGATCCTTATGTACTTCTCCAATCTGAAATGAAATACTGATTTGATATAGGACCTGATTCGGTGGTATCCGTGTTATGTATGATCTTAATTGACAGATAAAATTTCCGAGATCGCGACAATGAAGAAAACCGATCTTTCTATGTATTATACTGATCCATTGCATCATATAGTTAGTACAGCATTACATACTACATTCCATGAATTGTTAGTGATTGCATTTCCAGTATATTCTTAGAAACTTCATTCATTTTCCTAACATCAATAGCCCCTGTTTTGTTATATGCTGAACATTTAATGGAATTTGTAGCACACTAAATATAAACAGAGAAGCATAAATCATTATCTGGCACATATCATCCACATGCAGTACAAGCTTATTCTACTGACCTGTTTACATGCTCAGTTTATGGTAGGATGTATATTCATCTGTGATCATCGCACGGGTCATGCAAAAATCCTGTCAAACTTGTTGTAAAAAATAGTCCATGTGGTACACCTGGAGGCAAGTGTATAGTACTCGGTTGGATCCTATGAAATCCTGGGCATGCAAACATCTCTCAAATACTGTCATGCACGATATCCATATGGTACCCCTGAGCTCATCATAAAGTACTCTTAATATTCTGTGTGGTACAATATTGTCATATATGTAGTACAATATAAAAATAGTCCATGTGGTACCTATGGATGCAGTTGTATAGTACTCAATTAAATCCTATGAAAGTCTGGACGTGCAAACATCTCTCAAAGTCTGTCATACATGGGATCCATATGGTACACCATAAAGTACTCCTTAGTATTCTGTGTGGTACAATATAGCCCCCACATATGGAGTACAATATAAACAATATGTTTTATTCACTGCAGTATTATTTCCTGAATATATGAAGTAGCACACTGGTAGATCCATGAGCCATATCTCGAGCAAAAACAATGACTCAGTATTTTAATATTTCTTTTTGTTCTCGGCTGTTTACCAACCTGATTTCTATTTTCAATTACATTGTTGCCTTCCAGGAGAGTTCAAAATTAACAATTATTTACCAACACTAATAAAACTTTGTCAACCAATTTGCATAAAGTTCAAAAATATTCACCGCAATCCAGCAAAACAAGAAACAAAAATGAGCTCACTCCCTCCAAATTTACAAAGCCATGTTGTAACTTGAGACATATGATTCCAGGAACTATTTATGAACACCATGAGTACTACCTAAATAGATACAGATTTTAAACTTAGCATTAAATTTAGACACCTGAGTAAATATACCATTGCCTTCCAGCCGAGTTCAAACCTAAATAGATACATGTTTGCATAAATCTCGGATTTAATACCTACAATAAAACTGAAACAAGCCTGTTGAATTCACTCCTCCAAGGATTGCTTGAAATACCAGTATATCCTTAATGCCCAAGTCTTGAGAACAAATGAATAAAATAAGAACCAACTCGTCCCTGGATTGCTTGTTCACCAAATGCCACAGAGGAATGTGCCCAATTCGTGAGCAACTAGGCCCTTAACAAGGGTGGGCTCATGAAACTGAATTCATGAAGCACCAGTTGCATTCAGCTCGGCATAAACCTCCCTACGATTATTTAAGAATTAGATACTCCCTCTGATCCATAATAAGTGTCGCTCATCTAGTACTAAAGATTAAAGTACAACAAAATGTTGCTTGCTTTAGTCGATGATTACTTGTAGATGGGAAGAATGCTACCAAGGAGTGAAAGAAGAGATGATGATTTGTTCACACACTTCGCTGTCTTAGAGAGCAGCAAGAATGAGACTGGCCCACCAAGCACTGGAACAGGGTCTATGCCAAGCTGCATGGAAGTAACAACATTTAGTAGGTGGACATCATTATATTCAAAATACAAATGGCACGGCAAGCCAATTCTCTTCCAATATGTATATATTATCATCACTGAATAGATATAGAGAGGGTTCTACTGTATCACTACCATTATGCAACACAGAATAAGAGGATAATTCTGTTGGGGTTTGTTCAACACAAATTATGCAGCAATTAAACAACCAAACATCCCACGTCATCAAATCTAAACTCGTAATAACCCATTACATCAATAACTTACAATATTGTTGCAAACTGTGCTATCAGACTCCAAAGTGAAGAAAGTAAAACACAAAATAAATGTCCTTGAGCAATGCGCATTTGATTATAGGAGAACCGAAACAAACCACTCATAACATATTAGCAATATTTCTCAGTTGTTATAACTTCCAAAACTGGATATCTGAACATTAATTTGAGAACTAGATTGTCAGCTAGCACTAGAAAATGCATACGAGTAAGAAGACACAGCTCTAATTTGATGTGGGGGCCATGGAAGATTTTTTTTCAGCTAGCAGGACTTTATAAATCTGATCCGGAACTTTATAAGTTGTTCACAAGGACTATGTAACAACTCCTTAGCACCATTCAGACAAAATCTGAAAGCCTGATTACTGCCTAAGAAGATACAAATATCAAACATATCATCTGTTTACCAACCAGAGTTCTATTTATAAATACCCTTTTGGCTTCCATTAGAGTTCAAATATGCACTTATTTAATGGCAATGCATGAAAAAATTCAACATGTTCACATAAAGTTCAAAATTAAATCACAGCAAGGACCAACGTTTCAAGAAATAGAATGAACTCCCTCCCTCCCATTTTATAACTGACATGTTACCTTCCATCAGCGTTTCATTCTACACTTATTTACAACCCTCATGAACATGAAATGATAATAAACTTAACAAGCAATAAAAATTTAACATGAACATGTCCCTCTGCCTCAAACATTTGTTTGGCACCTAAACAACATTATTCCTCCACAAATTGCATGCCATAGCCAACTGGGTATAGTGTGCTAACTGCTAATCCGCCGGCTAACTTACACAACACCAAGTGGACAACCAACTTGAAAAGGCACTGAATAGGGAGACACTAACGAGTCGGCCTTTGAAACTCACGAATACACTATACATAACCTGACTCCTGCTCGAATCTGCTAATTCTCTGAACCGATTCCTAACGGGCTAGACTACAGAGGGACGACGTGCGCTTGAAACCAACACGGATCAGCATAAGTTAGCCGACGACGTACCTCTACTTCCATTAACAGGGAGACAGTGGCGATTCCGAAGGGACTTCGGTGTGCCACTCCGGCGATTTTCCTCCCTGCATCTCGTCGTTCTTGGAGCCCTCGACCTCAAATCGCTTGTTCCTCCCCAGCACCATGAGTCGCTGCATCCCGGAATCTAGCCAGACCAGGTGCGGGATGGGCTCAATTCCTCAGCGGATGGGATGCTAGAACATCCGCATGACCCGAAAGATGGATCTGGCACTGGGAAATGCATGCTGCGTCCGGCTAGGATATCACATCAGGAAGCGGAAACAATTTAGGGAACAAACCTGAGGAGCAGATCGGTGAATCCCCACGGCTCTCCATGGAGAATCATCACCATATCTATCCGGATCTAGGCATCGCCACCGGGAGGTCGGAGACGGCGAGTCAAGACGGCTGGTCTCTGATTCCAATTCGAACTGATGCCCTCCTTGCGGCTCGTGGGCATCTAGTGGAGTGGAGGGACCGGTCTGGCCCACGGCTCCGAGCATACGTATTTCATACGGTATCAAGGAACAATCCACCGTATTGCAATAAACGGGTGGTCAAACCTGTCAGACTGTGGGACCAGAGTCCGAATCACGAACCACGCGCGTGCGGTCGGGATAGCTATTCACCGCGAAAGCAGTTCGTCCAGCGCATTTTCGACAGATTTGTACCAATTCATTTTTAATTTTTTTATTATATGTTTAGATTCCAAGCCGTGTTGGGTTTTGGGGTTTTGAGGACTTTCAGTTGCGGCCGGGTTGGACTCATTGGGTGAGTTGGGCTCTTATTTTTGGCAATTTGGCGCTGATTTCGTGGCGCGCACCAAAAGAATCCCACGCGCACACGCACCACGCCCCCAACTAAGTTCTAAACTGCCGCAGCCTCTTGCCCCCCTTCAAAAACAAACTCTTCGTCACCGTCCTTCTCTAAAACCGATCTAGAGCGAGGCTTACTTTCTCTACGACGAATTCCGTAGAGATCCTCTGCGATGGCAGATCAATCGGCACACAGCGACCAAACTAGGGTGCCGAGATATCCATCTCTTCTTCCCCTGTCTCTCGGCTTGTCCCACACTAGACCTAGCTGAATTATGATTATGTGCTTATTTGTGTGCTCATTGTACAATGTTTCTTGCGTTTTGTGCAGCAATAGATAAATAATTCGATGCTTGAGTTAAATTCGTTAGCTAGTAGCAACTTGATACATGTGCGTGCCTCCCTTTCCCTAATTCAATTAACAAAAACATATATCATCCAAAAATTTCCTAGCTTGATTGCAAAAATCGAATTAGCTATCCTTTTGTTAAATGCTCCCGATGGACATATTACAGATTACGCCGTAACTCAATTCCTTTAGTTTTGGGTTTGAAGAGTTGGCAATAAATCTGCCCAGAGGTTATCTAGCCGTATTAATTATTGATAAGAGTGTGGATTTGATGCTCAGGGGATAGCTGCCCCCCTAGCAGCACCGTACGATTCTTGTCAAGATTTGCACTTTCATCTTGCTGTCTTTTCATGTGGTGGTCTTGAAGTGGTGTTAATCACTGATTAAACAACGCTTTGGCTGCCAGGTCTGTCAATACTCTGCAACGCGTGTACTGCCTTGTTTGTTGGCTTATGGCAGGTAAATAGTGCATGCAAATTTATTGTCAGTATGTACAGAGTGCTAGCTGCACATGGATAAGACTTGGTCTTGTCGGTTGGCATACTTGGAAATCTTGGAGTCCAAAACTTATTTTTTACAGTCTCTGCGTTGTATGAAAATACGCCGGAGACGAGTAAGCGTTAGCTAGCACAAGCAAGTAATAAACATATGTCGGTCGGACAAATAGGTTTGCCCGAGATATTCTGCAGCTGCATGCGTGTCAGCTTTCACAATATGGTTGATGTAGCATGTCGCCTTTATTACTACCGTTAATCAAACTGTCTAACTTATGCTGTTTTGCACGTATCTCAGTGCACACGCTGGCGGGCATCCACCGGGGGGGCAGCTATCCCCGGGGCAGCAGACTATTTTCGTTATTGATAATCGTATTTGGTATGGTCATTGCAAGGAGGATGCATTGAAAGGAGGATGCAAAATTGTTTGATTGATGCAATGTCAAATTTTCTAATACCTAATACTGAACTATGGTCAGTGCATGCAGGATATAGATAACTATTAAATCATGAGAAAATAGATGCTGTCTTGGATGAGAACTTTACTAATAAAGTGAGGCAGATGATACACGAGGAAATGCGGCAGCCATCAAACGGTTAAACAAGAAGGTAGAAATGCCTACGAAAGTGGATGAGCAGGGTAACCGCTGGCCAATTAAGGAAGCTTTAATTTCTGCTAAGCCACCTGGGTTTGGTACTATTGTTGGTTGGCGTTTACTTTGCAAGCATTGGACTACTACATTTAGAAAGATATCTTTGACCAACTCGAAGAACAGACTAGCTCATGGAGAAACAGTCTTCTACTGTAGTGGTGCGAGAAGTGCTGTCTCTACATGTCAATATTTGGTACTCTTGTTTCATGAAATATTTTTAATTTTACTACTTTTCATGCACCATCTTTATTATTATTTTTCATGATGAATAGTCCATTTATATTGGATGATGTTTATCATTCTTAAACCGCAGACACTCAAAACTGGTAACTCTGGAATTACCGGTGCATGGCATCGCATGCATAATTTGCATTGCGGGACTGATCAAGAGAAGATATGCAGGAAAAGAATCTCTAAACGTTGGGTTAGTAGAATATTTATAGCTTACCTTATTTTTGTCATAATGAGAACAATGTTCAAAGCTAAACCATAAATTTTTATTTGGAAAAGAAAAAATTTGATGACGCAATGACAAATGCCCATGTAGAAAACTAGGAAGAGGATCACCCAGAATTAGATGCACAAATCATCTATGATTCAACTAGTAGAATGTCACATGGTAGGCTGGGAATCGCCAATGTGTTATTTACCAAAACAGAGAAGTCCACTATTAAGTCTAGAAGGGTGTCGGTCTCATAGCCGGTGCAGTGAGGATCGTCTAGAAAGAGAGAATGACCGTTTGAAGCAAGAAAACAAATGACTTCGAAGCATTGAACTAGGTGTGCGGGTAATGTTTCATTCTCTTCTAAATTGTATTCTATGAGTGAATGTGGTTGTGCTAATTTGTTTATATTTACAGTCTTTGGCTGAGAAAGGAGGAGTGGACTATGATGGAATAATGCAGTCAGTTGCACCTAACTTGGTAAGTATAACACATCTCAATGCAAGGCTTGCAGCAATGATAATAGAGTGATGTACTTGGTTGATGCGAGGCCGTTTGGCATTTGTTTAGTTGGTTCCTGAGAGCAAAGTAGTGGTGAGAGTAAGAGAGTTTCTTCTTCCTCCTCTCCCCAATGCAGCTCAAGGAGCACTTGTAAACTGATCTAGATTGAAGAATACGAAGCATCTGCGTGTGGAATTACCACACTATCCCTCCCTGGATTCCTCTAGTGCATCTTGTCCCCACCTTTAGCCTATCCATGGCATCTGCCGTGACACCATCACGACAAAAAGCCATTCTTCAGTCTGAACTTAACTATTCTACACTGAAGAAACTACAGATCTCCACCA
This sequence comes from Avena insularis, assembly GCA_023614405.1. NCBI lineage: Eukaryota > Viridiplantae > Streptophyta > Magnoliopsida > Poales > Poaceae > Avena > Avena insularis. Next base: position 304,532 of record JAJUPC010000315.1, on the reverse strand, counting down.
GAAAAGTTGGCTGGCCAATTGCCTTGAGTGGACATAAGTTCTTTGATCATTTAACCCAAACTGATCTATTGTCTTCCCGCCAAACTACAAGAAATCTGCATCGTTCATGCACGAGCGATTTGCGTGCGCCAGTCCCGGTTCAGTTGGACCATCCGTGCCGCCGCAACGATTTTTTCAAAACTGAAATTTGGCATCTCCTTCTCGGGATCGTAGGTCCGTGAGAACTCGAACCTGAATTCCGGGGCTGAGCTGATGCCCGCCGCCGGCTCTAGCTGTCGAACAATCCACCATGCTGAGTGTAGACGCTTGGTCGCCGCCACGGTACGGCCTCTGACAGTGCGTAGGATGGAGCGTCTTTGCCGCAGACGGCGTGCTCCCAGCCTCTCCCACTGATGTAAGGTAGTCTGCGCCGAAGCATGAACGCGAGAGTTCCTAGACCTTATAGCTGCCCTGTTCGAGGGTGTGTACCCTCGGCGGCATGCTCTCGTGAATGATTTGATACGTACCTTGTTCCCACTGCCTAGAGCATGCCCTAATCGCGCGCGCGATTTCTCCACATCGCTAGGGCTGGACTATCGAGTAACTCGACTCGTTAAGGCTCGAATCGTTAAGGCTCATACTCGTTAAGGCTCGGATCATTAAACTCGTTAAGAATAATGAGCAAAAAGTAAAGCTCGGATCGGTTTGTTAGATTTTAACGAACGCTCACGAGCTACTCGTTAAGAAAATACATCAGCCAGATAGATGTATACCAATAATTAAAAACGATAGTTACTACCACATATGTACCAGTATTTAAGACACATATCAATAGTCGTGCCACACATGAGAAGATGGAGAATTGGAGATGAGAATGCGGTGGGGACTGGGGACTAGGGAGACGACGAGTCTAGGAGAAATAAGGGGTCGGTCGATGGTGAACGGTAGCTCTCGGCCTCTAGCTCCTGATTGTTTGGTCTTCATGGGCCAGCTGTTTGTCTTAAATGGGCTGTCAAATTAAAGTGGGCTATACCTTGGTTGTTACCGAGTTTAACGAGTAGCTCACGAACATCGTTAGCTCGATCATTTAGCTCGTTAAGGATATCGAGCAAAAATTGTAGCTCAGCTCGAATCGTTAAGGAAACGAGTCGATTTCGAACGAGCCGAGCAAACGAGTGCCCGTTAAACTCGTCGAGTTTCGAGTTTTATGTCCAGCCCTACACATCGCTATCTTGGCCCTGCTTGCCGCATCTGTGGCCGACAATGCCCTTGTTAGCCGTCATGGCCGATTCGACATTCGGGAAATCGTCACTGGCAGGGCAATGGGAGACCGGCCTTGAAGTGGAGCTTCATGGCCTGCCTTAGAGAGGGCTAAATACCCAGTTTGGTGGTTGTGGCAACAAGCGGCTGCTTAGGCGGGGCCATGTTACCCTAGTTGGTGCGGCGCGGAGGAGGTGCGCAAGGTGAACTATGGTTAGTCGGAGAAGGGGAGTGAAAGACTGACGGTAGGTTTGGACTACGGGGATGCGTGAAAATAACCATTTCCCATTTCCTTAGAGGGTAATAATTTGACACTCGTTGCATTAACAGCTCAATCTTTATTTCCCTTCTCAGCATAAGAGTGTGAACATATTAAAAAGATCGGTCGTGGCTATCCACCTCATCGGGCAATGTACCCGGACAGGTAGGAGACGGGGCGGGGTTTCATTTTAGAAATGTTGACGATTGTGCCCTTATGTTTATACGATATTATTTATATGCCACCATGTACCGTCGATTATAGCAACACCATCAGAAACAGGGGATAACGGCGTGGCATGTTTTCTTTTTTTAAAGGGCATCAGAAATAGGGGATGCCGACGTGGCATGTTTTCTGACTGGCGGGCCCGCCCCCTCCACCTTCGACGGCGCCGCCCACCAACACATTATTGTGCAATTTTCCATGTGGAACCTGAATTCCGGCGCTGAGCTGATGCCCATGTCGAACATAGAGAATTCTAAAAGAAGCTACTAAAAATAAATACTTTGAATTCTGAATGTACTAAAATTAACTACATTACAATTTTGTCTGAAAGGTAATACGCATATTGCTGATCGAAATAATATAAATACAGTACAAATTTCTACTTTGAAAAATAGACTTGAAAATGCTAGAAAATAACCTATGATGAATATAGGATTCATTCTCCCCTAAATATTTCGTCGGTGGCGGCTCCCACGTGCTGCAACACATATTCAGAGAACTCTCTCCGTCTGCAGTGTGCTGCCAGTATCTCGTCCAGAGGGTAAGGCCTCGGTGTATGTTCCAGACTTAAGCCATACGTCATTGTTGGTTCCTCTTCCTAGGCTTGAACCTCATGATCATACAGTCTAATATAATTCATGTAGTATATGCAACCGGTTTTGACTGTGGGGTGTAACCTGGTGTCAATGGAGATATACCGATTGTAATCAACAAAGAGGGCACGACTTCCAATGTCACCGACGGCCTCGAGAGAGCGATTCTCCGTGTCTACCCGGTACAACATCGGTTGCCCTTTGGCGAAATTCCCGTTCAACACAAGAAGCAGATCACCATCTGACTCCACAAGGTAAAATTTGTAAGTTCCACGTACCTGTTCAAAGACTGGGGCCGAAATTATTTTGGCCATCGTGACAGTGCTCGCGCGCTGCTCTAACTTGATGTTGGTCGACAAGATGCCTCCATTATTAAGTAATGCATATACTTCCCCTCGGAATGCCGTCATGCAGTCCAGGAGCATAGCAGGAGGTGGCAAATACAATCCTTCTCCAAATGATTCATTGATTTGCCCCGTTGGGGTGCTCTCATCGGCCCATGCAATATGATCTAGATAATCAGTGCAAACGAACACCATCGTCGGGGACTTCGTCATGACGATAGATTCTAGAAGATCAGATGGTATGTGTGCTTGAAACTCAGTGCTAGACTTATGAGTGATTGGGTTTAGAAGCCGAATCTAGTATGGATCCACCCTCTGAGCAAGCACGATGACGCCACGAGAAACACCAACGAAGTAGAATCTTTTGGAAGAAGAGGGCATCAGTTAGCACTAAGATGTTTACAATGGAAAATACCAATAAATATCGGATGTGAATGTGAACCTGCGATGGACGTCCATTAGATTTTTCCTGAAGCAACGACCAGTGGCGAGGATGAGGAAGGTGAAGTCGCCCACATCTGGAAGTGTGTGATCTATCATGATCCAGTTGTTGAGATGGAATTCGGGCACCTTTAAAGTGTGGTGCCAATCGGTGCAGACTTCCCGACAAGCAAAGATAGGTGTCGACATTCTCTTTCTCCAAAGAAGTAGTCGGCGATCTTGCGAAGTGGGTCAGCCGGGAGATCGGACTAGTTCCTCTTCATCCGGCTACTGGCCATGGCTTACGTGCAAGAATGTTTTGATCGAGGAAGAAATAAGAACTACCACTGCGAGGAGAAGAAGAAGAGGATAATAGACGAGGGAGATGAAGCGGAACTGCCACTGCGAGGAGACAAGGAGACAGGGGAGAAGAAGTGGAACTGCCAATTCAAGTTTGGATCAACGGGCTTTTTTCAGAACTAGCGCGTGAACCAGCCATGCACTGCATGCAAGTTTTGATCAAACAGACTGACATGTGGGACCTGCTAAAAAAATTCGTGAAGTGCTCCCAGTGCATAGTGCGCTGACAGGTGGCATGTTTTCTGACTGGCAGGCTCGCCTCCTCCACCTTCGACGGTGCGCGTCCTAGGTTTGAGGGCTGGTGCCACCCACCAACACATTATTGTGCAATTTTCCATGCTTTGTCGCAACCAACTCCGCTCCGCCTCCTCGCCTCTGCCGCCGCCACTGCTGCCGTGCACCGCCTCGTCGTCCCCTTGGGTCATCGCCCTCCCGCCTCCCTTCCTCGCCATCCCTCACGCCCCTCCTCCATGCCTGTCTCCTTGTTGCCGCCACCGCCCAGCGTTTAAACGAAATCGAGAGTCAGCCATTGGGTTAGGGGCCCAACAACGCTGGTGATCCGGATCCCGCTCGGAGATGGATCATGCGAGGCTTGAGAGCACGGATATGGGTCCTGCGCGGTTGTAGAGCACGGAATCTCCTTCAAGTCTAGAGAGCACAGAGGACAACGAAACAGGGGAGAGGAAGCGGGGTGCAGAGCTTTGGAGGTATGGAGCCCGGAGAAGGTGTCGTGCATCTAGATTGAAGGGTAAGAACTATGATTCCTTTTATGCATACCCCAATTAGCGTTTCTAGTCCTGTGGTGATGACAAGGATATGTGTTGGTAACCGCAGGACGTCTGTATAGCTTGTCCTTGAGCATGATGCTTTGTCAAGCGATCATGAAGGCACTGAAATGTGTGGCTGTGCGGATGATGATGAGAAAGCATATCCAGGGCGTGGTATTGCCCCCGATAGGATGGAGAGTAGGGAATATTTAGTTAATTCGAACTTTGAGCCTGACTATGGGACTGATGAGAAAGAGGAATGTGAAGATGTGGAAATGGGATGTAGATACGACGACGAAGACGTGGACAGGCTAGTGATACACTTTGACTGGGACAATCCTACATTTGATGAGGGGACTGTCTTTGATAATGTGGAGGACTGCAGATATGCAGTTGCAACCTACGCAATCAGAGTTGGGTTCGAATTTATCATTGAAAAGAGCGACCAAAAGAGATTTAGGGTGCACTATAGGGAAAGTAATGTGTGTAAAGGGAGATTACATGCATCTCCAATGCGGGGTGGACACCCATTTCAGGTTGCAATAGCTACATTTAGTTTTAGTCTTTCTCATATTTATTCTGCTGATAACTAGCTCTGAATTATTTGGATTCTTATCGAATGCAGATCAAAGTAAACACGAAGAAACACAATTGCCCTAATACTTCTTTAAGTGGTAAAATTAGACCAGTAACTACCAAGTGGATTACTGCTATTGTACTTGACTGGGTGAGGCAGGATCATAACATTGGACCTGCTGAACTCAGAGCAAAGATTAGCAAAAAGTTTAACATTCTGATTCCTTACCACAGAGTCTTTGATGGGAAGGAGATGGCTCTAGACTTCATTCAAGGCAACTGGAATGAAAGTTTTCATATGTTGTATAGTTTCAAAGCTCAGGTAGAGAAAACATCACCTGGTAGTGTTGTTGACATCGATTACGAGGTTCTGAAAGGGAGAGAAAAGGTCTCGAGGGGGGTCAGGTATAAGCAGGCAGATAAGATATGCTTCAAGAGATGTTTTGTCTTCCTGAAGCCATGCTGGAAGGGGTTCCTAGACGGCTGCAGGCCATACATGGCAATAGGCGTAAGTTCTTTAATAGGGAAGTTCAGGGGACATGTTGCTTCTGCTTGTTCTTTGGACACGCATAATTGGCTTCTACCCGTAGCTTATGTTGTTCTTGAGGGTGAATCAAATGAAAGTTGGACATGGTTCATGCAGAGATTACAGGAAGTAATTGGCACCCTGAAGGCTTGGTGATACACACCGGTGCATGCGAGGGTCTTGAGAATGTTGTTGATGCTGTGTTTCCTGGGGTTGAGCATAGGGAATGAATGCGGCACCTTGCTACTAACTTCACGAAGAAGTTCAAAGGAAAGATCTTTGAAGAGGACTTGTGGCGATCAGCATACACATACACCCCAACCACGCATGCTACTTACTTGCAGAACATGTATGTAGTGCCAAAGGTGAAAAAATATCTTGAAGAACATCACACCAAGCTATGGGCCAGAAGCAAGTTTGGTGAGTTAAGCAAGGTGGATTTTGTTTGCAATAATTTGGCAGAGAGTTTCAATGATAAGATTTCGGGCATGAAGACACTTGGAATTGTTATTTTGTTGGATGCAATAAGACAGTGCATAATGGTGAAGATAGATTTAAGGCAAAGAAATTGTGCAAGAAAATTTTTAGGCCATAAAATAGTTCCAAAGGTAGTTATGTTACTGAATGCAAGAACCAGGGCAATGAGAACAATAAAGATGAGGATGGTCAGAAGTTCCAGAACATTGGCTGAGGTTTATGTAGAATACAAGCATGGAAGTGAACGGAGGTACACTGTAGAAATTGGAAACAAGATTTGTTCGTGCAGGCACTAGCAGATTACTGGTCTGCCATGTCACCATCCAATTTACTTCATCTTAAAGCTTAGAGGTAACGGAGCTGAAATAGAGAACTATGTCGACAACTATTTCTCCGTGGACAAGTTTGCTGCAACTTATGCAGAAAACGTACCACCTATGGGGCCGATGAAAATGATTGGGAGATTGTCGATCTAGGGTTTAAACTTCAACCACCAGTTCTTAGGAGGCCACCTGGGAGGCCTAGAAGGCTAAGGATCGAAGCCTCCACCGATAAAGGTCCAAGGCTGGGAGCTAGGAAAAGGAAATGCAAACGTTGTGGCGGATTCGGCCATATCAAGAGGTTGTGCAAAAACCCAGTTACACATGATATTGTCCCTATTCACACCCCGGTGGTAGAAAATGAGGCTTCTCAGCCAAAACTGGCGAAAGAGCAACGCGAAGACGGTGATGAGCACTCGGAGGAAAACGTACATAAGCAGCCAATTTATGAAGAAGTGGAGGTGCCGGTGAGAAAAGGGTGTGAAAAGAAACAAAAGGGTAAGCGAAACAGGGAGGAAAGGGCAAATAATGGAGGTGTATTAGAATATGAAGAAGTTGCAGGGGTGAATGAGGATGTCCTTGAGGATCTATCGGCTAACTGCAGGAGAAATAATAAATCCCAGCCAACTTCATCTTTGTACGATTCTCCGGATGAAAGGTAAGCTTAAAAATTGTTTTATTTGCCATTTTATCATTTTTTTATCCTCATCAACTGATGCTTAACGCAACGTGGGCTAGCAGACTAATAAGAGGAGAAGAAAGATGCGGGCACAGTAACATCGTATGTTGAATTATATCATTGAAACTAAACTAGTCGTGTCGTCTTTATTTATATCTGGCGCGTGCAACGTGTCTGTGATGGGGTCATGTGGAACAGATTACAATTGTTTTAAATATTATTACATTAATTTTTTACCTGCGTTTGGACACGGCTACTAGTTCCCATCTCTCTTGCATTCCCATCTCCTCTAGCGCACTCCAGAATTATGGTTATGCCATCAAATAGCAGAGTCAGCGTAGTGTCCCATCAGGTGTAAATGCAATGACTTTGTTTGTTCAGAATTTGACGACTTTTGATTAGTTTGAAATATAGAGAAACCTAAAACATGTATCTAGATATGTTTTGGGTATAGAAACATTTATTAAATATCTAAAAAAACTAAGTCAGTTATATCTGGACAGGAGTAGTGCACTATTACAACACGTTCGATCCCTTCTCCTCTGGCACACTCCAAATTATGGCTGTGCCATCAAGTGCTGGGAGCAGAGTCAGCGGATTGTCCCGTTAGATATGCCAGGAACGCGCGAACATTATTTTCAGGATCGGACGAGTTTCGATCGACTAGTTTCAAAGACAAAGACAACTAAAATATGGCCAACATATATAGATTATGACGATAATCGACCATGACTCAAGTGACCCAGATCCAAAGAGCGTGTTAAGATACCGTACATAGATTTAATTTATGGTTAAGTGGCCCTAATCGACTATGATGCTCCCATAGTCTCCATCATTGACGATGTTGTCCGCATCGCTACCAGCCTCCTCCGTGTCGGAATCGATGCCAACGTTCCCGGCAGCGTTCCTCCTCCTCATGGATTCTTCACGGCTTGCATGACGATAATCGTGGAGGTCGACGCCCGAGCGCCGAAGAGCTGCCACCCTTCGGGGTTGCGTAGATCCAAGTGGATCTCCCACCGGTGGGTTCTGCATAGCTCAATCAACGCAGCTCGCTCCTTCTTGAACAGCTTTCGCCAGTACGCGCTCGTACGTGAGTACCGCGCCATTGCCCTCTTCCACTCCGACAGCTGGCGGTGGCGCTCCTCGATCTGCCTCGCCAACACGTTGTCGTGCAAGAGCAGCACGACATGAACCCCGACGTAGCTGAGCTCGAAGCCGTCCAGAAGCCTCGTGAACGGCGGCACGAGTATGTCGTAGTGGGCGAACATCTGAGCCTTGTGCAAGCTGAGTTTGGGACTCCCCCTCTCCATGGCGATGAAGGAACACGATCTGATCTTTGGCCCCGAGGTTAAGGGGATAAGGGCAAGGACGTAGGCCCAGTGTTGTTGCCACTGCCAATCAGTTCGCAGAACAGACTTCTAGAAGAACATCACTATCGTCCACGCACCCCGATCCAACGGCGCCTAACAATCGGGGATTGGGTCTTCTAGAAGCCAGAGCGGTTGCTGGTTAGCTCAGCGTCCCGATTGTTTGTGGCCAATGGCTGTAGTTGAAAATAATACACATTTCAATGACATTGGTGGATAAATATGTGGTCTCTGAAGAGAACACACATCCAATGACTAGCTATGGTTAATGAGAAGAACACACATTTGAATGACACTGGTGGATCCATGTGTGGTCTCCGAAGAGAACACACATGCAATGACTCTGGTTGTTAGTAAAAAGAACACACATGCAATGACACTGGTGGATCCATAGGTGGATTGTGAAAAGAACACACATGCAATGACACGGGTGGATCCATATGTGGTATGTGAAAAGAACACACATGTAATGACTCTGCTTGTTGTTAGTAACAAGAACACACATGCAATGACACTGGTGGATCCATGTGGTATCCAAGAGAACACACATGAAATGACTCTGGTTGTTGTTAGTAAAAAAAGCACACATGCAATTACACTAGTGGATCCATATGTGGTATGTGAAAAGAACACACATGCAATGACACTGATTGTTGTTAGTAAAAAGAACACACATGCAATGACACTGGTGGATCCATGTGTGGTCTCTGAAGAGAACACACAATTCAATGACTCTGGTTGTTGTTAGTAAAAAGAACACACATGCAATGGCATCAGGATCCATGTGTGGTCTCTGAAGAGAAAACACATGCAATGACTCTAGTTGTTGTTAGTAAAGAGAACACACATGAAATGACACTAGAGGATCCATAGGTGGTATGTGAAAAGAACACACATGCAATGACACTGGTGGATCCATATGTGGTATGTGAAAAGAACACGCATGCAATGACTCTGGTTGTTGTTAGTAAAAAGAACACACATGCAATGACACTGGTGGATCCATGTGTGGTCTCTAAAGAGAACATACATTTCAATGACACCGGTGGATACATATGTGGTATGTGAAAAGAACACACATGAAATGACTCGAGTTGTAGTTAGTAAAAAGAACACACATGCAATGACACTGGTGGATCCATAGGCGGATTGTGAAAAGAACACACATGCAATGACACTGGTGGATCCATATGTGGTATGTGAAAAGAACACACATGCAATGACGCTGGTTGTTGTTAGTAAAAAGAACACACATGCAATGACATCAGGATCCATGTGTGGTCTCTGAAGAGAACACACATTTCAATGACACCGGTGGATCCATATGTGGTATGTGAAAAGAACACACATGAAATGACTCCAGCTGTTTTTAGTAAAAAGAACACACATGCAATTACTCTGGTTGTTGTTAGTAAAAAGAACACACATGCAATGACACTGGTGGATCCATAGGTGGATTGTGAAAAGAACACACATGCAATGACATTGGTTGTTGTTAAGTAAAAGAACACACATGCAATGACACTGGTTGATCCATGTGTGGTCTCTAAAGAGAACACACATTTCAATGACTCTGGTTGTTGTTAGTAAAAAGAACACACATGCACTAACACTGGTGGATCCATGTGTGGTCTCTGAAGAGAACACACATGCAATGACTCTGGTTGTTGTTAGTAAAAAGAACACACAAGCAATGACACTGGTGGATCCATAGGTGGATTGTGAAAAGAACACACATGCAATGACACGGGTGGATCCATATGTGGTATGTGAAAAGAACACACATGTAATGACTCTGCTTGTAGTTAGTAACAAGAACACACATGCAATTACACTGGTGGATCCATGTGTGGTATCTGAAGAGAACACACATGAAATGACTCTGGTTGTTGTTAGTAAAAAAAGCACACATGCAATTACACTAGTGGATCCATATGTGGTATGTGAAAAGAACACACATGCAATGACACTGATTGTTGTTAGTAAAAAGAACACACATGCAATGACACTGGTGGATCCATGTGTGGTCTCTGAAGAGAACACACCTTTCAATGACTCTGGTTGTTGTTAGTAAAAAGAACACACATGCAATGACACTGGGGGATCCATGTGTGGTCTCTGAAGAGAACATACATGCAATGACTCTGGTTGCTGTTAGTAAAGAGAACACACATGAAATGACACTGGTGGATCCATAGGTGGTATGTGAAAAGAACACACATGCAATGACACTGGTGGATCCATATGTGGTATGTGAAAAGAACACGCATGCAATGACTCTGGTTGTTGTTAGTAAAAAGAACACACATGCAATGACACTGGTGGATCCATGTGTGGTCTCTAAAGAGAACATACATTTCAATGACACCGGTGGATCCATATGTGGTATGTGAAAAGAACACACATGAAATGACTCCAGTTGTAGTTAGTAAAAAGAACACACATGCAATGACACTGGTGCATCCATAGTTGGATTGTGAAAAGAACACACATGCAATGACACTGGTGGATCCATATGTGGTATGTGAAAAGAACACACATGCAATGACGCTGGTTGTTGTTAGTAAAAAGAACACACATGCAATGACACTGGTGGATCCATGTGTGGTCTCTGAAGAGAACACACATTTCAATGACACCGGTGGATCCATATGTGGTATGTGAAAAGAACACACATGAAATGACTCCGGCTGTTTTTAGTAAAAAGAACACACATGCAATGACTCTGGTTGTTGTTAGTAAAAAGAACACACATGCAATGACACTGGTGGATACATAGGTGGATTGTGAAAAGAACACACATGCAATGACATTGGTTGTTGTTAGTAAAAAGAACACACATGCAATGACACTGGTTGATCCATGTGTGGTCTCTAAAGAGAACACACATTTCAATGACTCTAGTTGTTGTTAGTAAAAGGAACACACATGCAATGACACTGGTGGATCCATAGGTGAATTGTGAAAAGAACACACATGCAATGACACGGGTGGATCCATATGTGGTATGTGAAAAGAACACACATGTAATGACTCTGCTTGTTGTTAGTAACAAGAACACACATGCAATGACACTGGTGGATCCATGTGTGGTATCTGAAGAGAACACACATGAAATGACTCTAGTTGTTAGTAAAAAAAGCACACATGCAATTACACTAGTGGATCCATATGTGGTATGTGAAAAGAACACACATGCAATGACACTGATTGTTGTTAGTAAAAAGAACACACATGCAATGACACTGGTGGATCCATGTGTGGTCTCTGAAGAGAACACACATTTCAATGACTCTGGTTATTGTTAGTAAAAAGAACACACATGCAATGACACTGGTGGATCCATGTGTGGTCTATGAAGAGAACACGCATGCAATGACTCTGGTTGTTGTTAGTAAAGAGAACACACATGAAATGACACTGGTGGATCCATAGGTGGTATGTGAAAAGAACACACATGCAATGACACTGGTGGATCTATATGTGGTATGTGAAAAGAACACGCATGCAATGACTCGGGTTGTTGTTAGTAAAAAGAACACACATGCAATGACACTGGTGGATCAATGTGTGGTATCTAAAGAGAACATACATTTCAATGACACCGGTGGATCCATATGTGGTATGTGAAAAGAACACACATGAAATGACTCCAGTTGTAGTTAGTAAAAAGAACACACATGCAATGACACTAGTGGATCCATAGGTGGATTGTGAAAAGAACACACATGCAATGACACTGGTGGATCCATATGTGGTATGTGAAAAGAACACACATGCAATGACGCTGGTTGTTCTTAGTAAAAAGAACACACATGCAATGACACTGGTGGATCCATGTGTGGTGTCTGAAGAGAACACACATTTCAATGACACCGGTGGATCCATATGTGGTATGTGAAAAGAACACACATTAAATGACTCCAGCTGTTTTTAGTAAAAAGAACACACATGCAATGACTCTGGTTGTTGTTAGTAAAAAGAACACACATGCAATGACACTGGTGGATCCATAGGTGGATTATGAAAAGAACACACATGCAATGACATTGGTTGTTGTTAGTAAAAAGAACACACATGCAATGACACTGGTTGATCCATGTGTGGTCTCTAAAGAGAACACACATTTCAATGACTCTGGTTGTTTTTTGTAAAAAGAACACACATGCAATGACACTGGTGGATCCATGTGTGGTCTCTGAAGAGAACACACATGCAATGACTCTGGTTGTTGTTAGTAAAAAGAACACACATGCAGTGACACTGGTGGATCCATATGTGGTATGTGAAAAGAACACACATTTCAATGACTCTGGTTGTTGTTAATAAAAAGAACACACATGCAATGACACTGGTGGATACATGTGTGGTCTCTAAAGAGAACACACATTCAATGACTCTAGTTGTTGTTAGTAAAAAGAACACACATGCAATGACACTGGTGGATCCATTTGTGGCCTCTGAAGAGAACACACATGCAATGACTCTGGTTGTTGTTAGTAAAAAGAACACACATGCAATGACACTGGTGGATCCATATGTGGTATGTGAAAAGAACACACATTTCAATGACTCTGGTTGTTGTTAGTAAAAAGAACACACATGCAATGACACTGGTGGATACATGTGTGGTCTCTAAAGAGAACACACATTCAATGACTCTGGTTGTTGTTAGTAAAAAGAGCACACATGCAATGACACTGGTGGATCCATATGTGGTATGTGAAAAGAACACACATGCAATGACTCTGGTTGTTGTTACTAAAAAGAACACACATGCAATGACACTGGTGGATCCGTAGATGGATTGTGAAAAGCACACACATGCAATGACACGGGTGTATCCATATGTGGTATGTGAAAAGAACACACATGTAATGACTCTGCTTGTTGTTAGTAACAAGAACACACATGCGATGACACTGGTGGATCCATGTGTGGTATCTGAAGAGAACACACATGAAATGACTCTGGTTGTTGTTAGTAAAAAAGCACACATGCAATTACACTAGTGGATCCATATGTGGTATGTGAAAAGAACACACATGCAATGACATTGATTGTTGTTAGTAAAAAGAACACACATGCAATGACACTGGTGGATCCATGTGGTCTCAATGTAACACACATTTCAATGACTCTGGTTGTTGTTAGTAAAAAGAACACACATGCAATGACACTGGTGGATCCATGTGTGGTCTCTGAAGAGAACACACATGCAATGACTCTGGTTGTTGTTAGTAAAGAGAACACACATGAAATGACACTGGTGGATCCAGAGGTGGTATGTGAAAAGAACAGACATGCAATGACACTAGTGGATCCATATGTGGTATGTGAAAAGAACACACATGCAATGACTCTGGTTGTTGTTAGTAAAAAGAACACACATGCAATGACACTGGTGGATCCATGTGTGGTCTCTAAACAGAACATACATTTCAATGACACCGGTGGATCCATATGTGGTATGTGAAAAGAACACACATGAAATGACTCCAGTTGTAGTTAGTAAAAAGAACACACATGCAATGACCCTGGTGGATCCATAGGTGGATTGTGAAAAGAACACACATGCAATGACACTGGTGGATCCATATGTGGTATGTGAAAAGAACACACATGCAATGACGCTGGTTGTTGTTAGCTAAAAGAACACACATGCAATGACACTGGTGGATCCATGTGTGGTCTCTGAAGAGAACACACATTTCAATGACACCGGTGGATCCATATGTGGTATGTGAAAAGAACACACATGAAATGACTCCAGCTGTTTTTAGTAAAAAGAACACACATGCAATTACTCTGGTTGTTGTTAGTAAAAAGAACACACATGCAATGACACTGGTGGATCCATAGGTGGATTGTGAAAAGAACACACATGCAATGACATTGGTTGTTGTTAGTAAAAAGAACACACATGCAATGACACTGGTTGATCCATGTGTGGTCTCTAAAGAGAACACACATTTCAATGACTCTGGTTGTTGTTAGTAAAAAAGAACACACATGCAATGACACTGGTGGATCCATGTGTGGTCTCTGAAGAGAACACACATGCAATGACTCTGGTTGTTGTTAGTAAAAAGAACACACATGCAATGACACTGGTGGATCCATATGTGGTATGTGAAAAGAACACACATTTCAATGACTCCGGTTGTTGTTAGTAAAAAGAACACACATGCAATGACACTAGTGGATACATGTGTGGTCTCTAAAGAGAACACACATTCAATGACTCTGGTTGTTGTTAGTAAAAAGAACACACATGCAATGACACTGGTGGATCCATGTGTGGTCTCTGAAGAGAACACACATGCAATGACTCTGGTTGTTGTTAGTAAAAAGAACACACATGCAATGACACTGGTGGATCCATATGTGGTATGTGAAAAGAACACACATTTCAATGACTCTGGTTGTTGTTAGTAGAAAGAACACACATGTAATGACACTGGTGGATACATGTGTGGTCTCTAGAGAGAACACACATTCAATGACTCTGGTTGTTGTTAGTAAAAAGAGCACACATGCAATGACACTGGTGTATCCATATGTGGTATGTGAAAAGAACACACATGCAATGACTCTGGTTGTTGTTAGTAAAAAGAACACACATGCAATGACACTGGTGGATCCATAGGTGGATTGTGAAAAGAACACACATGCAATGACACTGGTGGATCCATATGTGGCTTGTGAAAAGAACACACATGCAATGACTCTAGTTGTTGTTAGTAAAAAGAACACACATGCAATGACACTGGTGGATCCATAAGTGGATTGTGAAAAGAACACACATGCAATGACACTGGTGGATCCATATGTGGTATGTGAAAAGAACACACATTTCAATGACTCTGGTTGTTGTTAGTAAAAAGAACACACATGCAATGACACTGGTGGATCCATAGGTGGATTATGAAAAAAGCACACATGCAATGACACTGGTGGATCCATATGTGGTATGTGAAAAGTGATGGGTTTCGCAGCATAGTAATCAAAATTTTCTACGGAAGCGAACAGAGGGAAAGCCAAGATCTAATCTAGGAGATGCAAACAACGAGAGAGATTGGATTAGATCTTCATACCCTTGAAGATTCAAGCAGTGAACGCTCATTTAACGTGGGTGATGTAGTCGTACTCGCCTCCTCCTCGCGATCCGATCCGATCTAACACCACAAGTGGCGGTGCCTCCGTGAGATGCACACGCAAAGACTCGACGCCTCCTCCTTCCTCGGACCAGCAAGTAGGGTGGAGAGATAGATTGGATCTACAACACGACGGCAGTGTATATGGTGGAGAATTTACGCAGGCTTCGCCACAAACAATGGGAGGGAGAGAGGAAGGCGCAGGGCTAGGGCTTGGAGGAAGGTGTGTGTGTAGGGAGGCGCACCAGCCCTCTATATATAGAGGGGTGCGCCAGCCCTGCCCATCCTCCAAGCCTATCTCTAGTTTAAACGATTTAAACTTTCCCTTATCTAGAAACCCTATCTCTAGTTTAAACGAGTTTAAACTTATCTAGGATCTTTGGGCCCTATGGGGCCTTGTGCCCCTGGCCCAATGCGCCAGGACACTCCCTCATAGGCCCATGCCCTCCCGGAAGGTGGGACCACGTTGGCCCCTTCGGAAGGTTCTAGAAGCTTCCGCACAATCTGATTAATCCGAACAATTCAACTCCAAAACTGCACCGCCTTATATGAATCTTATTCTCCGGACCACTCGGAACCTTCGTGATGTCCCGGATCCCATCCGAGACTCCAAACAAAAATTCATAAACCAAGTATCCAATCTATCCTAGCCGAGATACGTTAAGTGTGACCGCGGTTCGAGAATATGCGTATATGATCTTCTATCAATAATCAACAACGGGTCTGGGCACCCATATTGACTCCCACACATTCATCGATGATCATATCGGATGAACCATGATGCCAGGATTCAATCAATCCTATATATATTCCTCTGCCTCGCGATATTTTACTTGCCCGAGATTCGATCGCCGATGGCCATACCTAGTTCAATCTCGCTCACAACAAGTACTTTACTCGTTCGTAATCCGATATCACTTTGTGATTAACTCCTTAACCACATGCTTGCAAGCGTGTTGATATCGACACGAAAGTGGGCCCAAGTATATCTCCGACTTGGGAGGGACAAATTCCATCTCGATACATACAACCCAACAGATACTTTCCGATCACCGAGAGACACCTTTATGATCACCCTCTCATAGGATGACGCTTGATGACCTCAAAGCTTTCTTACGGTACGTGGAGTTGCATTATCTCATGGTCTAAGGAATACAATATTTGACATAGGAAAAGCTTCGCAAAGATGAACACGATGAAACGATCTAATTGCTTTGCTTAGTTTGGTCTGCCCATCACATCATTCTCCCAATGATATGATCTCATTATCAATTGACAACTCATGTCTATGGTTAGGAAACCTTAACCATCATTGATCAATGAGCTAGTCCATAGAGGCGCATTAGGGACACGGTGTTGTTCACAAACCACACAAGTATTAATGTTTCCGCTAATACAATTCTAGCATGGAATATAAACTTTATCATGAACAAGAATTATAATAATAACATCTTTATTATTGCCTCTAGGGCATAATTCCAACAGCCTCCCACTTGCACTAGAGTCAATAATCTAGTTTACATTTGGCAACAATCTCACACCCATGGCAATCGAGGTGCCGATCATGTTTTACACGTGAAAGAGGTTTAGTCAATGGATCTGCGACATTCAGATCTGTATGTACTTTGCCGATCTTCGATCTCCATCTCGCTATATAATCTCGGATTATATGAAACTTGTTGATATGCTTGGTCTTTGGATGATATCTTGGTTCCTTAGCGAGTGCTATGGCGCCATGTTGTCACACAATATCTCCAGTGGGTCCAATGCACTTGAACCACGCCAAGCTCAAAGGATGAAGTTTCTAATCCAAACTCCTTCACTTGACGCTCGCAGCAGCCATGTATTCCGCTTTCATCAGATCCCACGACCACGCTTTGCTTGCAGCTTCTCTAGCTCACAGCTCCTCCATTCAAAATATAAACGTATCCTGTCTGAAATTTAGAATCATCCTTGTTGGTGTCGAAACTAGCATCGACGTAACCTTTTACGACGAGCTGTTCATCACCCCCATAGACCAAGAACATTTCTTTAGTCCTATTTAGGTACCTTAGGATGTTTTTCACGGCTGTCCAGTGTTCCACTCCTGGATCACTTTGATATCTGCTCGTCAAACTAAGAGCATTGGACACATCCGGTCTAGTACACAAGATGGCATACATGATGGAACCTATGGCCGAGGCATAAGGCACTTTGCTCATAGCTTCCTATCATTTACATCAGAATGGACACCGAGCCTTGCTCAATATCTTACTCGACAACATAGGCAATGAACCTTTCAATGCCTTATCCATTGAACCTTTTCGTAACTTTGTCTAGGTATGTACCGCTTAAAGCTATCAAAGGCCTTTGTCTATCTCTATAGATTTTGATGCCCAATATATAAGCAGCTTCACCTAGGTCTTTCATTAAAAAACACTTGTTCAAATAACTCTTCACATCGTTAAGCATGTTGATGTCATTTCCAATAATCAATATGTCATCCACATATAGTACCAGAAACGTCACCGAGCTCCCACTCACTTTCTTGTAGATGCAAGCTTCAGAGCAATTTGGAACAAATCCAAAGCTCTTGATCACTTGATCAAAAAGGTTCCAACTCCGAGATGCTTGCTTGATCCATAAATGGAACGCTGAAGTTTGCACACTTTATCAGCATCCTTAGGATCGACAAAACCTTCGGGTTGCATCATATACAACTCTTCATCAATGTTGCCATTGAGAAAGCAGTCTTGACATCCATTTGCCATATTTCATAATCATGAAACGCAGCAATTGCTAATAAAATCCGAATGGACTTAAACATCGCCACGGAGAAAAAGTCTCATTGTAGTCAACACCTTGAACTTGTCGAAAACCTTCGCAACAAGCCAGGCTTTATAGACGGTAACATTCCCATCCGCGTCTGCTTTCTTCTTGAAGATCCATTTGCACTCAACGCCTTTCTGGCTAGGAGGGTCCACCAAAGTCCATACTTGGTTTTCGCCATGGATCCCAATTGGATTTCATGGCTTCTAGCCATTTCTCAGTCCGGGCTCATCATTGCTTCCTCATAGTTCGTAGGTTCACCGCCTTCTACTAACAAGACTGCCAAGACAGGTTGCTGCATTCACTCAGAGGGACACGCGACCTTGTCGACTGCGACGCTCAATAGCAAAGAACGTCCAAGCTTCATGATCCTTGTCATTAGCTTCCTCTATTGTTGGTGCAAAGCGACCGAACAATTTCAGGTGCTGCGCTACTCTCCAATTCAAGAGAAGGTTCAATAACCTCGTCTAGCTCTACTTTCCTCCCACTCACTTCTTTCGAGAGAAACTCCTTCTCAAGAAAGGAACCGTTCTTTGCGACAAACACTTTGCCTTCGGTTCTGTGATAGAAGGTATACCCAATAGTTTCCTTAGGGTATCCTATGAAGACGCATTTCTCCGCTTTGGGTTCGAGCTTGTTCGGCATCAACTTCTTGACATAAGCTTCGCATCCCCAAACTTTAAGAAACGACAACTTAGGTTTAGCACCAAACCACAGTTCATACGGCGTCGTCTCAACGGATTTAGATGGAGCCCTATTTAAAGTGAATGCAGCGGTTTCGGCAAATCAGTAAGAGACATCATCGATCGGACCATATCTAATAGGGTTCGATTCGGCTCGACACACCATTCTGCTGTGGTGTTCCGTGGCGCGATTGTGAAACGATTCCACTTGCTTTGAGATGCGTGAGAAAATCATAACTTAAATATTCGCCTTACGATCGGATCGTAGAAACTTAATCTTTCTGTTACGATGGTTCTCCACTTCATTCTGAAATTCTTTGAACTTTTCAAACGTTTCAGATTTATGTTTCATTAAATAGATATACCCATATCTACTTAAGTCATCGGTAAAAGTGAGAAAATAGCGATATCCACCGGCCGAAACACTCATCGGTCCGCATACATCGGTATGTATGATTTCCAACAAGTCCGTTGCTCGCCCATCATTAGGAGAATGGGTTTTGATCATCTTGCCCATGAGGCATGGTTCGCATGTGTCAAATGATTCAAAATCAAGAGACTCCAAAAGTCCATCGTAATGGAGTTTCTTCATGCGCTTTACACCAATATGACCTAGACGACAAAGGCCACAAATAAGTAGTATTATCACTATCTACTTTGCATCTCTTAGCCTCAATGTTATGGATGTGTGTTTCATCCCTTTCGAGATTTAGAAGAAATAAACCATTCACAGTAGGTGCGTGACCATAAAAGATGTTAATCATATAAATAGAACAACCATTATTCTCCGTTTTAAATGAATTACCGTCTTGCAATAAACACTATCCAGAAATATTGTTCATGCTCAACGCAGGCACATAATAACATTTATTAAGGTTTAAAACTAGTCCCGAAGGTAAAACTACGGAGAGCGTACGACGGCCATCACATCAACTCTTGATCCGTTGCCAACGCCAATCGTCACCCTCATCCCTCGCAAAGTCATTGCCTATTCCGTAGCTCTGCTTCGAGTTACAAATATTAGCAACCGAACCAGATCAAATACCTGTGCACTACAACGAGGGCTAGTAAGGAAAACATCAATAACATGTATATCAAATATACCTTTGATTGTGCCAGCCTTCTTGTCCGCTAAGTACTTGGACATATGCCCAAAGTGACCCTTGTCCTTGCAATAGAAGCACTCGTTCCGCTTGGGTCCAGACTTGAGCTTCTTCTCAAAGGGCAACGCGCTTGCCGCCTCCTTTCTTGAAGGGCTTCTTTGCACCCTTACCTTTCTTAAAGGAGGGCTTGTTGACCATCAACACATGATTATCCTTTTGATGTCCACCTCCGCACCTTCACTGCGAAGAGCTCGTGATCGATTGGAACCAATCTGATTATGAGTCACTACAAAACTTTTGTAGCTGGGAGGAGTGATTGCAGAACCTCACAATCTTGAGCTCCTCCGAATCTTGCACCAGCTTGCTCAAGGCGTTGAGTGTAGCCCGACATCTTAATGGCGTGCTCACTAACGGAACTCCCTTCCTCCATCTTGCGCTTAAAGAACTTCTCGAGATCTCATATCTCTCGAACGGCCTGAGTCTCAAACATGGTTTTCAACTCTTCGAGAATCTCAAAGGGCCCGGATAGTTTTCAAAACGATTTTGAAGTTCCTTCCCATAGCAAACAACATGGTGCTCTTAATCACACCATAATCATCTTTGCGCCGATCGATAGACAGCTTTCTCATCAGCCGCGCAATGCGTAGGGGTTACCTAACGCTTTCTCAAGGACATAGTCCTTTGTCCTCCGCATGTAATGATTCTCGATTGCGGAACCAATTGGTGAAGTTAGACCCATTGTTCTTAAGCTTTTCTTTCACAAAGAAAACGCTTGAAGTTGAAGTTGGACTTAGCCATTTGATCTACAATATTTGCAAGTACAAATTAGACAATGTTCATGATAACCAGTTCAACTTTTAATCAAATTACTAGATGAACTCCTACTAAATTCAACATCCTCAAGTTGTTTAGTGAACACGATCCAAATTCACCACACCTAATCCGATCTTCACGAGAAGAGATGTGGTTTCAATGGTGGACAACGAAGTGTCGATCATAACATTCATATGACTCATGCTTAACCTTTCGGTTCAAGTGTTACTAGGCCATGTCTGTACAAGCTAGGCTCCAAGTTAGACCCAAGTATTTCAAGGTGCAAAACTGGCTTGCACCCGTTGTATGTGAGCGAGAGTCTATAGCACCCGATCATCACGTGATGCTTGGACACGATGAACTTGTGCAACGGTGCATACTTGGGGAGAACACGCTTTTATCTTGATCTTTATGAGGAATCATCTTATAATGCTACCGTCGATCTAAGCATAATAAGATACATAAAAGGATAAACATCACATGCATATAACTTTATGTGACATGGTATAGCCAATCTTCCAAGAATGATCTCCATCTTGTGCGTTCCGCATGATCTCCATCACTTCACCATGATTGCCTCCACCACGAATAGCAACTACAACTATTGCTAACTACTTAGCGATAAAGTAAAGCTATTACATGGCGATAAGAAGTTGACTCAGGTCATACACAATTATAAAGACAACCATATGGCTCCTGTCGGTTGTGTACTCATCGACATGCAAGTCGTGAAACATTACAAAACATTATCATCGCATACACTATACAAATCACATCTTGGGCCAAACCATATCACAAAAAACACTCCCAGCAAAAACAAGTTAGACGCCTCTACTTTGTACTTGCAACTTTTACGTCGCTTATGGGAGAACATCAAAAGAAACAATCTTACCTACGGAAAGCCACAACGGAGATATTATGGTTGCCAAACCCGTGTTAATCCCATGACAACTATAGTGAGAGAAACTGGCATCCACCAGCCGCATGTGTGGAACAAGCCACACATCAAGTGCGGAGCCGGTCTCGCGAACGACGTCGCGTAAGGTTGGCCTGGACCGCTTCAATCTCACTATCCCGCGCCATAAGAAGAACACAAACAAGAGGCTTGCAACAGAAAACATCAAAGCTCGCAACAACCATGTTGCGTTTCTACTCGTGAAACACATCTACGCATAGATCTAGCTCGATACCACGATGGGTTTTGAAAGATAGTAAATCAAAATTTTCTACTGAGCGAACAGAGGGAAAGCCAAGATCTAATCTAGGAGATGCAAACAACGAGAGAGATTGGATTAGATCTTCATACCCTTGAAGATTCGGTGACAGCGGAACGCTCATTTAACGTGGGTGATGTAGTCGCATCGCTTCTCCTCCTCGCGATCCGATCCGATCTAGCACCACAAGTGGCGGTGCCTCGTGAGATGCACACGCAACACCTCGGCGCCTCCTCCTTCCTCGGACCAGCAAGTAGGGTGGAGAGATAGATTGGATCTACAACACGACGGCAGTGTATATGGTGGAGAATTTCTCAGCAGGCTTCGCCACAAACAATGGGAGGAGAGAGGAAGGCAGCAGGCTACTAGGGCTTGGAGGAAGGTGTGTGTAGGGAGGCGCATCAGCCCTCTATATATAGAGGGGTGCGGCCAGCCCTTGCCCATCCTCCAAGCCTATCTCTAGTTTAAACGATTTAAACTTTCCCTTATCTAGAAATCCTATCTCTAGTTTAAACGATTTTAAACTTATCTAGGATCGGCTGGGCCCTATGGGGCCTTGTGACCCTGGCCCAATGCGGCCAGGACACTCCCTCATAGTCCCATGCCCTCCCCGGAAGGTGGGACCACGTTGGCCCTTCCGAAGGTTCTAGAAGCTTCCTACAATACCGATTAATCCTAACAATTCGAACTCCAAAACTGCACCTTTTATATGAATCTTATTCTCCGGACCACTCCGAACCTCTCGTGATGTCCCGGATCCCATCCGAGACTCAACAAAAATTCATAAACCAAGTATCCAATCTATCCTAGCGCCAAGATACGTTATGTGTGACCTCGGGTTCGAGAATATGCGCATATGATCTTCTATCAATAATCAACAGTGGGTCTGGGCACCCATATCGACTCCACACATTCATCGATGATCATATCGATGAACCACGATGCCGAGATTCAATCAATCCCATATATATATTCCTTCGTCTCGCGATATTTTACTTGCCCGAGATTCGATCGTCGATGCGTCATACCTAGTTCAATCTCGTTCACAAAGAAGTACTTTACCGTTCCGTAATCCGATATCACTTTGTGATTAACTCCTTAACCACATGCTTGCAAGCGTGTTGATATCGACACGAAAGTGGGCCCAAGTATATCTCTCCGACTTGGGAGGGACAAATTCCATCTCGATACATACAACCCAACAGATACTTTCCGATCACCTGAGAGACACCTTTATGATCACCCTCTCATAGGATGACGTTTGATGACCTCAAAGCTTTCTTCCGGTACCAGGGAGTTGCATTATCTCATGGTCTAAGGAATACAATATTTGACATAGGAAAAGCTTCGCAAAGATGAACACGATGAAACGATCTAATTGCTTTGCTTAGTTTGGGCCAAGTCAATTCAAATGAAACATTCAGAGGAGGATACCACGGGGTCATACCAAGTTATGAATAGAGTAATGCAAGCAAACATTCATAAAACATGCTACAAACTATTAGCAAGCTGGAACTAATCATACAAAAGCAAGTACTAAGCATCCAAAGATAACAGACACCCTACACGAACAGGCTAAGCATGCCCACAATGATGAATATATGTACAAAAAATGAAAACAAATAGAGTTCGTTATCAGCCTCTTACCACGCCTCAAGTTGTCATTAATCCTCATTATTGCTCTTCACTTGTGTGGCTTGAATAATAATATGGAACCAATATCAACTGAGGACTGCTGAACCCTGTAGCAAACTCACAAAACCAAAGAAGAGCGACAAATATTTTTGTTGTTTTCGATTTTTCAAACAAGAACCAAAAAGGGAAAACAAGCAAAGCAAAATCTTTTTGGGTTTTTCCAATAGTGCAAACAAAGCAAAAAGGGGAAACAAACCAAGGCGAAAAGAAGAAGAAGCAAACCAAAGAGAAACAACAGAAATATTTTTGGTCTTTTTGTGTTTTAGAAAGCAAAAGCAAAGAAAGAACGAAAACTAAAAAGAGAACATAACATGAATATACAAAGTACCGACGCAACATGATAAGGAGATGAGTGCGATGTCGGCGTACCTCCCCCCAAGCTTAGGCTTTTGGCCTAAGTGGGTATCAATCCCAAGATGGCTAGGATGAAGTGTCACCATGGTATGATGAGGAGGTACCCTCGTCCTGGTGAGAGCTCGAGTACGTCCCTCCATAGTGCGCGGAGTAATCGTAGGAGGGCACATCCTCCTGGTGCTGCCCGTGGAAACCCAGCAAGCGGAGCTGCTCGTCCACCTCCTCCTTGGAGCGCGACCACGGTCTCCTGTGAACACTAAACAAAGTAGACTGCGGCAAAGGGATCTCCCTCTCAAATATCTCTCCAAAGGTATGGTTGTTCATGCTTGATATTCTGAAATTTAAACACCTATTAAACAAGTGATTGCAAAGTGAATATAATGAAGGATACTACTCATAGGGACTTTTAAGATGCCTAAACATGCATCAAAACTATATCTCTAAGCATCAAACAAGCTTACAAGCTCTCATAACCTGTCACCTACAGGAGAAAAATACTCAAGATATAATCCACTAAACACAAATCTACTTGGACAAGGGGAGGAGTCACATACCGGAGAACAAGTGCTCCAAATTTCAGCAACAAAGATGGGCTGAGCAAGGAGATCGAAAAAACAAGAGCAAGCACAGCAAGAACACGATTTTGAGCAATGAACTGGAGCTTACTCGGGAGAGAGAAGAAAGTGACAGGTGAGAGAGTTAGTGGAGGGCCAGGGGTGGCCCACACCATGGCATGGCGCCACCTCCGGCAGGCCGCGCCACCAGGTGGTGTGCCTTCCTAGTGGGTCCCCCGGGTACCTACCAGGCACTCCTCTGCCCCTTTTTTCACGTAAAAAATTAATATGAATTTTCTGGAATTTTTCGAGACACTTTATTTTTGGGCAATTTTTCAGGTATAGAAGAATGATTTTATGACTGACAGATTTTTTTGGAAAATGATGCAATGACAAAACAAGGCTAGAACTACAGGAGTTCTAAGACACTCTAACATGCAAGCTACTAACAACAAAAAGGAAAACTAAATGAAAACAAAAACTAAAATGGATAGAATAAAAGTAAACGGAGATAATCACGGTGAAAACATTGTTTTGTTCAATGAAATCTTTTTGTTAACAAGGTTGATCAGGTCTTGTTACCAAAACAATTTCATATGAGACTTTGTATTCCACTAATGATTATGTTACCTCAACTTTGATAGCAATGGTCCCAATCATAATAGTTTCAAGTTTTTCTCTTGGTATGGGACAATATATTTCTCCAACTTGAATGCCCTCCACATGTTCAATTGAATTCAAACCATAAGTCCTATCAATCTTCTTGGGGAAATAGACAGTATGTTCCTTGTCATTAACATTAAAGGTCACCTTTCCTTGATTACAATTAATAACAGCCCCTGCAGTATTAAGAAAAGGTCTCCCAAGAATAATAGACATATTATCATCTTCGTGCATTTCAAGCACAACAAAATCAGTTAATATCAAGCAATTATGAGCCACTTGAACAGGTACATCCTCACATATACCAACATGAATAGTGGTAGATTTATTAGCCATTTGCAAAGATATATCAGTTGGTATTAATTTTTCTAGTTGAAGCCTCTTATAGAGAGAGAAAGGCATAACACTAACTCCAGCTCCCAAATCACAGAAGGCAGTTCTAACATAACTGTTCTTAATAGAGCAAGGGATAGTTGGAATCCCTGGGTCTCCAAGTTTCTTTGGAACCTTACCATTAAAGGAATAATTAGCAAGCAAAGTAGAGATTTCTTCATTAGGGATCTTCCTTTTATTCGAGACAATATCCTTCATATACTTTGAGTAAGGAGGCAATTTAATAGCATCGGTCAAAGGAATTTGCAGGAATAAAGGTTTCATCCACTCACAAAACTTATTATAGTGTTCATCTTCCTTTGACTTGTGTTTCTTATCAGGGAAAGGCATAGGTTTTTGGACCCAAGGTTCTCTTTCACTACCATGTTTCTTAGCAATAAAATCTTCTTCAGTGTATTTAGTATTCTTAGTGTGCTTTTCAGGTTCTTCTTCAACTTTTTCTTCATTAGGAGCTTCATTTTCTTCATTAACACTTTCAGTTTCAGCATTAGAGATAGATATACTATTAGGATCTATAGCAGGTTCAGAGGGTTCTACAACAGTTTTATGTTTCTTTTTTCCTTTTCTTACGAGTAGAACCACTATTTTCAGCTTGTTGAGAATCCTGCTCAATTCTTTTGGGATGCCCCTCAGGATAAAGAGGATCCTGGGTAGTAGCACCACTTCTAGTTCTAATTTCATAAGCATGTTTTTCTTTTTGACATTAACTAGCAAGTCTTTTTGCACTTTAACGAGTTGATCTATTTGAGTTTGAACCATTTCAAAGTGTTTAACAATCATTTTAACATCATTAGAGGTTCTTTCCACAATATCTTTCAACTCAACAATAGCTCTAGTGTTTTCCATTAGATGATTTTGCACCCTTTTATTAAAATTATCCTGCTTAACAATAAAGATATCGAATTCTTCTAAGCATTGATCAGGAGGTTTAGAGTAAGGGATATCACCTTCATCAAAGTGTTGGAGAGAGTGTACCTCAATAGTGGATGAGTAGGGAATAGGCTTACATAATTCTTCTATAGGAGGTAAATTCTTGACATCTGCAACTTTAATTCCTTCTCCTTAAGACCTTTCTTAGCTTCCTTCATCACTTCATCATTTAATTCAATAACTCCCCTCTTCTTTGATGTTGGAATAGGCACCGGAATAGTAGGTTCAGGTATAATTACTTCAGGTATAGCTGGTTCACGAGGATTCCAATCCTCATAGTTCTTGCTTATTTTAGCCATTAATTCCTCAGCTTCCTTGGGAGTCCTATTCCTGAAAACACAATCAGCACAACTATCTAAGTATGTCCTCGATTCTTCGGTTAGTCCATTATCAAATATATCAAGAAGCTCATTCATAGGTAATGGACTTCCAGCCTATGCATGAATCAAAGCACAAAACCTTGCCCAAGATTCAGGCAATATCTCTTTTTCTCCCTGTTTAAAATCAGAAAGTTCCTGCAAAATAGCATGTCTAGCACTAGGAGGAAAATATTTCTGCAGGAAAGTACTAATCAAGCAATCAGGGCTATCAATAGATCCAGGAGGTAAATTACTAAACCAAGTTTTAGCTTCTCCTTTCAGTGAAAAGGGGAAAATCTTGGCAACAAAGTAAGTATGTATCTTAATATCATCATAAAACAAGCCACCCATGGTAGAAAGTTCATTCATATGTGCTACCGCACTCTCATTCTTAATCCCACAAAAGGTTCTTTCTCAACAATAGCTATGTAAGATAGATCGAGAGAGAAATCATAATCTTCATCTATAATGTTTATGGGAGAAGCAGCAAACTTAGCAATAGGAGACAATTTGGGTCTAATAGTACGCCTCTCAAGGAGACTCTTAGCAGCGCTCCTATCATGGGTGTTTTTACATTCTTTAATAAATTCATCGATCATCTCAACATAACCATCTTCAATATCATAACTTTGACTAGATTTCGGTGAACTAACAGGTGTAGTAGTGTCTTCATTAGGAGTTTCAGTATTTCCAACTATAGTTCTAGCAATCGTAGCATCTAGGAAAGGACCTAATGAACCACTCTTATCAAGCACAGTAGAAGTAGCATCATAAGCATCAGAAGTTTTAGATTCAGCAGTAGTAGCAGTGTGTGTAGCATGTCTATGTGGTGGTGTAACGAGCTTACTCATAACAGATGATGAATCAAGAGCAATAGAGGTGTTCAGAACCATACCTCTTCTTGTAGTGGATCGTAAAATAGGAACCTTGTCATAACGAGACTTACCCATGATGGATGGATAGCAGCGAACAATAGAGAATCCAAGTGAACTTGATAAATAAAGCTATGCTCCTCAGCAACGGTGCCAGAAAATAGTCTTGATGACCCACACGTATAGGGGGTGTATCGCAGTATTTTCGAGGGAAGTGAAACCCAATTTATTGATTTGACACAAGGGGAGCCAAAGAATATTTATAAGCCTTAACAACTGAGTTGTCAATTCAGCTGCACCTGGAAACAATCTTGCTCACAACAGTTTATCAGAAGCAATAGTTTTGTAGTAGGAATAGTAAAGGCGATAGTAAAGTAAAGACAAGAATAATAGAAGCAAACAATAGGATTCGAAAAGTGTAGGCATAGGGATGGATGGACGGGCGTTGCATGGACAAGACAATTCACATAGCAACCAGAACATAGGGCAATTGCAGATAAATAAGATAAAGCATCCAAATACTAGATAATCCTAGGCATGTGTTCAATATATAGTCATACGTGCTCACAATGAGAACTTGCACAACATCTTTTGTGTTGCCAGCCCGTTTGCAGCGGGGCCTCAAGGGAACTACTGGCAATTAAGGTGCTCCTTTTAATAGATCACCGGAGCAAAGCATTAACACTCCGTGAACACATGTGATCCTCACATCAAAGCCATTCCCTCCGGTTATCCCAATTTCTGTCACTTCGGGGCCATTGATTCCGGACAACAACGTGTGTATACAACTTGCAGGTAAGACCATAAACAATACTATCATAATGAATCAATAACATGTTCAGATCTGAAATCATGGCAGTCAGGCCCTAGTGACAAGCATTAAGCATAACAAGTCGCAACAAAGTCATAAAGCACTAATAGAAGATACTAGGCACCATGCCCTAACAATCTGATGCCATTACATGAACGATCTCAACCAATCCCTACCATCCCCATAGCCTACAGCGGGGGATTACTCAATCATAGATGGGGGAAACATGGATGGTCGATGGAGAAGGGATGGTGATGATGATGGCGATGATCTCCTCCAATTCCCCATCCCGGCAGGGTGCGAGAACGAAGTTTCTGGTGTTGTTTCGTGGAATCTGGTGGTGGCGGCGGAGCGGAACTCCTTCTGGAAAAACGTCGAACTCCCCTGAGTTTTTAGGTCAGAAGGCAACTTATAGGCGAAGAGGGAGACCGAGGGGGAGTCTAGGGAGGCCAGACCACCCCCTGGCGCGGCCTGGGCTTGCCCGCGCGGCCAGGTGGTGTGCCTTGGGCCCATCCCCCCTCCGTCTCGTATTCTGGCTCCTGGAGCCTTCTAGTGAAATAGGATTTTCGGCATATTTTCCGAGATTTTTCTGGATAGTTGATTTTCTGCACAAAACGTAGACAGCAGGCCAATTCTGCTGAAAACAGCATCAGTCCACATTAGTTGCATCCAAATCACACAAGTTTAGAGGAGAAACAATAGCAAAAGTGTTCGGGAAAGTAGATACGTTTTGGACGTATCAATGACTCCAGTTGTTGTTAGTAAAAAGAACACACATACAATGACACTGGTGGATCCATGTGTGGATTGTGAAAAGAACACACATGCAATGACACTGGTGGATCCATGTGTGGTCTCTGAAGATAACACACATTTCAATGACACTGGTGGATCCATATGTGTTATGTGAAAAGAACAGTGATGAAATGACTCCAATTGTTGTTAGTATAAAGAACACACATGCAATGACACAGGCGGATCCATAGGTGGATTGTGAAAAGAACACCCATGCAATGACACTGGTGGATCCATATGTGGTATGTGAAAATAACACACATGCAATGACTCTGGTTGTCGTTAGTAAAAAGAACACACATGCAATGACACTGGTGGATCCATGTGTGGTCTCTGAAGAGAACACACATTTCAATGACACTGGTGGATCCATATGTGGTATGTGAAAAGAACAGTCATCAAATGACTCCTGTTGTTGTTAGTAAAAAGAACACACATGTAATGACACTGGTGGATCCATAGGTGGATTGTGAAAAGAACACACATGCAATGACACTAGTGGATCCATAGGTGGTTTGTGAAAAGAACACACATTTCAATGACTCTGGTTGTTGTTAGTAAAAAGAACACACATGCAATGACACTGGTGGATCCATGTGTGGTCTCTAAAGAGAACACACATTTCAATGACACCGGTGGATCCATATGTGGTATGTGAAAAGAACACACATGAAATGACTCCAGTTGTTGTTAGTAAAAATAACACACATGCAATGGCACTGGTGGATCCATATGTGGTATGTGAAAATAATACACATGCAATGACTCTGGTTTTTGTTAGTAAAAAGAACACACATGGAATGACACTGGTGGATCCAAAGGTGGATTGTTAAAAGAACACACATGCCATGACACTAGTTGTTGTTAGTAAAAAGAACACACATGCAATGACACTGGTGGATCCATGTGTGGTCTCTGAAGAGAACACACATTTCAGTGACTCTGGTTGTTGTTAGTAAAAAGAACAAACATGCAATGACACTGGTGGATCCATGTTTGGTCTCTGAAGAGAACACACATGCAATGACTCTGGTTGTTGTTAGTCAAAAAGAACACAGATGCAATGACACTGGTGGATCCATATGTGGTATGTGAAAAGAACACACATTTCAATGACTCTGGTTGTTGTTAGTAAAAAGAACACACATGCAATGACACTGGTGGATCCATATGCGGTCTCTAAAGAGAACACACATGCAATGACATTGGTGGATCCATGTGTGGTCTCTAAAGAGAACACACATGCAATGACTTTGGTTGTTGTTAGTAAAAAGAGCACACATGCAATGACACTGGTGGATCCATATGTGGTATGTGAAAAGAACACACATGCAATGACTCTAGTTGTTGTTAGTAAAAAGAACACACATGCAATGACACTGGTGGATCCATAGGTGGATTGTGAAAATAACACACATGCAATGACACTGGTGGATCCATATGTGGTATGTGAAAAGAACACACATGCAATGACTCTGGTTGTTGTTAGTAAAAAGAACACACATGCAATGACACTGGTGGATCCATGTGTGGTCTCTGAAGAGAACACACATGCAATGACACTGGTGGATCCATATGTGGTATGTGAAAAGAACACACATGCAATGACTCTAGTTGTTGTTAGTAAAAAGAACACACATGCAATGACACTGGTGGATCCATAGGTGGATTTTGAAAAGAACACACATGCAATGACACTGGTGGATCCATAGGTGGTATGTGAAAAGAACACACATTTCAATGACTCTGGTTGTTGTTAGTAAAAAGAACACACATGCAATGACACTGGTGGATCCATGTGTGGTCTCTAAAGAGAACACACATTTCAATGACACCGGTGGATACATATGTGGTATATGAAAAGAACACACATGAAATGACTCCAGTTGTTGTTAGTAAAAATAACACACATGCAATGACACTGGTGGATCCATATGTGGTATGTGAAAATAATATACATGCAATGTCTCTGGTTTTTGTTAGTAAAAAGAACACACATGGAATGACACTGGTGGATCCACAGGTGGATTGTTAAAACAACACACATGCCATGACACTAGTTGTTTTTAGTGAAAAGAACACACATGCAATGACACTGGTGGATCCATGTGTGGTCTCTGAAGAGAACACACATTTCAATGACTCTGGTTGTTGTTAGTAAAAAGAACACACATGCAATGACACTGGTGGATCCATGTGTGGTCTCTAAAGAGAACACATATTTCAATGACTCTGGTTGTTGTTAGTAAAAAGAACACACATGCAATGACACTGGTGGATCCATCTTTGGTCTCTGAAGAGAACATACATGCAATGACTCTGGTTGTTGTTAGTAAAAAGAACACACATGCAATGACACATGCAATGACACTGGTGGATCCATATGTGGTATGTGAGAAGAACACACATTTCAATGACTCTGGTTGTTGTTAGTAAAAAGAACACACATGCAATGACACTGGTGGATCCATGTGTGGTCTCTAAAGAGAACACACATGCAATGACACTACTGGATCCATGTGTGGTCTCTAAAGAGAACACACGTGCAATGACTCTGGTAGTTGTTAGTAAAAAGAGCACACATGCAATGACACTGGTGGATCCATATGTGGTATGTGAAAAGAACACACATGCAATGACTCTAGTTGTTGTTAGTAAAAAGAACACACATGCAATGACACTGGTGGATCCATGTGTGATCTCTAAAGAGAACACACATTTCAATGACACCGGTGGATCCATATGTGGTATGCCAAAAGAACAGTCATGAAATGACTCCAGTTGTTATTAGTAAAAATAACACACATGCAATGACACTGGTGGATCCATAGGTGGATTGTGAAAAGAACAAACATGCAATGACACTGGAGGATCCATAGGTGGTATGTGAAAAGAACACACATTCCAATGACTCTGGTTGTTGTTAGTAAAAAGAACACTCATGCAATGACACTGGTGGATCCATGTTTGGTCTCTGAAGAGAACACACATGCAATGACTCTGGTTGTTATTAGTAAAAAGAACACACATGCAATGACACTGGTGGATCCATATGTGCTATGTGAAAAGAACACACATTTCAATGACTCTGGTTGTTGTCAGTAAAAAGAACACACATGCAATGACACTGGTGGATCCATGTGTGGTCTATAAAGAGAACACACATGCAATGACACTGGTGGATCCATGTGTGGTCTCTAAAGAGAACACAGATGCAATGACTCTGGTTGTTGTTAGTAAAAAGAGCACATATGCAATGACACTGGTGGATCCATATGTGGTATGTGAAAGGACTACACATGCAATGACTCTGGTTGTTGTTAGTAAAAAGAGCACACATGCAATGACACTGGTGGATCCACGTGTGGTCTCTGAAGAGAACACACATTTCAATGACACCAGTGGATCCATATGTGGTATGTCAAAAGAACAGTCATGAAATGACTCCAGTTGTTGTTAGTAAAAAGAACACGCATGCAATGACACTGGTGGATCCATAGGTGGATTGTGAAAAGAACACACATGCAATGACACTGCTGGATCCATAGGTGGTATGTGAAAAGAACACACATTTCAATGACTCTGGTTGTTGTTAGTAAAAAGAACACACATGCAATGACACTGGTGCATCCATAGGTGGATTGTGAAAAGAGCACACATGCAATGACACTTGTGGATCCATATGTGGTATGTGAAAAGAACACACATGCAATGACTCTAGTTGTTGTTAGTAAAAATAACACACATGTAATGACACTGGTGGATCCATGTGTGGTCTCTGAAGATACACACATTTCAATAACACTGGTGGATCCATATGTGGTATGTGAAAAGAACAGTCATGATATGACTCTAGTTGTTGTTAGTAAAAAGAACACACATGCAATGACACTGGTGGATCCATAGGTGGATTGTGAAAAGAACACACATGCAATGACACTGGTGGATTCATATGTGGTATGTTGAAAGAACACACATGCAATGACTCTGGTTGTTGTTAGTAACAAGAACACACATGCAATAACACTGGTGGATCCATGTGTCTCTGAAGAGAACACACATGCAATGACACTGGTGGATCCATAGGTGGATTGTGAAAAGAACACACATGCAATGACACTGGTTGTTGGTAGTAAAAAGAACACACATGCAATGACACTGGTGGATCCATGTGTGGTCTCTGAAGAGAACACACATTTCAATGACTCTGGTTGTTGTTAGTAAAAAGAACACACATGCAATGACACTGGTGGATCCATGTGTGGTCTCTGAAGAGAACACACATTTCAATGACACCGGTGGATACATATGTGGTATATGAAAAGAACACACATGAAATGACTCTAGTTGTTGTTAGTAAAAATAACACACATGCAATGACACTGGTGGATCCATATGTGGTATGTGAAAATAATACACATGATATGACTCTGGTTTTTGTTAGTAAAAAGAACACACATGGAATGACATTGGTGGATCCATAGGTGGATTGTTAAAAGAACACACATGCCATGACACTAATTGTTGTTAGTAAAAAGAACACACATGCAATAACACTGGTAGATCCATGTGTGGTCTCTAAAGAGAACACATATTTCAATGACTCTGGTTGTTCTTAGTAAAAAGAACACACATGCAATGACACTGGTGGATCCATGTTTGGTCTCTGAAGAGAACATACATGCAATGACTCTGGTTGTTGTTAGTAAAAAGAACACACATGCAATGACACATGCAATGACACTGGTGGATCCATATGTGGTATGTGAGAAGAACACACATTTCAATGACTCTGGTTGTTGTTAGTAAAAAGAACACACATGCAATGACACTACTGGATCCATGTGTGGTCTCTAAAGAGAACACACATGCAATGACACTACTGGATCCATGTGTGGTCTCTAAAGAGAACACACATGCAATGACTCCAGTTGTTGTTAGTAAAAAGAACACACATGCAATGATACTGGTGGATCCATGTGTGGTCTCTGAAGAGAACACACATGCAATGACACTGGTGGATCCATGTGTGGTCTCTAAAGAGAACACACATGCAATGACTCTGGTTGTTGTTAGTAAAAAGAGCACATATGCAATGACATTGGTGGATCCATATGTGGTATGTGAAAAGAACAAACATGCAATGACTCTGGTTGTTGTTAGTAAAAAGAGCACACATGCAATTACATCAGGATCCATGTGTGGTCTCTGAAGAGAACACACATTTCAATGACACCGGTGGATCCATATGTGGTATGTCAAAAGAGGAGTCATGAAATGACTCCAGTTGTTGTTAGTAAAAAGAACACGCATGTAATGACACTGGTGGATCCATAGGTGGATTGTGAAAAGAACACACATGCAATGACACTGGTGGATCCATAGGTGGTATGTGAAAAGAACACACATTTCAATGACTCTGGTTGTTGTTAGTAAAAAGAACACACATGCAATGACACTGGTGCATCCATAGGTGGATTGTGAAAAGAGCACACATGCAATGACACTTGTGGATCCATATGTGGTATGTGAAAAGAACACACATGCAATGACTCTAGTTGTTGTTAGTAAAAATAACACACATGTAATGACACTGGTGGATCCATGTGTGGTCTCTGAAGATACACACATTTCAATAACACTGGTGGATCCATATGTGGTATGTGAAAAGAACAGTCATGATATGACTCTAGTTGTTGTTAGTAAAAAGAACACACATGCAATGACACTGGTGGATTCATATGTGGTATGTGAAAAGAACACACATGCAATGACTCTGGTTGTTGTTAGTAACAAGAACACACATGCAATAACACTGGTGGATCCATGTGTCTCTGAAGAGAACACACATGCAATGACACTGGTGGATCCATAGGTGGATTGTGAAAAGAACACACATGCAATGACACTGGTTGTTGGTAGTAAAAAGAACACACATGCAATGACACTGGTGGATCCATGTGTGGTCTCTGAAGAGAACACACATTTCAATGACTCTGGTTGTTGTTAGTAAAAAGAACACACATGCAATGACACTGGTGGATCCATGTGTGGTCTCTGAAGAGAACACACATTTCAATGACACCGGTGGATACATATGTGGTATATGAAAAGAACACACATGAAATGACTCTAGTTGTTGTTAGTAAAAATAACACACATGCAATGACACTGGTGGATCCATATGTGGTATGTGAAAATAATACACATGCAATGACTCTGGTTTTTGTTAGTAAAAAGAACACACATGGAATGACATTGGTGGATCCATAGGTGGATTGTTAAAAGAACACACATGCCATGAGACTAATTGTTGTTAGTAAAAAGAATACACATGCAATGACACTGGTGGATACATGTGTGGTCTCTAAAGAGAACACATATTTCAATGACTCTGGTTGTTGTTAGTAAAAAGAACACACATGCAATGACACTGGTGGATCCATGTTTGGTCTCTGAAGAGAACATACATGCAATGACTCTGGTTGTTGTTAGTAAAAAGAACACACATGCAATGACACATGCAATGACACTGGTGGATCCATATGTGGTATGTGATAAGAACACACATTTCAATGACTCTGGTTGTTGTTAGTAAAAAGAACACACATGCAATGACACTGGTGGATCCATGTGTGGTCTCTAAAGAGAACACACATGGAATGACACTGCTGGATCCATGTGTGGTCTCTAAAGAGAACACACGTGCAATGACTCTGGTAGTTGTTAGTAAAAAGAGCACACATGCAATGACACTGGTGGATCCATATGTGGTATGGGAAAAGAACATACATGCAATGACTCTATTTGTTGTTAGTAAAAAGAACACACATGCAATGACACTAGTGGATCCATGTGTGGTCTCTGAAGAGAACACACATTTCAATGACACCGGTGGATCCATATGTGGTATGTCAAAAGAACAGTCATGAAATTACTCCAGTTGTTATTACTAAAAATAACACACATGCAATGACACTGGTGGATCCATAGGTGGATTGTGAAAAGAACAAACATGCAATGACACGGGAGGATCCATAGGTGGTATGTGAAAAGAACACACATTCCAATGACTCTGGTTGTTGTTAGTAAAAAGAACACTCATGCAATGACACTGGTGGATCCATGTTTGGTATCTGAAGAGAACACACATGCAATGACTCTGGTTGTTGTTAGTAAAAAGAACACACATGCAATGACACTGGTGGATCCATATGTGGTATGTGAAAAGAACACACATTTCAATGACTCTGGTTGTTGTTATTAAAAAGAACACACATGCAATGACACTGGTGGATCCATGTGTGGTCTCTAAAGAGAACACACATGCAATGACACTGGTGGATCCATGTGTGGTCTCTAAAGAGAACACACATGCAATGACTCTGGTTGTTGTTAGTAAAAAGAGCACATATGCAATGACACTGGTGGATCCATGTGTGGTCTCTGAAGAGAACACACATTTCAATGACACCGGTGGATCCATATGTGGTATGTCAAAAGAACAGTCATGAAATGACTCCAGTTGTTGTTAGTAAAAAGAACACGCATGCAATGACACTAGTGGATCCATAGGTGGATTGTGAAAACAACACACATGCAATGACACTGGTGGATCCATAGGTGGTATGTGAAAAGAACACACATTTCAATGACTCTGGTTGTTGTTAGTAAAAAGAACACACATGCAATGACACTGGTGCATCCATAGGTGGATTGTGAAAAGATCACACATGTAATGACACAGGTGGATCCATGTGTGGTCTCTGAAGATACACACATTTCAATGACACTGGTGGATCCATATGTGGTATGTGAAAAGAACAGTCATGAAATGACTCTAGTTGTTGTTAGTAAAAATAACACACATGCAATGACACTGGTGGATCCATAGGTGGATTGTGAAAAGAACACACATGCAATGACACTGGTGGATTCATATGTGGTATGTGAAAATAAAACACACATGCAATGACTCTGGTTGTTGTTAGTATCAAGTTCACACCTCCAATAACACTGGTGGATCCATGTGTGGTCTCTGAAGAGAACACACATGCAATGACACTGGTGGATCCATAGGTGGATTGTGAAAAGAACACACATGCAATGACACTGGTTGTTGGTAGTAAAAAGAACACACATGCAATGACACTGGTGGATCCATGTGTGGTCTCTGAAGAGAACACACATTTCAATGACTCTGGTTGTTGTTAGTAAAAAAAGCACACATGCAATGACACTGGTGGATCCATGTGTGGTCTCTGAAGAGAACACACATTTCAATGACACCGGTGGATACATATGTGGTATATGAAAAGATCACACATGAAATGACTCTAGTTGTTGTTAGTAAAAATAACACACATGCAATGACACTGGTGGATCCATATGTGGTATGTGAAAATAATACACATGCAATGACTCTGGGTTTTGTTAGTAAAAAGAACACAAATGGAATGACATTGGTGGATCCATAGGTGATATTGTTAAAAGAACACACATGCCATGACACTAATTGTTGTTAGTAAAAAGAACACACATGCAATGACACTGGTGGATCCATGTGTGGTCTCTAAAGAGAACACATATTTCAATGACTCTGGTTGTTGTTAGTAAAAAGAACACACATGCAATGACACTGGTGGATCCATGTTTGGTCTCTGAAGATAACATACATGCAATGACTCTGGTTGTTGTTAGTAAAAAGAACACACATGTAATGACACATGCAATGACACTGGTGGATCCATATGTGGTATGTGAGAAGAACACACATTTCAATGACTCTGGTTGTTGTTAGTAAAAAGAACACACATGCAATGACACTGGTGGATCCATGTGTGGTCTCTAAAGAGAACACACATGCAATGACACTGCTGGATCCATGTGTGGTCTCTAAAGAGAACACACGTGTAATGACTCTGGTAGTTGTTAGTAAAAAGAGCACACATGCAGTGACACTAGTGGATCCATATGTGGTATGTGAAAAGAACACACATGCAATGACTCTAGTTGTTGTTAGTAAAAAGAACACACATGCAATGACACTGGTGGATCCATGTGTGGTCTCTGAAGAGAACACACATTTCAATGACACCGGTGGATCCATATGTGGTATGTCAAAAGAACAATCATGAAATGACTCCAGTTGTTATTAGTAAAAATAACACACATGCAATGACACTGGTGGATCCATAGGTGGATTGTGAAAAGAACAAACATGCAATGACACGGGAGGATCCATAGGTGGTATGTGAAAAGAACACACATTCCAATGACTCTGGTTGATGTTAGTAAAAAGAACACTCATGCAATGACACTGGTGGATCCATGTTTGGTATCTGAAGAGAACACACATGCAATGACTCTGGTTGTTGTTAGTAAAAAGAACACACATGTAATGACACTAGTGGATCCATATGTGGTATGTGAAAAGAACACACATTTCAATGACTCTGGTTGTAGTTAGTAAAAAGAACACACATGCAATGACACTGGTGGATCCATGTGTGGTCTCTAAAGAGAACACACATGCAATGACACTGGTGGATCCATGTGTGGTCT
Source organism: Avena insularis (assembly GCA_023614405.1). NCBI lineage: Eukaryota > Viridiplantae > Streptophyta > Magnoliopsida > Poales > Poaceae > Avena > Avena insularis. The sequence continues at coordinate 265,609 of JAJUPC010000315.1, read as the reverse complement.
CTAAAGAGAACACACATGCAATGACTCTGGTTGTTGTTAGTAAAAAGAGCACATGCAATGACACTGGTGGATCCATATGTGGTATGCGAAAAGAACACACATGCAATGACTACGGTTGTTGTTAGTAAAAGAGCACATGCAATGACATCAGTGGATCCATGTGTGGTCTCTGAAGAGAACATTTCAATGACACGGTGGATCCATATGTGGTATGTCAAAAGAACAGTCATGAAATGACTCCAGTTGTTGTTAGTAAAAAGAACACGCATGCAATGACACTGGTGGATCCATAGGTGGGTTGTGAAAAGAACACACATGCAATGACACTGGTGGATCCATAGGTGGTATGTGAAAAGAACACACATTTCAATGACTCTGGTTGTTGTTAGTAAAAAGAACACACATGCAATGACACTGGTGCATCCATAGGTGGATTGTGAAAAGATCACACATGTAATGACCTTTGGTGTATCCATATGTGGTATGTGAAAAGAACACACATGCAATGACTCTAGTTGTTGTTAGTAAAAATAACACACATGTAATGACACTGGTGGATCCATGTGTGGTCTCTGAAGATACACACATTTCAATGACACTGGTGGATCCATATGTGGTATGTGAAAAGAACATGAAATGACTCTAGTTGTTAGTAAAATAACACACATGCAATGACACTGGTGGATCCATAGGTGGATTGTGAAAAGAACACACATGCAATGACACTGGTGGATTCATATGTGGTATGTGAAAATAAAACACACATGCAATGACTCTGGTTGTTGTTAGTAACAAGAACACACATGCAATAACACTGGTGGATCCATGTGTGGTCTCTGAAGAGAACACACATGCAATGACACTGGTGGATCCATAGGTGGATTGTGAAAAGAACACACATGCAATGACACTGGTTGTTGGTAGTAAAAAGAACACACATGCAATGACACTGGTGGATCCATGTGTGGTCTCTGAAGAGAACACACATTTCAATGACTCTGGTTGTTGTTAGTAAAAAAAGCACACATGCAATGACCTCAGGATCCATGTGTGGTCTCTTAAGAGAACACACATTTCAATGACACCGGTGGATACATATGTGGTATATGAAAAGATCACACATGAAATGACTCTAGTTGTTGTTAGTAAAAATAACACACATGCAATGACACTGGTGGATCCATATGTGGTATGTGAAAATAATACACATGCAATGACTCTGGGTTTTGTTAGTAAAAAGAACACACATGGAATGACATTGGTGGATCCATAGGTGATATTGTTAAAAGAACACACATGCCATGACACTAATTGTTGTTAGTAAAAAGAACACACATGCAATGACACTGGTGGATCCATGTGTGGTCTCTAAAGAGAACACATATTTCAATGACTCTGGTTGTTGTTAGTAAAAAGAACACACATGCAATGACACTGGTGGATCCATGTTTGGTCTCTGAAGATAACATACATGCAATGACTCTGGTTGTTGTTAGTAAAAAGAACACACATGTAATAACACATGCAATGACACTGGTGGATCCATATGTGGTATGTGAGAAGAACACACATTTCAATGACTCTGGTTGTTGTTAGTAAAAAGAACACACATGCAATGACATCAGGTGGATCCATGTGTGGTCTCTAAAGAACACACACATGCAATGACACTTTGGATCCATGTGTGGTCTCTAAAGAGAACACACGTGTAATGACTCGTAGTTGTTAGTAAAAGAGCACACATGCAAAGGACACTAGTGTATCCATCTGTGGTATGTGAAAAGAACACACATGCAATGACTCTAGTTGTTGTTAGTAAAAAGAACACACATGCAATGACACTGGTGGATCCATGTGTGGTCTCTGAAGAGAACACACATTTCAATGACACCGGTGGATCCATATGTGGTATGTCAAAAGAACAGTCATGAAATGACTCCAGTTGTTATTAGTAAAAATAACACACATGCAATGACACTGGTGGATCCATAGGTGGATTGTGAAAAGAACAAACATGCAATGACACGGGAGGATCCATAGGTGGTATGTGAAAAGAACACACATTCCAATGACTCTGGTTGATGTTAGTAAAAGAACACTCATGCAATGACACTGTGGATCCATGTTTGGTATCCAAGAGAACACACATGCAATGACTCAGTTGTTGTTAGTAAAAAGAACACACATGCAATGACACTAGTGGATCCATATGTGGTATGTGAAAAGAACACACATTTCAATGACTCTGGTTGTAGTTAGTAAAAAGAACACACATGCAATGACACTGGTGGATCCATGTGTGGTCTCTAAAGAGATAACACATGCAATGACACTGGTGGATCCATGTGTGGTCTCTAAAGAGAACACACATGCAATGACTCTGATTGTTGTTAGTAAAAAGAGCACATATGCAATGACACTGGTGGATCCATATGTGGTATGTGAAAAGAACAAACATGCAATGACTCTGGTTGTTGTTAGTAAAAAGAGCACACATGCAATGACACTGGTGGATCCATGTGTGGTCTCTGAAGAGAACACACATTTCAATGACACCGGTGGATCCATATGTGGTATGTCAAAAGAACAGTCATGAAATGACTCCAGTTGTTGTTAGTAAAAAGAACACGCATGCAATGACACTGGTGGATCCATAGGTGGGTTGTGAAAAGAACACACATGCAATGACACTGGTGGATCCATAGGTGGTATGTGAAAAGAACACACATTTCAATGACTCTGGTTGTTGTTAGTAAAAAGAACACACATGCAATGACACTGGTGCATCCATAGGTGGATTGTGAAAAGAGCACACATGCAATGACACTGGTGGATCCATATGTGGTATGTGAAAAGAACACACATGCAATGACTCTAGTTGTTGTTAGTAAAAATAACACACATGTAATGACACTGGTGGATCCATGTGTGGTCTCTGAAGATACACACATTTCAATAACACTGGTGGATCCATATGTGGTATGTGAAAAGAACAGTCATGATATGACTCTAGTTGTTGTTAGTAAAAAGAACACACATGCAATGACACTGGTGGATCCATAGGTGGATTGTGAAAAGAACACACATGCAATGACACTGGTGGATTCATATGTGGTATGTGAAAATAAAACACACATGCAATGACTCTGGTTGTTGTTAGTAACAAGAACACACATGCAATAACACTGGTGGATCCATGTGTCTCTGAAGAGAACACACATGCAATGACACTGGTGGATCCATAGGTGGATTGTGAAAAGAACACACATGCAATGACACTGGTTGTTGGTAGTAAAAAGAACACACATGTAATGACACTGGTGGATCCATGTGTGGCCTCTGAAGAGAACACACATTTCAATGACTCTGGTTGTTGTTAGTAAAAAGAACACACATGCAATGACACTGGTGGATCCATGTGTGGTCTCTGAAGAGAACACACATTTCAATGACACCGGTGGATACATATGAGGTATATGAAAAGAAGACACATGAAATGACTCTAGTTGTTGTTAGTAAAAATAACACACATGCAATGACACTGGTGGATCCATATGTGGTATGTGAAAATAATACACATGCAATGACTCTGGTTTTTGTTAGTAAAAAGAACACACATGGAATGACATTGGTGGATCCATAGGTGGATTGTTAAAAGAACACACATGCCATGACACTAATTGTTGTTAGTAAAAAGAACACACATGCAATGACACTGGTGGATCCATGTGTGGTCTCTAAAGAGAACACATATTTCAATGACTCTGGTTGTTGTTAGTAAAAAGAACACACATGCAATGACACTGGTGGATCCATGTTTGGTCTCTGAAGAGAACATACATGCAATGACTCTGGTTGTTGTTAGTAAAAAGAACACACATGCAATGACACATGCAATGACACTGGTGGATCCATATGTGGTATGTGAGAAGAACACACATTTCAATGACTCTGGTTGTTGTTAGTAAAAAGAACACACATGCAATGACACTGGTGGATCCATGTGTGGTCTCTAATGAGAACACACATGCAATGACACTGCTGGATCCATGTGTGGTTTCTAAAGAGAACACACGTGCAATGACTCTGGTAGTTGTTAGTAAAAAGAGCACACATGCAATGACACTGGTGGATCCATATGTGGTATGGGAAAAGAACACACATGCAATGACTCTAGTTGTTGTTAGTAAAAAGAACACACATGCAATGACACTAGTGGATCCATGTGTGGTCTCTGAAGAGAACACACATTTCAATGACACCGGTGGATCCATATGTGCTATGTCAAAAGAACAGTCATGAAATGACTCCAGTTGTTATTACTAAAAATAACACACATGCAATGACACTGGTGGATCCATAGGTGGATTGTGAAAAGAACAAACATGCAATGACACGGGAGGATCCATAGGTGGTATGTGAAAAGAACACACATTCCAATGACTCTGGTTGTTGTTAGTAAAAAGAACACTCATGCAATGACACTGGTGGATCCATGTTTGGTATATGAAGAGAACACACATGCAATGACTCTGGTTGTTGTTAGTAAAAAGAACACACATGCAATGACACTGGTGGATCCATATGTGGTATGTGAAAAGAACACACATTTCAATGACTCTGTTTGTTGTTATTAAAAAGAGCACACATGCAATGACACTAGTGGATCCATGTGTGGTCTCTAAAGAGAACACACATGCAATGACACTGGTGGATCCATCTGTGGTCTCTAAAGAGAACACACATGCAATGACTCTGGTTGTTGTTAGTAAAAAGAGCACATATGCAATGACACTGGTGGATCCATATGTGGTATGTGAAAAGAACACACATGCAATGACTCTGGTTGTTGTTAGTAAAAAGAGCACACATGCAATGACATCAGGATCCATGTGTGGTCTCAAGAAGAACACACATTTCAATGACACCGTGGATCCATATGTGGTATGTCAAAAGAACAGTCATGAAATGACTCAGTTGTTAGTAAAAAGAACACGCATGCAATGACACTGGTGGATCCATAGGTGGATTGTGAAAAGAACACACATGCAATGACACTGGTGGATCCATAGGTGGTATGTGAAAAGAACACACATTTCAATGACTCTGGTTGTTGTTAGTAAAAAGAACACACATGCAATGACACTGGTGCATCCATAGGTGGATTGTGAAAAGATCACACATGCAATGACACTGGTGGATCCATATGTGGTATGTGAAAAGAACACACATGCAATGACTCTAGTTGTTGTTAGTAAAAATAACACACATGTAATGACACTGGTGGATCCATGTGTGGTCTCTGAAGATACACACATTTCAATGACACTGGTGGATCCATATGTGGTATGTGAAAAGAACAGTCATGAAATGACTTTAATTGTTGTTAGTAAAAAGAACACACATTCAATGACACTGGTGGATCCATAGGTGGATTGTGAAAAGAACACACATGCAATGACACTGGTGGATTCATATGTGGTATGTGAAAAGAACACACATGCAATGACTCTGGTTGTTGTTAGTAACAAGAACACACATGCAATAACACTGGTGGATCCATGTGTGGTCTTTGAAGAGAACACACATGCAATGACACTGGTAGATCCATAGGTGGATTGTGAAAAGAACACAAATGCAATGACACTGGTTGTTGGTAGTAAAAAGAACACACATGCAATGACACTGGTGGATCCATGTGTGGTCTCTGAAGAGAACACACATTTCAATGACTCTGGTTGTTGTTAGTAAAAAGAACACACATGCAATGACACTGGTGGATCCATGTGTGGTCTTTGAAGAGAACACACATTTCAATGACACCGGTGGATACATATGTGGTATATGAAAAGAACACACATGAAATGACTCTAGTTGTTGTTAGTAAAAATAACACACATGCAATGACACTAGTGGATCCATATGTGGTATGTGAAAATAATACACATGCAATGACTCTGGTTTCTGTTAGTAAAAAGAACACACATGGAATGACATTGGTGGATCCATAGGTGATATTGTTAAAAGAACACACATGCCATGACACTAATTGTTGTTAGTAAAAAGAACACACATGCAATGACACTGGTGGATCCATGTGTGGTCTCTAAAGAGAACACATATTTCAATGACTCTGGTTGTTGTTAGTAAAAAGAACACACATGCAATGACACTGGTGGATCCATGTTTGGTCTCTGAAGAGAACATACATGCAATGACTCTGGTTGTTGTTAGTAAAAAGAACACACATGTAATGACACATGCAATGACACTGGTGGATCCATATGTGGTATGTGAGAAGAACACACATTTCAATGACTCTGGTTGTTGTTAGTAAAAAGAACACACATGCAATGACACTGGTGGATCCATGTGTGGTCTCTAAAGAGAACACACATGCAATGACACTGCTGGATCCATGTGTGGTCTCTAAAGAGAACACACGTGTAATGACTATGGTAGTTGTTAGTAAAAAGAGCACACATGCAATGACACTGGTGGATCCATATGTGGTATGTGAAAAGAACACACATGCAATGACTCTAGTTGTTGTTAGTAAAAAGAACACACATGCAATGACACTGGTGGATCCATGTGTGGTCTCTGAAGAGAACACACATTTCAATGACACCGGTGGATCCATATGTGGTATGTCAAAAGAACAGTCATGAAATGACTCCAGTTGTTATTAGTAAAAATAACACACATGCAATGACACTGGTGGATCCATAGGTGGATTGTGAAAAGAACAAACATGCAATGACACGGGAGGATCCATAGGTGGTATGTGAAAAGAACACACATTCCAATGAATCTGGTTGATGTTAGTAAAAAGAACACTCATGCAATGACACTGGTGGATCCATGTTTGGTATCTGAAGAGAACACACATGCAATGACTCTGGTTGTTGTTAGTAAAAAGAACACACATGCAATGACACTAGTGGATCCATATGTGGTATGTGAAAAGAACACACATTTCAATGACTCTGGTTGTTGTTAGTAAAAAGAACACACATGCAATGACACTGGTGGATCCATGTGTGGTCTCTAAAGAGAACACACATGCAATGACACTGGTGGATCCATGTGTGGTCTCTAAAGAGAACACACATGCAATGACTCTGGTTGTTGTTAGTAAAAAGATCACATATGCAATGACACTGGTGGATCCATATGTGGTATGTGAAAAGAACACACATGCAATTACTCTGGTTGTTGTTAGTAAAAAGAGCACACATGCAATGACACTGGTGGATCCATGTGTGGTCTCTGAAGAGAACACACATTTCAATGACACCGGTGGATCCATATGTGGTATGTCAAAAGAACAGTCATGAAATGACTCCAGTTGTTGTTAGTAAAAAGAACACGCATGCAATGACACTGGTGGATCCATAGGTGGATTGTGAAAAGAACACACATGCACTGACACTGGTGGATCCATAGGTGGTATGTGAAAAGAACAGACATTTCAATGACTCTGGTTGTTGTTAGTAAAAAGAACACACATGCAATGAAACTGGTGCATCCATAGGTGGATTGTGAAAAGAGCACACATGCAATAACACTGGTGTATCCATATGTGGTATGTGAAAAGAACACACATGCAATGACTCTAGTTGTTGTTAGTAAAAATAACACACATGTAATGACACTGGTGGATCCATGTGTGGTCTCTGAAGATACACACATTTCAATGACACTGGTGGATCCATATGTGGTATGTGAAAAGAACAGTCATGAAATGACTCTAGTTGTTGTTAGTAAAAAGAACACACATGCAATGACACTGGTGGATCCATAGGTGGATTGTGAAAAGAACACACATGCAATGACACTGGTGGATTCATATGTGGTATGTGAAAAGAACACACATGCAATGACTCTGGTTGTTGTTAGTAACAAGAACACACATGCAATAACATCAGGATCCATGTGTGGTCTCAAGAGAACACACATGCAATGACACTGTGGATCCATAGGTGGATTGAAAAGAACACACATGCAATGACACTGGTTGTTGGTAGTAAAAAGAACACACATGCAATGACACTGGTGGATCCATGTGTGGTCTCTGAAGAGAACACACATTTCAATGAGTCTAGTTGTTGTTAGTAAAAATAACACACATGCAATGACACTAGTGGATCCATGTGCGGTCTCTGAAAAGAACACACATGCAATGACTGTGGTTGTTGTTAGTAAAAAGAACACACATGCAATGACACTGGTGGATCCATATGTGGTATGTGAAAAGAACACACATTTCCATGACTCTGGTTGTTTTTAGTAAAAAGAACACACATGCAATGACACTGGTGGATCCATGTGTGGTCTCTAAAGAGAACACACATGCAATGACATCAGGATCCATGTGTGGTCTCTAAAGAGAACACACATGCAATGACTCTGGTTGTTGTTAGTAAAAAGATCACATATGCAATGACACTGGTGGATCCATATGTGGTATGTGAAAAGAACACACATGCAATTACTCTGGTTGTTGTTAGTAAAAAGAGCACACATGCAATGACATCAGGATCCATGTGTGGTCTCAAGAGAACACACACATTTCAATGACACCGTGGATCCATATGTGGTATGTCAAAAGAACAGTCATGAAATGACTCCAGTTGTTGTTAGTAAAAGAACACGCATGCAATGACACTGTGGATCCATAGGTGGATTGTGAAAAGAACACACATGCACGACACTGGTGGATCCATAGGTGGTATGTGAAAAGAACAGACATTTCAATGACTCTGGTTGTTGTTAGTAAAAAGAACACACATGCAATGAAACTGGTGCATCCATAGGTGGATTGTGAAAAGAGCACACATGCAATGACACTGGTGGATCCATATGTGGTATGTGAAAAGAACACACATGCAATGACTCTAGTTGTTGTTAGTAAAAATAACACACATGTAATGTCACTAGTGGTTCCATGTGTGGTATGCTTATAGTACACACATTTCAATGACACTGGTGGATCCATATGTGGTATGTGAAAAGAACAGTCATGAAATGACTCTAGTTGTTGTTAGTAAAAGAACACACATGCAATGACACTGTGGATCCATAGGTGGATTGTGAAAAGAACACACATGCAATGACACTTGGTGGATTCATATGTGGTATGTGAAAAGAACACACATGCAATGACTCGTTGTTGTTAGTAACAAGAACACACATGCAATAACATCAGGATCCATGTGTGGTCTCAAGAGAACACACATGCAATGACACTGTGGATCCATAGGTGGATTGTGAAAAGAACACACATGCAATGACACTGGTTGGTAGTAAAAAACACACATGCAATGACATCAGGATCCATGTGTGGTCTCTGAAGAGAACACACATTTCAATGAGTCTAGTTGTTGTTAGTAAAAATAACACACATGCAATGACACTAGTGGATCCATGTGCGGTCTCTGAAAAGAACACACATGCAATGACTGTGGTTGTTGTTAGTAAAAAGAACACACATGCAATGACACTGGTGGATCCATATGTGGTATGTGAAAAGAACACACATTTCCATGACTCTGGTTGTTTTTAGTAAAAAGAACACACATGCAATGACACTGGTGGATCCATGTGTGGTCTCTAAAGAGAACACACATGCAATGACTCTGGTTGTTGTTAGTAAAAAGAGCACACATGTAATGACACTGGTGGATCCATATGTATTACGTGAAAAGAACACACATGCAATGACTCTGGTTGTTGTTAGTAAAAAGAACACACATGGAATGACACTGGTGGATCCATGTGTGGTCTCTTAAGAGAACACACATTTCAATGACATCGGTGTATTCAAATGTGGTATGTGAAAAGAACAGTCAAGAAATGACTGCAGTTGTTGTTAGTAAAAAGAACACACATGCAATGACACTAGTGGATCCATAGGTGGATTGTGAAAATAACACACATGCAATGACACCGGTGGATCTATATGTGGTATGTGAAAAGAACGGTCATGAAATGACTCTGGTTGTTGTTAGTAAAAGAACACACATGCAATAAGACTGGTGGATCCATGTGTGGTCGCTTAAGAGAACACACATTTCAATGACACCGGTGGATCCATATGTGGTATGTGAAAAGAACACACATGAAATGACTCCAGTTGTTGTAATAAAAAGAACACACATGCAATGACACCGATGGATCCATATTTGGTATGTGAAAATAACACACATGCAATGACTCTGGTTGTTGTTAGTAAAAAGAACACACATGGAATGACACTGGTGGATCCATAGGTGGATTGTGAAAAGAACACACAAGCGATGACACTGGTTGTTGTTAGTAAAAAGAACACACATGCAATGACACTGGTGGATCCATGTGTGGTCTCTGAAGAGTACACACATTTCAATGACTCTGGTTGTTGTTAGTGAAAAGAACACACATGCAATGACACTGGTGGATCCATGTGTGGTCTCTGAAGAGAACACACATGCAATGACTCTGGTTGTTGTTAGTAAAAAGAACACACATGGAATGACACTGGCGGATCCATTGGTGGATTGTGAAAAGAACACACATGCAATGACACTGGTTGTTGTTAGTAAAAAGAACACACATGCAATGACACTGGTGGATCCATGTGTGGTCTCTGAAGAGAACACACATTTCAATGACTCTGGTTGTTGTTAGAAAAAAGAACACACATGCAATGACACTGGTGGATCCATGTGTGGTCTCCAAAGAGAACACACATGCAATGACACTGGTGCATCCATAGGTGGATTGTGAAAAGAGCACACATGCAATGACACTGGTGGATCCATATGTGGTATGTGAAAAGAACACACATGCAATGACTCTGGTTGTTGTTAGTATAAATAACACACATGCAATGACACTAGGGGATCCATAGGTGGATTTTGAAAAGAACACACATGCAATGACACTAGTGGATCCATATGTGGTATGTGAAAAGAACACACATGCAATGACTCTGGTTGTTGTTAGTAAAAAGAACACACATGCAATGACACTGGTGGATCCATGTGTTGTCTCTGAAGAGGACACATATTTCAGTGACTCTAGTTGTTGTTAGTAAAAAGAACACACCTGCAATGACACTGGTGGATCCATGTGTGGTCTCTAAAGAGAACACACATTTCAATGACACCGGTGGATCCATATGTGGTATGTCAAAAGAACAGTCATGAAATGACTCCAGTTGTTGTTAGTAAAAATAACACACATGCAATGACACTGGTGGATCCATAGGTGGATTGTGAAAACAACACACATGCAATGACACTGGAGGATCCATAGGTGGTATGTGAAAAGAACACACATTTCAATGACTCTTGTTGTTGTTAGTAAAAAGAACACTCAGGCAATGACACTAGTGGATCCATGTTTGGTCTCTGAAGAGAACACACATGCAATGACTTTGGTTGTTGTTAGTAAAAAGAACACACATGCAATGACACTGGTGGATCCATATGTGGTATGTGAAAAGAACACACATTTCAATGACTCTGGTTTTTTTAGTGAAAAGAACACACATGCAATGACACTGGTGGATCCATGTGTGGTCTCTAAACAGAACACACATGCAATGACACTGGTGGATCCATGTGTGGTCTCTAAAGAGAACACACATGCAATGACTCTGGTTGTTGTTACTAAAGAGCACATATGCAATGACACTGGTGGATCCATATGTGGTATGTGAAAAGAACACACATGCAATGACTCTAGTTGTTGTTAGTAAAAAGAGCACACATGCAATGACACTGGTGGATCCATGTGTGGTCTCTGAAGAGAACACACATTTCAATGACACCGGTGGATCCATATGTGGTATGTCAAAAGAACAGTCATGAAATGACTCTAGATGTTGTTAGTAAAAAGAACACGCATGCAATGACACTGGTGGATCCATAGGTGGATTGTGAAAAGAACACACATGCAATGACACTGGTGGATCCATAGGTGGTATGTGAAAAGAACACACATGTCAATGACTCTGGTTGTTGTTAGTAAAAAGAACACACATGCAATGACACTGGTGCATCCATAGGTGGATTGTGAAAAGAGCACACATGCAATGACACTGGTGGATCCATATGTCGTATGTGAAAAGAACACACATGCAATGACTCTAGTTGTTGTTAGTAAAAAGAACACACATGTAATGACACTGGTGGATCCATGTGTGGTCTCTGAAGATACACACATTTTAATGACACTGGTGGATCCATATGTGGTATGTGAAAAGAACAGTCATGAAATGACTCTAGTTGTTGTTAGTAAAATTAACACACATGCCATGACACCGGTGGATCCATAGGTGGATTATGAAAAGAACACACATGCAATGACACTGGTGGATCCATATGTGGTATGTGAAAAGAACACACATGCAATGACTCTGGTTGTTGTTAGTAACAAGAACACACATGCAATAACACTGGTGTATCCCTGTGTTGTCACTTAAGAGAACACACATGCAATGACACTGGTGGATCCATAGGTGGATTGTGAAAATAACACACATGCAATGACACTGGTTGTTGGTAGTAAAAAGAACACACATGCAATGACACTGGTGGATCCATGTGTGGTCTCTGAAGAGAACACACATTTCAATGACTCTGGTTGTTGTTAGTAAAAAGAACACACATGCAATGACACTAGTGGATCCATGTGCGGTCTCTGAAGAGAACACACATGCAATGACTGTGGTTGTTGTTAGTAAAATGAACACACATGCAATGACACTGGTCGATCCATATGTGGTATGTGAAAAGAACACACATTTCCATGACTCTCGTTGTTGTTAGTAAAAAGAACACACATGCAATGACACTGGTGGATCCATGTGTGGTCTCTAAAGAGAACACACATGCACTGACTCTGGTTGTTGTTAGTAAAAAGAGCATACATGTAATGACATTGGTGGATCCTTATGTGGTATGTGAAAAGAACACACATGCAATGACTCTGGTTGTTGTTAGTAAAAAGAACACACATGGAATGACACTGGTGGATCCATGTGTGGTCTCTTAAGAGAACACACATTTCAATGACACCGGTGTATTCATATGTGGTATGTGAAAAGAACAGTCATGAAATGACTCCAGTTGTTGTTAGTAAAAAAGAACACACATGCAATGACACTAGTGGATCCATAGGTGGATTGTGAAAATAACACAGATGCAATGACACCGGTGGATCTATATGTGGTATGTGAAAAGAACAGTCATGAAATGACACTGGTTGTTGTTAGTAAAAGAGAACACATGCAATGACACTGGTGGATCCATGTATGGTCTCTGAAGATAACACACATTTCAATGACACAGGTGGATCCATATGTGGTATGTGAAAAGAACACACATGAAATGACTCCAGTTGTTGTTATAAAAGGAACACACATGCAATGACACCGATGGATCCATATTTGGTAAAAGAAAATAACACACATGCCATGACTCTGGTTGTTGTTAGTAAAAAGAACACACATGGAATGACACTGGCGGATCCATAGGTGGATTGTGAAAAGAACACACATGCAATGACACTGGTTGTTGTTAGTAAAAAGAACACACATGCAATGACTCTGGTGGATCCATGTGTGGTCTCTGAAGAGAACACACATTTCAATGACTCTGGTTGTTGTTAGTAAAAAGAACACACATCCAATGACACTGGTGGATCCATGTGTGGTCTCTGAAGAGAACACACATGCAATGACTCTGGTTGTTGTTAGTAAAAAGAACACACATGCAATGACACTGGTGGATCCATATGTGGTATGTGAAAAGGACACACATTTCAATGACTCTGGTTGTTGTTAGAAAAAAGAACACACATGCAATGACACTAGTGGATCCATGTGTGGTCTCTAAAGAGAACACACATTTCAATGACTCTGGTTGTTGTTAGTAAAAAGAACACACATGCAATGACACTAGTGGATCCATGTGTGGTCTCTGAAGAGAACACACATGCAATAACTCTGGTTGTTGTTAGTAAATAGAACACACATGCAATGACACTAGTGGATCTATATGTGGTATGTGAAAAGAACACACATTTCAATGACTCTGGTTTTTATTAGTAAAAAGAATACACATGCTTTGACACTGGTGGATCCATGTGTGGTCTCTAAATAGAACACACATGCAATGACTCTGGTTGTTGTTAGTAAAAAGAGAACACATGCAATGGCATTGGTGGATCCATATGTGGTATGTGAAAAGAACACACATGCAATGACTCTGGTTGTTAGTAAAAAGAACACACATGCAATGACACTGGTGGATCCATGTGTGGTCTCTGAAGAGAACACACATTTCAATGACACTGGTGGATTCATATGTGGTATGTGAAAAGAACAGTCATGAAATGATTCCAGTTGTTGTTATGAAAAAGAACACACGTGCAATGACACTGCTGGATCAATAGGCGGATTGTGAAAATAACACACATGCAATGACACTGGTGGATCCATATGTGGTATGTGAAAAGAACAGTCATGAAATGACCCTGGTTGTTGTTAGTAAAAAGAATACACATGCAATGACACTGGTGGATCCATGTGTGGTCTCTGAAGAGAACACACATTTTAATGACACTGGTGGATCCATATGTGGTATGTGAAACAAACACACGTGAAATGACTCCAGTTGTTGTTAGTAGTAAGAACACACATGCAATGACACTTGTGGATCCATATGTGGTATGTGAAAAGAACAGTCATGAAATGACTCTAGTTGTTGTTAGTAAAAATAACACACATGCCATGACACTGGTGGATCCATAGGTGGATTGTGAAAAGAACACACATGCAATGACACCGGTGGATCCATATGTGGTATGTGAAAAGAACACACATGAAATGACTCCAGTTGTTGTTATAAAAAGAGCACACATGCAATGACACTGATGGATCCATATTTGGTATATGCAAAATAACACACATGCCATGACTCTGGTTGTTGTTAGTAAAAAGAACACACATGGAATGACACTGGCGGATCCATAGGTGGATTGTGAAAACAACACACATGCAATGACATTGGTTGTTGTTAGTAAAAAGAACACACATGCAATGACACTGGTGGATCCATGTGTGGTCTCTGAAGAGAACACACATTTCAATGACTCTGGTTGTTGTTAGTAAAAAGAACACAATGCAATGACACTGGTGGATCCATGTGTGGTCTCTGAAGAGAACATACATGCAATGACTCTGGTTGTTGTTAGTAAAAAGAACACACATGCAATGACACTGGTGGATCCATATGTGGTATGTGAAAAGGACACACATTTCAATGACTCTGGTTGTTGTTAGAAAAAAGAACACACATGCAATGACACTGGTGGATCCATGTGTGGTCTCTAAAGAGAACACACATGCAATGACTCTGGTTGTTGTTAGTAAAAAGAGAACACATGCAATGACACTGGTGTATCCATATATGGTATGTGAAAAGAACACACATGCAATGACTCTGGTTGTTAGTATAAATAACACTCATGCAATGACACTAGGGGATCCATAGGTGGATTTTGAAAAGAACACACATGCAATGACACTGGTGGATCCATATGTGGTATGTGAAAAGAACACACATGCAATGACTCTGGTTGTTGTCACTAAAAAGAACACACATGCAATGACACTGGTGGATCCATGTGTGGTCTCTGAAGAGAACACACATTTCAATGACACCGGTGGATCCATATGTGGTATGTCAAAAGAACAGTCATGAAATGACTCCAGTTGTTATAAGTAAAAAGACCACACATGCAATGATACTGGTGAATCCATAGGTGGATTGTGAAAAGAACACACATGCAATAACACTGGTGGATCCATATGTTGTATGTGAAAAGAACACACATTTCAATGACTCTGGTTGTTGTTAGTAAAAATAACACACATGCAATGACACTGGTGGATCCATAGGTGGATTGTGAAAAGAGCACACATGCAATGACACTGGTGGATTCATATGTGGTATGTGAAAAGAACAAACATGCAATGACTCTGGTTGTTGTTAGTAACAAGAACACACATGCAATAACACTGGTGCATCCATGTCTGGATTGTGAAAAGAACACACATGCAATGACACTGGTGGATCCATGTGTGGTCTCTGAAGAGAACACACATTTCAATGACACCGGTGGATCCATATGTGGTATGTGAAAAGAACAGTCATGAAATGACTCCACTTGTTGTTAATAAAAAGAACAGACATGCAATGACACTGGTGGATTGTGAAAAGAGCACACATGCAATGACACTGGTGGATCCATATGTGGTATGTGAAAAGAACACACATGCAATGACTCCAGTTGTTGTTAGTAAAAAGAACACACATGTAATGACACTGGTGGATCCATGTGTGGTCTCTGAAGAGAACACACATTTCAATGACACTGGTGGATCCATATGTGGTATGTGAAAAGAACAGTCATGAAATGACTCTAGTTGTTGTTAGTAAAAAGAACACACATGCAATGACACTGGTGGATCCATAGGTGGATTGTGAAAAGAACACACATGCAATGAAACTAGTGGATCCATATGTGGTATGTGAAAAAAAAACACATGCAATTACTCTAGTTGTTGTTAGTAACAAGAACACACATGCAATAACACTGGTGGATCCATGTGTGGTCTCTGAAGAGAACACACATGCAATGACACTGGTGGATCCATAGGTGGATTGTGAAAAGAACACACATGCAATGACACTGGTTGTTGGTAGTAAAAAGAACACACATGCAATGACACTAGTGGATCCATGTGTGGTCTCTAAAGAGAACACACATTTCAATGACTCTGGTTGTTGTTAGTAAAAAGAACACACATGCAATGACACTAGTGGATCCATGTGTGGTCTCTGAAGAGAACACACATGCAATAACTTTGGTTGTTGTTAGTAAAAAGAAAACACATGCAATGACACTAGTGGATCTATATGTGGTATGTGAAAAGAACACACACTTCAATGACTCTGGTTTTTATTAGTAAAAAGAATACACATGCAATGACACTGGTGGATCCATGTGTGGTCTCTAAATAGAACACACATGCAATGACTCTGGTTGTTGTTAGTAAAAAAGCACACATGAAATGGCACTGGTGGATCCATATGTGGTATGTGAAAAGAACACACATGCAATGACTCTGGTTGTTAGTAAAATGAACACACATGCAATGACACTGGTGGATCCATGTGTGGTCTCTGAAGAGAACACACATTTCAATGACACTGGGTGTTGTTAGTAAAAAGAGCACACATGCAATGACACCGGTGGATCTATATGTGGTATGTGAAAAGAACAGTCATGAAATGACTCTGGTTGTTGTTAGTAAAAGAGAACACATGCAATGACACTGGTGGATCCATGTGTGGTCTCTGAAGAGAACACAAATTTCAATGACACTGGTGGATCCATATGTGGTATGTCAAAAGAACAGTCATGAAATGACTCTAGTTGTTGTTAGTAAAAATAACACACATGCAATGACACTGGTGGATCCATAGGTGGATTGTGAAAAGAACACACATGCAATGACACTGGAGGATCCATAGGTGGTATGTGAAAAGAACACACATTTCAATGACTCTGGTTGTTGTTAGTAAAAAGAACACTTAGGCAATGACACTGGTGGATCCATGTTTGGTCTCTGAAGAGAACACACATGCAATGACTCTGGTTGTTGTTAGTAAAAAGAACACACATGCAATGACACTAGTGGATCCATATGTGGTATGTGAAAAGAACACACATTTCAATGACTCTGGTTGTTGTTAGTAAAAAGAACACACATGCAATGACACTGGTTGTTGGTAGTAAAAAGAACACACATGCAATGACACTGGTGGATCCATGTGTGGTCTCTGAAGAGAACACACATTTCAATGACTCTGGTTGTTGTTAGTAAAAAGAACACACATGCAATGACATTGGTGGATCCATGTGTGGTCTCTGAAGAGAACACACATGCAATGAGTCTAGTTGTTGTTAGTAAAAAGAACACACATGCAATGACACTGGTGGATCCATATGTGGTATGTCAAAAGAACAAACATTTCAATGACTCTGGTTGTTGTTAGTAAAAACAACACACATGCAATGACACTGGTGGATCCATGTGTGGTCTCTAAAGAGAACACACATGCAATGACTCCGGGTGTTGTTAGTAAAAAGAGCACACATGCAATGACACCGGTGGATCTATATGTGGTATGTGAAAAGAACAGTCATGAAATGACTCTGGTTGTTGTTAGTAAAAGAGAACACATGCAATGACACTGGTGGATCCATGTGTGGTCTCTGAAGAGAACACACATTTCAATGACACTGGTGGATCCATATGTGGTATGTCAAAAGAACAGTCATGAAATGACTCCAGTTGTTGTTAGTAAAAATAACACACATGCAATGACACTGGTGGATCCATAGGTGGATTGTGAAAAGAACACACATGCAATGACACTGGAGGATCCATAGGTGGTATGTGAAAAGAACACACATTTCAATGACTCTGGTTGTTGTTAGTAAAAAGAACACTCAGGCAATGACACTGGTGGATCCATGTTTGGTCTCTGAAGAGAACACACATGCAATGACTCTGGTTGTTGTTAGTAAAAACAACACACATGCAATGACACCGGTGGATCCATATGTGGTATGTGAAAAGAACACACATTTCAATGACTCTGGTTGTTGTTAGTAAAAAGAACACACATGCAATGACACTGGTTGTTGGTAGTAAAAAGAACACACATGCAATGACACTGGTGGATCCATGTGTTGTCTCTGAAGAGAACACACATTTCAATGACTCTGGTTGTTGTTAGTAAAAAGAACACACATGCAATGACACTAGTGGATCTATGTGCGGTCTCTAAAGAGAACACACATGCAATGATTGTGGTTGTTGTTAGTAAAAAGAACGCACATGCAATGACACTGGTAGATCCATATGTGGTATGTGAAAAGAACACACATGCAATGACTCTGGTTGTTGTTAGTAAAAAGAACACACATGCAATGACACTGGTGGATCCATGTGTTGTCTCTGAAGAGGACACATATTTCAATGACTCTAGTTGTTGTTAGTAAAAAGAACACACATGCAATGACACTGGTGGATCCATGTGTGGTCTCTAAAGAGAACACACATTTCAATGACACCGGTGGATCCATATGTGGTATGTCAAAAGAACAGTCATGAAATGACTCCAGTTGTTGTTAGTAAAAATAACACACATGCAATGACACTGGTGGATTCATAGGTGGATTGTGAAAAGAACACACATGCAATGACACTAGAGGATCCATAGGTGGTATGTGAAAAGAACACACATTTCAATGACTCTGGTTGTTGTTAGTAAAAAGAACACTCAGGCAATGACACTGGTGGATCCATGTTTGGTCTCTGAAGAGAACACATGCAATGACTTTGGTTGTTGTTAGTAAAAAGAACACACATGCAATGACACTGGTGGATCCATATGTGGTATGTGAAAAGAACACACATTTCAATGACTCTGGTTGTTTTTAGTAAAAAGAACACACATGCAATGACACTGGTGGATCCATATGTGGTCTCTAAACAGAACACACATGCAGTGACACTGGTGGATCCATGTGTGGTCTCTAAAGAGAACACACATGCAATGACTCTAGTTGTTGTTACTAAAAAGAGCACATATGCAATGACACTGGTGGATCCATATGTGGTATGTGAAAAGAACACACATGCAATGACTCTGGTTGTTGTTAGTAAAAAGAGCACACATGCAATGACACTGGCGGATCCATGTGTGGTCTCTGAAGAGAACACACATTTCAATGACACCGGTGGATCCATATGTGGTATGTCAAAAGAACAGTCATGAAATGAGTCCAGTTGTTGTTAGTAAAAAGAATACGCATGCAATGACACTGGTGGATCCATAGGTGGATTGTGAAAAGAACACACATGCAATGACACTGGTGGATCCATAGGTGGTATGTGAAAAGAACACACATGTCAATGACTCTGGTTGTTGTTAGTAAAAAGAACACACATGCAATGACACTGGTGCATCCATAGGTGGATTGCGAAAAGAGCACACATGCAATGACACTGATGGATCCATATGTGGTATGTTAAAAGAACACACATGCAATGACTCTAGTTGTTGTTAGTAAAAAGAACACACATGTAATGACACTGGTGGATCCATGTGTGGTCTCTGAAGATACACACATTTTAATGACACTGGTGGATCCATATGTGGTATGTGAAAAGAACAGTCATGAAATGACTCTAGTTGTTGTTAGTAAAAATAACACACATGCCATGACACTAGTGGATCCATAGGTGGATTGTGAAAAGAACACACATGCAATGACACTGGTGGATCCATATGTGGTATGTGAAAATAACACACATGCAATGACTCTGGTTGTTGTTAGTAACAAGAACACACATGCAATAACACTGGTGAATCCATGTGTGGTCTCTGAAGAGAACACACATGCAATGAAACTGGTGGATCCATAGGTGGATTGTGAAAAGAACACACATGCAATGACACTTGTTGTTGGTAGTAAAAAGAACACACATGCAATGACACTGGTGGATCCATGTGTGGTCTCTGAAGAGAACACACATTTCAATGACTCTGGTTGTTGTTAGTAAAAATAACACACATGCAATGACACTAGTGGATCCATGTGCGGTCTCTGAAGAGAACACACATGCAATGACTGTGGTTGTTGTTAGTAAAAAGAACACACATGCAATGACACTGGTCGATCCATATGTGGTATGTGAAAAGAACACACATTTCCATGATCTGGTTGTTGTTAGTAAAAAGAACACACATGCAATGACACTGGTGGATCCATGTTTGGTCTCTGAAGAGAACACACATGCAATGACTCTGGTTGTTGTTAGTAAAAAGAACACACATGCAATGACACTGCTGGATCCATATGTGGTATGTGAGAAGAACACACATTTCAATGACTCTGGTTGTTGTTAGTAAAAAGAACACACATGCAATGACACTGGTTGTTGGTAGTAAAAAGAACACACATGCAATGACACTGGTGGATCCATGTGTGGTCTCTGAAGAGAACACACATTTCAATGACTCTGGTTGTTGTTAGTAAAAAGAACACACATGTAATGACACTAGTGGATCTATGTGCGGTCTCTAAAGAGAACACACATGCAATGACTGTGGTTGTTGTTAGTAAAAAGAACACACATGCAATGACACTGGTGGATCCATATGTGGTGTGTGAAAAGAACACACATGCAATGACTCTGGTTGTTGTTAGTAAAAAGAACACACATGCAATGACACTGGTGGATCCATGTGTTGTCTCTGAAGAGGACACATATTTCAATGACTCTAGTTGTTGTTAGTAAAAAGAACACACATGCAATGACACTAGTGGATCCATGTGTGGTCTCTGAAGAGAACACACATTTCAATGACACCGGTGGATCCATATGTGGTATGTCAAAAGAACAGTCATGAAATGACTCAAGTTGTTGTTAGTAAAAGTAACACACATGCAATGACACTGGTGGATCCATAGGTGGATTGTGAAAAGAACACACATGCAATGACACTAGAGGATCCATAGGTGGTATGTGAAAAGAACACACATTTCAATGACTCTGGTTGTTGTTAGTAAAAAGAACACTTAGGCAATGACACTGGTGGATCCATGTTTGGTCTCTGAAGAGAACATACATGCAATGACTTTGGTTGTTGTTAGTAAAAAGAACACACATGCAATGACACTGGTGGATCCATATGTGGTATGTGAAAAGAACACACATTTCAATGACTCTGGTTGTTTTTAGTAAAAAGAACACACATGCAATGACACTGGTGGATCCATGTGTGGTCTCTAAACAGAACACACATGCAATGACACTGGTGGATCCATGTGTGGTCTCTAAAGAGAACACACATGCAATGACTCTGGTTGTTGTTAGTAAAAAGAGCACATATGCAATGACACTGGTGGATCCATATGTGGTATGTGAAAAGAACACACATGCAATGACTCTGGTTGTTGTTAGTAAAAAGAGCACACATGCAATACCACTAGCGGATCCATGTGTGGTCTCTGAAGAGAACACACATTTCAATGACACCGGTGGATCCATATGTGGTATGTCAAAAGAACAGTCATGAAATGAGTCCAGTTGTTGTTAGTAAGAAGAACACGCATGCAATGACACTGGTGTATCGATAGGTGGATTGTGAAAAGAACACACATGCAATGACACTGGTGGATCCATAGGTGGTATGTGAAAAGAACACACATGTCAATGACTCTGGTTGTTGTTAGTAAAAAGAACACACATGCAATGACACTGGTGCATCCATAGGTGGATTGCGAAAAGAGCACACATGCAATGACACTGGTGGATCCATATGTGGTATGTGAAAAGAACACACATGCAATGACTCTAGTTGTTGTTAGAAAAAAGAACACACATGTAATGACACTGGTGGATCCATGTGTGCTCTCTGAAGATACACACATTTTAATGACACTGGTGGATCCATGTGTGGTATGTGAAAAGAACAGTCATGAAATGACTCTAGTTGTTGTTAGTAAAAATAACACACATTACATGACACTGGTGGATCCATAGGTGGATTGTGAAAAGAACACACATGCAATGACACTGGTGGATCCATATGTGGTATGTGAAAAGAACACACATGCATTGACTCTGGTTGTTGTTAGTAACAAGAACACACATGCAATAACACTGGTGGATCCATGTGTGGTCTCTTAAGAGAACACACATGCAATGACACTGGTGGATCCATAGGTGGATTGTGAAAAGAACACACATGCAATGACACTGGTTGTTGGTAGTAAAAAGAACACACATGCAATGACATTGGTGGATCCATGTGTGGTCTCTGAAGAGAACACACATTCAAATAACTCTGGTTGTTGTTAGTAAAAATAACACACATGCAATGACACTAGTGGATCCATGTGTGGTCTCTGAAGAGAACACACATGCAATGACTGTGGTTGTTGTTAGTAAAAAGAACACACATGCAATGACACTGGTCGATCCATATGTGGTATGTGAAAAGAACAAACATTTCCATGACTCTGGTTGTTGTTAGTAAAAAGAACACACATGCAATGACACTTGTGGATCCATGTGTGGTCTCTAAAGAGAACACACATGCAATGACTCTGGTTGTTTGTAGTAAAAAGAGCACACATGTAATGACATTGGTGGATCCTTATGTGGTATGTGAAAAGAACACACATGCAATGACTCTGGTTGTTGTTAGTAAAAAGAACACACATGGAATGACACTGGTGGATCCATGTGTGGGCTCTTAAGAGAACACACATTTCAATGACACCGGTGTATTCATATGTGGTAAGTGAAAAGAACAGTCATGAAATGACTCCAGTTGTTGTTAGTAAAAAAGAACACACATGCAATGACACTAGTGGATCCATAGGTGGATTGTAAAAATAACACACATGCAATGACACCGGTGGATCTATATGTGGTATGTGAAAAGAACAGTCATGAAATGACTCTGGTTGTTATTAGTAAAAGAGAACACATGCAATGACACTGGTGGATCCGTGTGTGGTCTCTGAAGAGAACACACATTTCAATGACACCGGTGGATCCATATGTGGTATGTCAAAAGAACAGTCATGAAATGACTCCAGTTGTTGTTAGTAAAAATAACACACATGCAATGACACTGGTGGATCCATAGGTGGATTGTGAAAAGAACACACATGCAATGACACTAGAGGATCCATAGGTGGTATGTGAAAAGAACACACATTTCAATGACTCTGGTTGTTGTTAGTAAAAAGAACACTCAGGCAATGACAGTGGTGGATCCATGTTTGGTCTCTGAAGAGAACACACATGCAATGACTCTGGTTGTTGTTAGTAAAAAGAACACACATGCAATGACACTAGTGGATCCATATGTGGTATGTGAAAAGAACACACATTTCAATGACTCTGGTTGTTGTTAGTAAAAAGAACACACATGCAATGACACTGGTGGATCCATGTGTCGTCTCTAAACAGAACACACATGCAATGACACTGGTGGATCCATGTGTGGTCTCTAAAGAGAACACACATGCAATGACTCTGGTTGTTGTTAGTAAAAAGAGCACATATGCAATGACACTGGTGGATCCATATGTGGTATGTGAAAAGAACACACATGCAATGACTCTGGTTGTTGTTAGTAAAAAGAGCACACATGCAATGACACTGGCGGATCCATGTGTGGTATCTGAAGAGAACACACATTTCAATGACATCGGTGGATCCATATGTGGTATGTCAAAAGAACAGTCATGAAATGACTCCAGTTGTTGTTAGTAAAAAGAACACGCACGCAATGACACTGGTGGATCCATAGGTGGATTGTGAAAAGAACACACATGCAATGACACTGGTGGATCCATGTGTGGTCTCTGAAGAGAACACACATTTCAATGACTCTGGTTGTTGTTAGTAAAAATAACACACATGCAATGACACTAGTGGATCCATGTGCGGTCTCTGAAGAGAACACACATGCAATGACTGTGGTTGTTGTTAGTAAAAAGAACACACATGCAATGACACTGGTCGATCCATATGTGGTATGTGAAAAGAACACACATTTCCATGACTCTGGTTGTTGTTCGTAAAAAGAACACACATGCAATGACACTGGTGGATCCATGTTTGGTCTCTGAAGAGAACACACATGCAATGACTCTGGTTGTTGTTAGTAAAAAGAACACACATGCAATGACACTGGTGGATCCATATGTGGTATGTGAAAAGAACACACATTTCAATGACTCTGGTTGTTGTTAGTAAAAAGAACACACATGCAATGACACTGGTGGATCCATGTTTGGTCTCTGAAGAGAACACACATGCAATGATTCTGGTTGTTGTTAGTAAAAAGAACACACACGCAATGACACTGGTGGATCCATAGGTGGTATCTGAAAAGAACACACATTTCAATGACTCTGGTTGTTGTTAGTAAAAAGAACACTCAGGCAATGACACTGGTGGATCCATGTTTGGTCTCTCAGAGAACACACATGCAATGACTCTGGTTGTTAGTAAAAGAACACACATGCAATGACACTAGTGGATCCATATGTGGTCTGAGAAAAGAACACACATTTCAATGACTCGGTTGTTGTTAGTAAAAGAACACACATGCAATGACATCAGGATCCATGTGTGGTCTCTAAACAGAACACACATGCAATGACACTGGTGGATCCATGTGTGGTCTCTAAAGAGAACACACATGCAATGACTCTGGTTGTTGTTAGTAAAAAGAGCACATATGCAATGACACTGGTGGATCCATATGTGGTATGTGAAAAGAACACACATGCAATGACTCTGGTTGTTGTTAGTAAAAAGAGCACACATGCAATAACACTGGCGGATCCTTGTGTGGTCTCTGAAGAGAACACACATTTCAATGACATCGGTGGATCCATATGTGGTATGTCAAAAGAACAGTCATGAAATGACTCCAGTTGTTGTTAGTAAAAAGAACACGCACGCAATGACACTGGTGGATCCATAGGTGGATTGTGAAAAGAACACACATGCAATGACACTGGTGGATCCATGTGTGGTCTCTGAAGAGAACACACATTTCAATGACTCTGGTTGTTGTTAGTAAAAATAACACACATGCAATGACACTAGTGGATCCATGTGCTGTCTCTACAGAGAACACACATGCAATGACTGTGGTTGTTGTTAGTAAAAAGAACACACATGCAATGACACTGGTCGATCCATATGTGGTATGTGAAAAGAACACACATTTCCATGACTCTGGTTGTTGTTAGTAAAAAGAACACACATGCAATGACACTGGTGGATCCATGTTTGGTCTCTGAAGAGAACACACATGCAATGACTCTGGTTGTTGTTAGTAAAAAGAACACACATGCAATGACACTGGTGGATCCATATGTGGTATGTGAAAAGAACACACATTTCAATGACTCTGGTTGTTGTTAGTAAAAAGAACACACATGCAATGACACTGGTGGATCCATGTTTGGTCTCTTAAGAGAACACACATGCAATGACTCTGGTTGTTGTTAGTAAAAAGAACACACACGCAATGACACTGGTGGATCCATAGGTGGTATGTGAAAAGAACACACATTTCAATGACTCTGGTTGTTGTTAGTAAAAAGAACACTCAGGCAATGACACTGGTGGATCCATGTTTGGTCTCTGAAGAGAACACACATGCAATGACTCTGGTTGTTGTTAGTAAAAAGAACACACATGCAATGACACTAGTGGATCCATATGTGGTATGTGAAAAGAACACACATTTCAATGACTCTGGTTGTTGTTAGTAAAAAGAACACACATGCAATGACACTGGTGGATCCATGTGTGGTCTCTAAAAGAACACACATGCAATGACACTGGTGGATCCATGTGTGGTCTCTGAAGAGAACACACATGCAATGACGCTGGTTGTTGTTAGTAAAAAGCACATATGCAATGACACTGGTGGATCCATATGTGGTATGTGAAAAGAACACACATGCAATGACTCTGGTTGTTGTTAGTAAAAAGAGCACACATGCAACGACACTAGCGGATCCATGTGTGGTCTCTGAAGAGAACACACATTTCAATGACACCGGTGGATCCATATGTGGTATGTCAAAAGAACAGTCATGAAATGACTCCAGTTGTTGTTAGTAAAAAGAACACCATGCAATGACACTGGTGGATCCATAGGTGGATTGTGAAAAGAACACACATGCAATGACACTGGTGGATCCATGTGTGGTCTCTGAAGAGAACACACATTTCAATGACTCTGGTTGTTGTTAGTAAAAATAACACACATGCAATGACACTAGTGGATCCATGTGCGGTCTCTGAAGAGAACACACATGCAATGACTGTGGTTGTTGTTAGTAAAAAGAACACACATGCAATGACACTGGTCGATCCATATGTGGTATGTGAAAAGAACACACATTTCCATGACTCTGGTTGTTGTTAGTAAAAAGAACACACATGCAATGACACTGGTGGATCCATGTGTGGTCTCTAAAGAGAACACATGCAATGACTCTGGTTGTTGTTAGTAAAAAGAGCACACATGTAATGACATTGGTGGATCCTTATGTGGTATGTGAAAAGAACACACATGCAATGACTCTGGTTGTTGTTTGTAAAAAGAACACACATGGAATGACACAGGTGGATCCATGTGTGGTCTCTTAAGAGAACACACATTTCAATGACACCGGTGTATTCATATGTGGTATGTGAAAAGAACAGTCATGAAATGACTCCAGTTGTTGTTAGTAAAAAAGAACACACATGCAATGACACTAGTGGATCCATAGGTGGATTGTGAAAATAACACACATGCAATGACACCGGTGGATCTATATGTGGTATGTGAAAAGAACAATCATGAAATGACTCTGGTTGTTGTTAGTAAAAGAGAACACATGCAATGACACTGGTGGATCCATGTGTGGTCTTGGAAGAGAACACACATTTCAATGACACCGGTGGATCCATATGTGGTATGTCAAAAGAACAGTCATGAAATGACTCCAGTTGTTGTTACTAAATAACACACATGCAATGACACTGGTGGATCCATAGGTGGATTGTGAAAAGAACACACATGCAATGACACTGGAGGATCCATAGGTGGTATGTGAAAAGAACACACATTTCAATGACTCTGGTTGTTGTTAGTAAAAAGAACACTCAGGAAATGACACTGGTGGATCCATGTTTGGTCTCTGAAGAGAACACACATGCAATGACTCTGGTTGTTGTTAGTAAAAAGAACACACATGCAATGACACTGGTGGATCCATGTGTGGTATGTGAAAAGAACACACATTTCAATGACTCTGGTTGTTGTTAGTAAAAAGAACACACATGCAATGACACTGGTGGATCCATGTGTGGTCTCTAAACAGAACACACATGCAATGACACTGGTGGATCCATGTGTGGTCTCTAAAGAGAACAAACATGCAATGACTCGGGTTGTTGTTAGTAAAAAGAGCACATATGCAATGACACTGGTCGATCCATATGTGGTATGTGAAAAGAACACACATGCAATGACTCTGGTTGTTGTTAGTAAAAAGAGCACACATGCAATGACACTGGTGGATCCATGTGTGGTCTCTAAAGAGAACACACATTTCAATGACACCGGTGGATCCATATGTGGTATGTCAAAAGAACAGTCATGAAATGACTCCAGTTGTTGTTAGTAAAAAGAACACGCATGCAATGACACTGGTGGATCCATAGGTGGATTGTGAAAAGAACACACATGCAATGACACTGGTGGATCCATAGGTGGTATGTGAAAAGAACACGCATGTCAATGACTCTGGTTGTTGTTAGTAAAAAGAATACACATGCAATGACACTGGTGCATCCATAGGTGGATTGTGAAAAGAGCACACATGCAATGACACTGGTGGATCCATATGTGGTATGTGAAAAGAACACACATGCAATGACTCTAGTTGTTGTTAGTAAAAAGAACACACATGTAATGACACTGGTGGATCCATGTGTGGTCTCTGAAGATACACACATTTTAATGACACTGGTGGATCCATATGTGGTATGTAAAAAGAACAGTCATGAAATGACTCTAGTTGTTGTTAGTAAAAATAACACACATGCCATGACACTGGTGGATCCATAGGTGGATTGTGAAAAGAACACACATGCAATGACACTGGTGGATCCATATGTGGTATGTGAAAAGAACACACATGCAATGACTCTGGTTGTTGTTAGTAACAAGAACACACATGCAATAACACTGGTGGATCCATGTGTGGTCTCTGAAGAGAACACACATGCAATGACACTGGTGGAACCATAGGTGGATTGTGAAAAGAACACACATGCAATGACACTGGTTGTTGGTAGTAAAAAGAACACACATGCAATGACACTGGTGGATCCATGTGTGGTCTCTGAAGAGAACACACATTTCAATGACTCTGGTTGTTGTTAGTAAAAAGAACACACATGCAATGACACTAGTTGATCCATTTTCGGTCTCTAAAGAGAACACACATGCAATGACTGTGGTTGTTGTTAGTAAAAAGAACACACATGCAATGACACTGTTCGATCCATATGTGGTATGTGAAAAGAACACACATTTCCATGACTCTGGTTGTTGTTAGTAAAAAGAACACACATGCAATGACATCAGGATCCATGTGTGGTCTCTAAAGAGAACACACATGCACTGACTCTGGTTGTTGTTAGTAAAAAGAGCACACATGTAATGACATTGGTGGATCCTTATGTGGTATGTGAAAAGAACACACATGCAATGACTCTGGTTGTTGTTAATAAAAAGAACACACATGCAATGACACTGGTGGATCCATAGGTGGATTGTGAAAAGAGCACACATGCAATGACACTGGTGGATCCATATGTGGTATGTGAAAAGAACACACATGCAATTACTCTAGTTGTTGTTAGTAAAAAGAACACACGTGCAATGACACTGCTGGATCAATAGGCGGATTGTGAAAATAACACACATGCAATGACACTGGTGGATCCATATGTGGTATGTGAAAAGAACAGTCATGACATGACTCTGGTTGTTGTTAGTAAAAAGAACACACATGCAATGACACTGGTGGATCCATGTGTGGTCTCTGAAGAGAACACACATTTTAATGACACTGGTGGATCCATATGTGGTATGTGAAACAAACACACGTGAAATGACTCCAGCTGTTGTTAGTAGTAAGAACACACATGCAATGACACTGGTGGATCCATATGTGGTATGTGAAAATAACACACATGCAATCACTCTGGTTGTTGTTAGTAAAAAGAACACACATGGAATGACACTGGTGGATCCATAGGTGCATTGTGAAAAGAACACACATGCAATGACACTGGTTGTTGTTAGTAAAAAGAACACACATGCAATGACACCGGTGGATCCATGTGTGGTCTCTGAAGAGAACACACATTTCAATGACTCTTGTTGTTGTTAGTAAAAAGAACACACATGCAATGACACTGGTGGATCCATGTGTGGTCTCTGAAGAGAACACACATGCAATGACTCTGGTTGTCGTTAGTAAAAAGAACACACATGCAATGACACTGGTGGATCCATATGTGGTATGTGAAAAGAACAAACATTTCAATGACTCTGGTTGTTGTTAGTAAAAACAACACACATGCAATGACACTGGTGGATCCATGTGTGGTCTCTAAAGAGAACACACATGCAATGACTCTGGGTGTTGTTAGTAAAAAGAGCACACATGCAATGACACCGGTGGATCTATATGTGGTATGTGAAAAGAACAGTCATGAAATGACTCTGGTTGTTGTTAGTAAAAGAGAACACATGCAATGACACTGGTGGATCCATGTGTGGTCTCTGAAGAGAACACACATTTCCATGACACTGGTGGATCCATATGTGGTATGTCAAAAGAACAGTCATGAAATGACTCCAGTTGTTGTTAGTAAAAATAACACACATGCAATGACACTGGTGGATCCATAGGTGGATTCTGAAAAGAACACACATGCAATGACACTGGAGGATCCATAGGTGGTATGTGAAAAGAACACACATTTCAATGACTCTGGTTGTTGTTAGTAAAAAGAACACTCAGGCAATGACACTGGTGGATCCATGTTTGGTCTCTGAAGAGAACGCACATGCAATGACTCTGGTTGTTGTTAGTAAAAAGAACACACATGCAATGACACTAGTGGATCCATATGTGGTATGTGAAAAGAACACGCATTTCAATGACTCTGGTTGTTGTTAGTAAAAAGAACACACAAGCAATGACACTGGTGGATCCATGTGTGGTCTCTAAACAGAACACACATGCAATGACATCAGGATCCATGTGTGGTCTAAAGAGAACACACATGCAATGACTCTGGTTGTTGTTAGTAAAAAGAACACACATGCAATGACACTGGTGGATCCATATGTGGTATGTGAAAAGAACACACATGCAATGACACTGGTGCATCCATAGGTGGATTGTGAAAAGAGCACACATGCAATGACACTGGTGGATCCATATGTGGTATGTGAAAAGAACACACATGCAATGACTCTAGTTGTTGTTAGTAAAAAGAACACACATGTAATGACACTGGTGGATCCATGTGTGGTCTCTGAAGATACACACATTTTAATGACACTCGTGGATCCATATGTGGTATGTGAAAAGAACAGTCATGAAATGACTCTAGTTGTTGTTAGTAAAATTAACACACATGCCATGACACTGGTGGATCCATAGGTGGATTGTGAAAAGAACACACATGAAATGACACTGGTGGATCCATATGTGGTATGTGAAAAGAACACACATGCAATGACTCTGGTTGTTGTTAGTAACAAGAACACACATGCAATAACACTGGTGGATCCATGTGTGGTCTCTGAAGAGAACACACATGCAATGACACTGGTGGATCCATAGGTGGATTGTGAAAAGAACACACATGCAATGACACTGGTTGTTGGTAGTAAAAAGAACACACATGCAATGACACTGATGGATCCATGTGTGGTCTCTGAAGAGAACAACATTTCAATGACTCTGGTTGTTAGTAAAAAGAACACACATGCAATGACACTAGTGGATCCATGTGCGGTCTCTGAAGAGAACACACATGCAATGACTGTGGTTGTTGTTAGTAAAAAGAACACACATGCAATGACACTGGTCGATCCATATGTGGTATGTGAAAAGAACACACATTTCCATGACTCTGGTTGTTGTTATTTAAAAGAACACACATGAAATGACACTGGTGGATCCATGTGTGGTCTCTAAAGAGAACACACATGCACTGACTCTGGTTGTTGTTAGTAAAAAGAGCACACATGTAATGACATTGGTGGATCCTTATGTGGTATGTGAAAAGAACACACATGCAATGACTCTGGTTGTTGTTAGTAAAAAGAACACACATGCAATGACATCAGGATCCATGTGTGGTCTCTGAAGAGGACACACATTTCAATGACACCGGTGGATCCATATGTGGTATGTGAAAAGAACAGTCATGGAATGACTCCAGTTGTTGTTAGTAAAAAGAACACACATGCAATGACACTAGTGGATCCATAGGTGGATTGTGAAAATAACACACATGCAATGACACTAGTGGATCTATATGTGGATGTGAAAAGATCAGTCATGAAATGACTCCAGTTGTTGTTAGTAAAAAGAACACACATGCAATGACACTGGTGGATCCATGTGTGGTCTCTGAAGAGAACACACATTTCAATGACATAAGTGGATCCATATGTGGTATGTAAAAAGAACACACATGAAATGACTCCAGCTGTTGTTATAAAAAGAACACACATGCAATGACACCGATGGATCCATATTTGGTATATGAAAATAACACACATGCCATAACTCTGGTTGTTGTTAGTAAAAAGAACACACATGGAATGACAATGGCGGATCCATAGGTGGATTGTGAAAAGAACAGACATGCAATGACACTGGTTGTTGTTAGTAAAAAGAACACACATGCAATGACACTGGTGGATCCATGTGTGGTCTCTGAAGAGAACACACATGTCAATGACTCTGGTTGTTGTTAGTAAAAAGAACACACATGCAATGACATTGGTGGATCCATGTGTGGTCTCTGAAGAGAACACACATGCAATGACTCTGGTTGTTGTTAGTAAAAAGAACACACATGCAATGACACTGGTGGATCCATGTGTGGTCTCTAAAGAGAACTCACATTTCAATGACTCTGGTTGTTGTTAGTAAAAAGAACACAAATGCAATGACACTAGTGGATCCATGTGTGGTCTCTGAAGAGAACACACATGCAATAACTCTGGTTGTTAGTAAAAAGAACACACATGCAATGACACTAGTGGATCTATATGTGGTATGTGAAAAGAACACACATTTCAATGACTCTGGTTTTTATTAGTAAAAAGAACACACATGTAATGACACTGGTGGATCCATGTGTGGTCTCTGAAGAGAACACACATTTTAATGACACTGGTGGATCCATATGTGGTATGTGAAACAAACACACGTGAAATGACTCCAGTTGTTGTTAGTAGTAAGAACACACATGCAATGACACTGGTGGATCCATATGTGGTATGTGAAAATAACACACATGCAATCACTCTGGTTGTTGTTAGTAAAAAGAACACACATGGAATGACACTGGTGGATCCATAGGTGGATTGTGAAAAGAACACACATGCAATGACACTAGTTGTTGTTAGTAAAAAGAACACACATCCAATGACACCGGTGGATCCATGTGTGGTCTCTGAAGAGAACACACATTTCAATGACTCTGGTTGTTGTTAGTAAAAAGAACACACATGCAATGACACTGGTGGATCCATGTGTGGTCTCTGAAGAGAACACACATGCAATGAGTCTAGTTGTTGTTAGTAAAAAGAACACACATGCAATGACACTGGTGGATCCATATGTGGTATGTGAAAAGAACAAACATTTCAATGACTCTGGTTGTTGTTAGTAAAACAACACACATGCAATGACACTGGTGGATCCATGTGTGGTCTCTAAAGAGAACACACATGCAATGACTCCGGGTGTTGTTAGTAAAAAGAGCACACATGCAATGACACCGGTGGATCTATATGTGGTATGTGAAAAGAACAGTCATGAAATTACTCTGGTTGTTTTTAGTAAAAGAGAACACATGCAATGACATCAGGATCCATGTGTGGTCTCTGAAGAGAACACACATTTCAATGACACTGGTGGATCCATATGTGGTATGTCAAAAGAACAGTCATGAAATGACTCCAGTTGTTGTTAGTAAAAATAACACACATGCAATGACACTGGTGGATCCATAGGTGGATTGTGAAAAGAACACACATGCAATGACACTTGAGGATCCATAGGTGGTATGTGAAAAGAACACACATTTCAATGACTCTGGTTGTTGTTACTAAAAAGAACACCTGCAATGACACTGTGGATCCATGTTTGGTCTCTCAAGAGAACACACATGCAATGACTCTGTTGTTATAAAAAGAACACACATGCAATGACACTAGTGGATCCATGTGTGGTATGAAAAGAACACACATTTCAATGACTCGGTTGTTAGTAAAAGAACACACATGCAATGACATCAGGATCCATGTGTGGTCTCTAAACAGAACACACATGCAATGACACTGGTGGATCCATGTGTGGTCTCTAAAGAGAACAAACATGCAATGACTCGGGTTGTTGTTAGTAAAAAGAGCACATATGCAATGACACTGGTCGATCCATATGTGGTATGTGAAAAGAACACACATGCAATGACTCTGGTTGTTGTTAGTAAAAAGAGCACACAAGCAATGACACTGGTGGATCCATGTGTGGTCTCTGAAGAGAACACACATTTCAATGACAGCGGTGGATCAATTTGGGTTATGTCAAATGAACAGTCATGATTTGACTCCAGTTGTTGTTAGTAACTATAACACGCATGCAATGACACTGGTGGATCCATAGGTGGATTGTGAAAAGAACACACATGCAATGACACTGGTGGATCCATAGGTGGTATGTGAAAAGAACACACATGTCAATGACTCTGGTTGTTGTTAGTAAAAAGAACACACATGCAATGACACTGGTGCATCCATAGGTGGATTGTGAAAAGAGCACACATGCAATGACACTGGTGGATCCATATGTCGTATGTGAAAAGAACACACATGCAATGACTCTAGTTGTTGTTAGTAAAAAGAACACACATGTAATGACACTGGTGGATCCATGTGTGGTCTCTGAAGATACACACATTTTAATGACACTGGTGGATCCATATGTGGTATGTGAAAAGAACAATCATGAAATGACTCTAGTTGTTGTTAGTAAAATTAACACACATGCCATGACACTGGTGGATCCATAGGTGGATTGTGAAAAGAACACACATGAAATGACACTGGTGGATCCATATGTGGTATGTGAAAAGAACACACATGCAATGACTCTGGTTGTTAGTAACAAGAACACACATGCAATAACACTAGGATCCATGTGTGGTCTCCAAGAGAACACACATGCAATGACTCTGTTGTTGTTAGTAAAAGAACACACATGCAATGACATCAGGATCCATGTGTGGTCTCTAAAGAGAACACACATTTCAATGACTCTGGTTGTTGTTAGTAAAAAGAACACACATGCAATGACACTAGTGGATCCATGTGTGGTCTCTGAAAAGAACACACATTTCCATGACTCTGGTTGTTGTTAGTAAAAAGAACACACATGCAATGACACTGGTGGATCCATGTGTGGTCTCTAAAGAGAACACACATGCACTGACTCTGGTTGTTGTTAGTAAAAAGAGCACACATGTAATGACATTGGTGGATCCTTATGTGGTATGTGAAAAGAACACACATGCAATGACTCTGGTTGTTGTTAGTAAAAAGAACACACATGGAATGACACTGGTGGATCCATGTGTGGTATCTTAAGAGAACACACATTTCAATGACACCGGTGTATTCATATGTGGTATGTGAAAAGAACAGTCATGAAATGACTCCAGTTGTTGTTAGTAAAAAAGAACACACATGCAATGACACTAGTGGATCCATAGGTGGATTGTGAAAATAACACACATGCAATGACACCGGTGGATCTATATGTGGTATGTATAAAGAACAGTCATGAAATGACTCTGGTTGTTGTTAGTAAAAGAGAACACATGCAATGACACTGGTGGATCCATGTGTGGTCTCTGAAGAGAACACACATTTCAATGACACAGGTGGATCCATATGTGGTATGTGAAAAGAACACACATGAAATGACTCCAGTTGTTGTTATAAAAAGAACACACATGCAATGACACCGATGGGTCCATATTTGGTATATGAAAATAACACACATGCCATGACTCTGGCTGTTGTTAGTAAAAAGAACACACATGGAATGACACTGGCGGATCCATAGGTGGATTGTGAAAAGAACACACATGCAATGACACTGGTTGTTGTTAGTAAAAAGAACACACATGCAATGACATCAGGATCCATGTGTGGTCTCCAAGAGAACACACATTTCAATGACTCTAGTTGTTGTTAGTAAAAAGAACACACATGCAATGACACAGGTGGATCCATGTGTGGTCTCTGAAGAGAACACACATGCAATGACTCTGGTTGTTGTTAGTAAAAAGAACACACATGCAATGACACTGGTGGATCCATATGTGGTATGTGAAAAGGACACACATTTCAATGACTCTGGTTGTTGTTAGAAAAAAGAACACACATGCAATGACACTGGTGGATCCATGTGTGGTCTCTAAAGAGAACACACATGCAATGACTCTGGTTGTTGTTAGCAAAAATAGAACACATGCAATAACACTGGTGGATCCATATGTTGTATGTGAAAAGAACACACATGCAATGACTCTGGTTGTTGTTAGTATAAATAACACACATGCAATGACACTAGGGGATCCATAGGTGGATTGTGAAAAGAGCACACATGCAATGACACTGGTGGATCCATATGTGGTATGTGAAAAGAACACACATTTCAATGACACTGGTGGATCCATATGTGGTATGTGAAAAGAACAGTCATGAAATTACTCCAGTTGTTGTTAGTAAAACGAACACACATGCAATGACACTGGTGGATCCATAGGTGGATTGTGAAAAGAACACACATGCAATGACACTGGTGGATCCATATGTGGTATGTGAAAATAACACACATGCAATGACTCTGGTTGTTGTTAGTAACAAGAACACACATGCAATAACATTGGTGGATCCATGTGTGGTCTCTGCAGAGAACACACATGCAATGACACTGGTGGATGCATGTGTGGTCTCTGAAGAGAACACACATTTCAATGACACCGGTGGATCCATATGTGGTATGTGAAAACAACACACATGAAATGACTCTAGTTGTTGTTAGTAAAAAGAACACACATGAAATGACACTGGTGGATCCATATGTGGTATGTGAAAAGAACACACATGCAATGACTCTGGTTGTTGTTAGTAAAAAGAACACACATGCAATGACACTGGTGGATCCATGTGTGGTCTCTGAAGAGAACACACATGAAATGACACCGGTGGATTCATATGTGGTATGTGAAAAGAACACTCATGAAATGTCTCCAGTTGTTGTTAGTAAAAAGAACACACATGCAATGGCACTGGTGGATCCATAGGTGGATTGTGAAAATAACACACATGCAATGACACTGGTGGATCCATATATGGTATGTGAAAAGAACAGTCATGAAATGACTCTGGTTGTTGTTAGTAAAAAGAACACACATGCAATGACACTGGTGGATCCGTATGTGGTATGTGAAAATAACACACATGCAATGACTCTGGTTGTTGTTAGTAAAAAGAACACACATGGAATGACACTGGTGGATCCATAGGTGGACTGTGAAAAGAACACACATGCAATGACTCTGGTTGTTGTTAGTAAAAAGAACAAACATGCAATGACACTGGTGGATCCATGTGTGGTCTCTGAAAAGAACACACATTTCAATGACTCTGGTTGTTGTTAGTAAAAAGAAGACACATGCAATGACACTGGTGGATCCATGTGTGGTCTCTGAAGAGAACACACATGCAATGACTCTGGTTGTTGTTAGTAAAAAGAGCACACATGCAATGACACTGGTGGATTGTGAAAAGAGCACACATGCAATCACACTGGTGGAACCATGTGTGGTATGTGAAAAAACACACATGCAATGACTCTGGTTGTTGTTAGTAAAAAGAACACACATGCAATGACACTAGTGGATCGATAGGTGGATTGTGAAAAGAGCACACATGCAATAACACTGGTGGATCCATGTGTGGTCTCTAAAGAGAACACACAATTCAATGACTCCAGTTGTTGTTAGTAAAAAGAACACACATGCAATGACACTGGTGGATACATGTGTGGTCTCTAAAGAGAACACACATTTCAATGACTCTGGTTGTTGTTAGTAAAAAGAGCACACATTTCAATGATACTGGTGGATCAATAGGCATATTGTGAAAAGATATTTTCCCTCTCCCTCGGTCACAAATCTCACAAAAGCCCAAACGTGTGGAGATCCCAAACATGTGCTCACTCTGGGTGCTATGCCCTGATTGGCTGACACAGATGTCACGCAGATCATCTCCACCACCCGGTGATCCCATGTGATCCAACGGGCTGGATAACCCCTCCCTTCTCCACTTTTTATGCATGGTCAATCCGTGCCACCTCTCTATCCGTGCCACCGATACTTTACCTCCATAAACAAGTGAAAATCCATCTATCTAACTAAAATAAATAAAATAAATGATCATATTTCAAAGAAGCCATCATCTTTGTCTTCTGGTCTGTCCTCGTCTTCGTCAACGCCATGGTCCCTGCCATCGCCGCCGTCGGTGTCCTCCTCTGACGACTCGACACCGCCCCCTTCCTCGAATAAGCGCGCTATCTCCTCGTCGGAGTCATCCTCCTCCTCCTCCTCCTCCTCCTCCTCTTCGTAGTCCCACGGGTCCACGTCACTCTCCTCCTCTTCTGCCTCCAACTGATCGATGAAAGCCTCATCGTTGGCCGAGTTGGACTCGTCCAAATAGCTATATCCTCTCTTTTTCCTGGTCTTCTTCTTGTTCCTCTTCTTGTCCATACTCGCCGGTGCAACACGCGCCCCCGTCCTGGCTACTCCTTTGCGCTCGTCCGATGCTGCAGGTACCCCATGCTCCTCCTGCGCGGCCGATATGAGCTTCGACATCGCGGTGTATTCGAGTGCCGATGTCGATGGATCCTAGCACGGTCGGACACGACGTGCTGCCTCAGTAGGCGACTCACGAGCACGGAAGATGCAGCGAAGAGCCAGGGACGCAGGACGGTCAGTGGACGGCTTGGACCTGCCATTGCCACGGCGAGGGGGCATCGTGCTCGAGGTAGTTGCTCCGAATGGTCGATGGCGGGTACACAGAGTGGGGTGCCGATCTGATCAAGGACGAGCAGCGGTTTTGTGCGTCGTGTCCACGCATGCATTTGTTGATTATTAAAAAAAAAGTAATATCTCGCGTACTGAACATAATTTGATCACAACAAAAGTGGCACAGCGTACTCTAGACTCATAAATATCCCGTGCATGCCTGTCACGTGGAGTTCGACGGAGTTCGACGCGTGCGGCGATCGCGGCAGCCGCGCGTCGTCATTGCCCCATCAACACATGACACACGCACGCGGGATGCGCGCCGATTCCCGTGATGACCACCCGGCTCGCACTCCCCTTATTATATACTAGATTTTTGGCAGCGCCGAAGACCATTGAAGTGTCCATCGCAATAAAGACAAGTCCCATCGATTCCCTACCCCTGCCTTCCTGGCTTCTTTGAGAAGGTAGACCGTACACGGTGGT
The DNA here is from genome assembly GCA_023614405.1 of Avena insularis. Classification (NCBI taxonomy): domain Eukaryota; kingdom Viridiplantae; phylum Streptophyta; class Magnoliopsida; order Poales; family Poaceae; genus Avena; species Avena insularis. The sequence goes on along the minus strand of JAJUPC010000315.1, from coordinate 226,029 downwards.
CTTGTATAATAGTACTAGTACTACTGGACCACGACCTGTACTCTTTGTCTCTTCTCCCACACTAATCACTATCTCCTTCCTCCTGCCGCCGCCACACTCACCCTGCAAGCCATGGCTCCACGGAGGAGGGGGAGAGGCCGAGCGACGATCCTCGCGGAGAAAAGGGAAAGAAATCGCCGCGAGGCACTTCTTGCTCTACCAGCCGCTCAAGCCCACCCTCTCATTGAGGCCCAATCTCCCCCGACAATGGCGCTGAATGTTCTAGCAGGCGAGGGCTCCTCCCGGTACGGTCTTCTTGTTCTACTTCTTCTCCATCTCCCTCTCCATCATGATCTTAATCAGCTTCTTCTTGTTTTTCTTCTTCTTCTGGCTCTTCCTCTTCTATGTATTACAAGCCGTCCGTGGAGCCCGAATCCACCACGACGGAGGCGTTGCAGGACCCGTTCGGCCGCGCTCCATGTCTCAGCGAGGTAGCAAATCTCCACGCTGTTATTTCTCCGAGTTGTGATGTGGATTTCTTAGATGTTGTCTGATACATTGCAAATGTATTTATAATTTTTGATGTTCCATGCTTGGTTTTATCCACTTTCTTGTGTTTTGTTCCAACTTTGGAGCACTTTTCATATGATTTCTTGGACTAACCTATTAACAAGAGCCATAGTGCCAGCTGCCTATTTTCTACTGTTTTTGGTCCAGGAAAGTCAGAAAATGAATATTCTCGGAATTGGACGGGACAAAAGCCAAAGTGCCTATTTTTCCAGAAGTCATCAGATGCCAGCATACGAGACGGAGAGGGGCCAGAGGCCGGCCACACCACCTGGTCGCGCGACCAGGCTTGGCCCGCGCCAGGGGGTGGTGTGGTGGCCCTGGCACCCCCTCGGTCTCCCCTTCCGCCTATATATTGCCCTCGGGACGAAAACCCTAAGTGCCCGATCAAAAATCCACGAAAGAGTTCAGAGTCGCGTCATCTCCATCCCTAGATCGGGAGGGATCTGAAGCTCTTCCCGGCACCCTGCCGGAGAGGGGAATTCACCCTGGAGACCTTCTTCATCACCATGCAAGCCTCTGGTGTGATGCGTGAGTAGTTCATCCTTGACTACAGATCCATGTAGTAGCTAGATGGCCGGTTCTTCTCCTTTGTGCTTTCATGTCTAGATCTTGTGAGCTCCGTTCATGATCAAGATCATCTATTTGTAATTCTGCATGTTGTGTTTGCAGGGATCCGATGGATATTGAGATGCTATTTCAGATTGATTATTGATTCTATCATGTCTTTGTTATTTTTTATCTTGCATGCTTTCCATTGTTAGTAGCTATCTTGGCCAAGTAGATGCTAGCAACTCCAAGAGTTAGTATTTATGCTTGATAGTGGGTTCATGCCTCTAGTAATCTGGGGAAGTGACAGAAATCTCTAAGGTACTAGATGTGTTGTTGCTACTAGGGAGAAAACAACAATCCTTTGTTCATAGAACAATCATATTGTTTACTTTACACGCAATTCGTAAAGCAATAATCTGTTGCTTGCAACTTAATACTGGAGGGGGTTCAGATGATAACCTGAAGGTGGATTATTAGTCATAGATGTAGTTGGATGGCGGTTTATGTATAATGTTGTAATGCCCAATCAAGTTCCAAAGGAGTCAAGATGATTAGTATATGCATGTATTGCTTTCTCAATGTTTGTCAATTGCCCCACTGTAATTTGTTCACACAGCATGTTATCTATCTAAGGAGAGCCACCTCTAGTGAACTATGGATCCCGGTCTTTTTCTTTACATACAATCTACAATCTTTTACTGCTTTGTGTTTACTTTCTACAAACTTTTACTTCTTTTCCATTCGATACGTTTAATCCTTTGTTTTCCGCAAAACACGGTGAGCTTGACAACCTCATCACAAGTTGGGGACAAAGTTTTGTGGTTGTGTTGTGCAGGTCTCCACGTTGCTACTAGCACCGGTAGTGCGCCCTGCCAAAGCTCAGCTAGTAACACCTTTGGGGTGTTTCCTTGCTCCTACTGGTTCGATTAAACCTTGGTTTCATACTGAGGGAAACTTGCTGCTGTGCTCATCATACCTTCCTCTTGGGGTTCCCAACAAGCTCTACATCAACACTGCTCCAGTATTTTTCTGGCGCCATACATAGAGCCATCAAGCATTTTTCTGGCGCCGTTGCCGGGGAACGAAGAAGAAGAAACTCCCACGTCAACCACGCACCAGCAACCATTTTTCTGGCGCCGTTGCCAGGGAGTCAAGGACATCTTCACAAGGGGAGTCCCTCATAACCAATCTCTTTACTTTGTTATTTTTGTTTTGCTTAGTTTCTTTTTGCTTTGTTTGCTTGTTTTGTTATCAAAAACACAAAAAAAATTAGTTTTACTAGTTTGCTTTCTTATTCAAAAAAAACACAAAAAAAATTGAGTCTCCTTTAGTTGTTGCCTCTTCCTTAGCTCACCATGTTGGTCCCCAAATTCACCCTGAAAGACCTTCCAATTGGTAGTGGTTCTATAATTGGGAAAGATAATATTGAAGAATTCTTCAATCATGTTAGTAAGTATGAAGATACTGAGGATAGATCCCTTGCAGAACTTGCTCCAAACTATGAGATTGCTGCAGCTTCTTTAATTCACATGTTAGAAGCTAGGTTTGTTAACCTCAACCCCTTAATGCAAGTAATGTTTCTTAAGCTTAAAGAAATTGAAGACCCTGAAAAGAGGGAGTTTATTCTAGAAACTTTGTTTAAGGAGTTCTATGATGTTGCCAAGGAAGCTAGAAAAGTCTTTGAACGTTTCAATATGCTAGGCTCATGTGTAGATGTTGTTGTACACGAGAAAAGATGAACAAAACCGAACCTAATGGGGAGGAACCTAAGATACCAATACCCTTCAAACTAGTAGCAATACATGATGCCATAGAAAAGAATCTTGATTGGATTGTTCCTGCAAACCCTTTTGATGAGAATAGTGAACCTAAGAGCATTGAGAGAGGATCCTCTAGAACTTATTTGGATGATATACCTTGCCTTGTTGAAAATATTTCTGGTATTGATCTTAATGCTTCTTCATTTGAGAACACTTGATTCTTTCTTGCTTCTTATGCCTAACTTAAAGGCGTTAAAGAAAAGTACTTATTGGGAGATAACCCAAAAGTTTTAGATGAGTCTTGGAAGTTATTACCTCTGTAATAACCGCTCCTTATCCTTTTTATTTGCTTTTTGTGCCAAGAGTAACCTCTAATGAGAGAGAAGTAATGATTGGGAAAGTTGTTGTCAAAACAGACCAACAGATTTCGTCTTTACCTGCTGGTCTGTTTTGACAGATTTCTGCCATTTTCTGCATTTGCTTCTTGTTGGTTCCTTTTTGAGTTCTTTTGGGGAATTGAGCTTTTTGAGGGAAGTGCTACAGTAGCTAGTGTTCTAATGGAAGTTTATTTGGTGTTAGAACTGAACTTTAAGACTTATTTATCTTGAGTGCACTAATGTTGCTAATAAAGATTGTGTGAAGTTTTGTATGAATGAAAAATTTCAGGTGTATGGAAGGAATGAGTAATGAGATGAAGGATGGACTAAAGCTCAAGCTTGGGGATGCCACGCGTGTCACCCCAAGAAATATCCAAGAAGTACAAGCGTCAAAGCTTGGGGATGCCCAAGGCACCCCCTTTTTCATCAATAAAAATCCTAGGTTTCTTCCAAACGCTTCATTTTTATTGTTTCATGCATAGTTGTGTTGTTCTTGGAGCGTCTTCTTTTTCGTTTTTGTTTTGGTTTTCGTTTGCTTTTGTTTGCTTAGTTTTCTGAATAAATTGGTTGGACCCCCTCTTTCATACATTGGTTTGCAAATAGTTTGGTTTGGTTTGGAAAAGAGTAGGAAAGTTCATGCTTAAGTGGTAAAAAGAGCTCGTTTTTGACTGTGGCCTATGCTTTGTCATGCCATGCTTGATATTGTTTTGGCTTTATGCTTAGTATTCTTTGCTATAGCATGACTTATTATAAACAATTGAGATTGCTTAATGTGCCTTTGAAGAATCATGCGTTGTTTTAGCATATTAAAGCATAGTATTGTGGTATTCTCCTTTGATGCTTTATTTGGGTTGACTTGGCACATGCTCACACCATGTTATGACTATCCCAAGTCACCATAGCCTTTATGATCCTTTAGTTTTCAACTTGTAGTATCACTTTATGCTTTGATTAATGATGTTTTGTCGCTCTGCATGATTATGGCCATTATTGCTCTCTTAGTTTGTCGCTCCCAGTCTTTTGCTAGCCTCCACAACCAAGTATGAGTTCTACTCATACATCCAACTCCTAAAACCAAGTTATTCCAAAGAGTCCACCATACCTACCTACTAGCATATGCTATTACAAGTATATTCATGTTTTTGTCTACCTTTCAAATTAAACTTGTTATGAGAAAACTAGTGATTAAAGCTCTCACGAACTTGATGGCACACTTTATTTTTTTGCATTTAATAAACTTGAACCATTGGGTCCTTCTTTGTTGCATATATGCTTGCGCTTTATAAGTTGAAATTAGCAGAACCATGTATCATGGGGAATGTTTTCAACATTGCACTTATACTTTGTACCCCGTTGATATCATGTTCTTTTGCTTATGGATCCCGGCGGTGTGAAATAAAAGTGGAACTTGTGAGATCATGGAGTTTGTATGCATGTTAGAGAAACGCCTGGGCCGCTAGCCTAAGCCATGCCTAATCATGGTGGAAACTTGCAGCATAACTATAATGAGCATTCTATGAAGCATCTTCAATAAAAACCTATGCAAATAGCAAATAAAAAGATCGCTGAGATGCTCATTATCTGCTTGCCTTGTCATTTTGATTATGGGATAGCTCATGTATCATGTGCAAGGGGTACCCCGTTGGCGGTTTTTTATGATACATGTGTACTTACAATGACAAGAGCTTACTCGTGACTAAAGTTGAGTAGCATGAGGTTCGGTCTTCGTAAGTAAGGGGCATGAGATTTCGGTTTATAACTTGTCAAGCATATCCTCTTAGTTGTGTCACTTTAACATTAATCACTTTCAAGATGCTTATGATAGGGGCAATGAGAGCTGAAAGCTAAAAAGTACCATAATTTTTGGAAGCTCTTTATGAAACTTGAATCCCTACTTCCTTCTATGAAGCTCTTTATTTTACTTTTATGTTGAGTCTCCACCTTCTATCTTTATGCACCTACTTTGAGAGCATAGTGGCCATTCTTAGTTCTATGTGCATTGTCCCAAGACTTGTTTATTGATGCATAGCTTTGATATTGCTTGTTTTACACTATTTGTATCTAGTCACTCGTATAAACTTTGAAGGTGTCCTTTGCATTTATGTTTGCTACTCTATGAGGGACAAACTGAATGCCACTATGCTATGTTTTCTTTATGTGAAACAAACAAACGTCTTGCAGAGCATTGTTATTCATTAATCTTTTGTTTGTGCCTTTTCATGTTGCAACATATTTTCTTAGTCTTATTGCCAGAACTGTGTCTTTCATGTTATGATTGAAGTACTATGATCCCAGCTTTAAATGTTTTACAAATATTTTTATCAAGTTTATGATGGTGCATGTCACCTCAAAAATTATTCTTTCTTTTTATCACTTACCTACTCGAGGACGAGCATGAGTTAAGCTTGGGGATGTTGATACGTTGCTAACGTATCTATAATTTTTGATGTTACATGCTTGTTTTATATCTACTTTCTTATGTTTTGTCCACACTTTGGAGTATTTCTATACACTTTCTTGGACTGACCTATTAACAAGATGACACAGTGCCAGTTGCCTGTTTTCTTCTGTTTTTGGTTCTAAAAAAGTCAGAAAATGAATATTCTCGGAATTGGACCGGACAATAGCTAAAGTCGATATTTTCCCGGAAGACTCACGGAGCCAGAAGGAGAGTCGGAGAGGGGCCACAGGGTGGCCACACCACCCCTAGGCGTGGGTCCCCCTTGGCCGCGCCAGGGCATGCTATGGGCCCCCTGGCCGGCCACCGACCTTGCCTTTTTTGCCTATATATCTCCCCTAAGGCAAAAACCCTAGAGGTCAATCAGAAATCCACGAAAAGTTCCGCAGCGCCGCCGCCACCGAAGGGGAGATTCGGAGGACAGAAAGTCTCTGTTCCGGCACCCTGCCGGGACGGGGAAGTGCCCCCGAAGCCATCTCCATCGATATCCACCGCCATCTCCATCACCATTGTTGTTTCCCATGATGAGGAGGGAGTAGTTCTCTCTCGAGGCTAAGGGTTCTACTGGTAGCTATGTGTTCATCTCTCTCTCTATGCATGATCTTATTGAGATCATGAGCTTGTAATCTATAGATCTACCTTCTACTCAAGTGCTTTAATAGATCTCTACTCTCCCCATGTGTGTGAAGTTGACAGTGTGCACACCATGGTGGCACTTAGGCTAGAGATTACAAATACTTGTTATTAGTTATATTTGGAGTTGGATGTCTTTATGAAATTATGGTGTTTGTTGGATTCATCTAGTGCTCAAGGTGACAGTGTGGGGTTATTTATATGGGTAAAGCGAACTTTGAGGAGTGCTGCTATAGCCCTACCATGGATTAGAGTGTCCAACCGGAGAGTAGTTCATCGTAGTATCATAAAGAGAAGATATTTATATGAGAGTGTTCACTAGTGAAAGTATGATCCCTAGGCCTTGTTTCTAAGCATTGATACACCGTTTGCAATTAGATCTATTACATGTTTGCTTGCTTCCTTCTTTATTTTAGTTTGCCTTTAGTCTTTTCCCATGTCAACCACATGCCAGCAAGCTATTTTCTGGCACTATTGTCTTATATCCATACCACTTGTATTTCACTATCTCTTCACCGAACTAGTGCACCTATACACCTGACAAGTGTATTGGGTGTGTCGGGGACACAAGACACTTCTTGTATCTTGATTGCAGGGTTGCTTGAGAGGGATACCTTTGACCACTTCCTCCCTGAGTTCGATAAACCTTGGGTGATCCACTTAAGGGAAAACTTGCTGCTATTCTACAAACCTCTACACTTGGAGGCCCAACAACTGTCTACAAAAATAGAAGTGCATAGACATCAAGAGCCTACGCAAGCAATTATCTGTGCAAAAGGAGATCTCGCTAGATTTTGCACGTGACGTTGTTAGGCTGCAGAAAGTGCTCGACCGTAACTTGAACAGGCAAGAACAAGCCATCAAGATAATTAACGAGCTCACGGAGGAGAAGAAGAATCTCGTGGTAAGGTGCATTCTCCTGCAGGACGAAGTCAGCGAGGCACTTAGAGGACGCGTCGAGGACACCAAGGCTACCATCCGAGCCTACCATGACAGGAACCGTTGCCTGGATGCAATCAAGGAGATGAAGGCGGACATGAGCAAGAGGGATCACCGTACTCGAGGGTGTTCGGAAAGAGAACGAGGAGTTAAGGGCATGTCTGGAGGCGTATCGGAGCAATGCCCAAGTCGGATTCCCATTAGCGGGGACACGAATATTAGTTCGTCCTCCTCTCCTTTTGTAATGTTTAGGGTTCAGGGAGCAATGCCCATGTCTACTTCCCATTATAGTGTGCAATAAGAATCCTAGGGCAACTCCTTATCTATCTGGACACATGTTGGTGTTCATGTTCATGAATGGACACCATGTTCTCTTTCCATTATGTATCTGGACATGGGTTTCTGCATTATGAGTTTGCCACTCTCCCACTACTATTTGGTGATATTGGGAAAACCCACAGCACACTAAACTGCAGATAAATCTTATTTGTCTTTGAAATTGAAATTATGACAGTGCCACTAGTCGATTCATAAAATGTTGATTAGTCCTAGATTGCTTCTTCCTTGAAATTAGGATAGCACCACTAGTCGATTCAGTTAATTATGGAAACTAGCCAGCTTGTCCTGGTAAACTGAACAAACCATACTATGTATTTTTGTTGCAGGGAAAGAGGCGAAAGATCGACCAGGACCTGGCGACCTGGCTAAATGACAAGATAGCAATCCAAAGGGAGAAGCATAAGTCCTAGAAACTGGCCTTTGACCAACTGTGCGCTGAACTGGCGGTCCTTTCTGACAAGTGCCAGAAACTGAAGGATTTAAACACCGACTGGGCGAAGCTACACAGTGAAGGTCATGCCTCGGCTAGGAAGCAGACAGAGATCATGAAAGGGATCTTAAAGGAAAATCATATGGCTATGGATAAAATTCTCCAATCCGTCGAATGGCTGGAACCTCAATTTGAAGCACGACATAATCTTGAAGGAGCTGGCCAATCTTAGGGAGGAAAACAGCAGCTCTGGGCCAGCTCGCAGAACACAACATAAGTCTATTTAATCTTGAATTGCTGGTTTATCCTCTGCAGTGGTGATTTTGTAAGCGTGAACTTAACTCTATGCACGATATGTGTGTTCGTCTGAAATTAGTTTGCTCGAGGATTGAGCTTGGCTTAGTTCGGAAAGCGCAACTACAAGTCTTACAATTAACTAGTTTCAGACATTGGCACAACATAAATTATTCATCTCGAATTTCCTTTATCCTCTATAGTCTGTCCTTGTTCACCCTCACGCGCCTTCTTCAGTTCCTTCAACAGATCTGCAATGCAGTACTCTAGCTTCTTGTTGTCTTCCCTGAGCTGATACCTCTCCTTTTCTGCATTATGAATCAGCAACCTGTGACTATCCTGAAGCTTCTTTGCAGTTCCAACAACCAAGCTCCTATCGATTCTGTTAGTTAGCTCTGACTGCAAATTCTCGATTTCTTGTTCCAACTCCTTATTTCGTACCAACAGCTTCTAATTTTTTTCAGCTGCATCACTTACATCAGTAAATCTCCCCGACCTTTCCAACTCATACATCTCCCATAACTGTGCCAAACATTTCTTAAGTGCATCTGGCCACTCAAGATCCACCCACTCTACTGCTTTACACACCAGGCCAACCTAAAAACACACACACTATAGTGTTATGAACATGCACGATACAGTTTACTTCATGTCATTGTTGCACATAATGTAAACAAACCTGATTTGTACAACCCAAAAACCTTCTCCCAGTGTTACTGCCTTCGAATGCAACATATCTCCTCAGTTTTAGCCCATGGTCACATGGCACTTCTCCATCAAGATCTAGGCCCTCCCATTCAGAGTCGTAGATCATCCGTGGTACCTATAGGTAAACGCAAAGCTGAAATCGAACATGATTGCATGCACATATGGAGCTCAGATCGAGAGATTTACCATTGCCTAACCCTAGCCGGAGAAAACAGAGGAACTCACATCATGGAAGGAATACTCGATGTCGGAGAGAAGGATGTCGCTGCTCGACTGGTCGTCCTCGCCGTTCAAGGACATCATGGCAAATGCGTCGTCGCAGGCGATGGCGTTGGCATCAGCGTCGGTGAGAGAGAGAGAGTAGCCCTTCTACCGCTGTAACAATGACTAAATTGGCATGTTACAATAGTTTAATGGATACCATGCCCTTTCCCTGGATTACTGTCTCCTGCCTGATATGGATTCTCTTCACACATTCTCATTTCAAATATTAAACCTACACTCCCTCCATCCCAATTTCATTGCCTAACAAAAACATACCAGTATATTACATCATCTAAAGAAACAAAATCATGTCAACTACAAGGTACTTATGCATCACTTCTTCAGTCATGGTTTCACAAAACATTACATTACAATCTCTCAACAAACATAATCACAACATGGTTTCACAAAACATCACATTACAATCTCTCAACAAACATAATCACAGAAACAAGTATATTACATCAACTCAAGAAACAAAATCATGTCGACTACAAGGTACTTACACATCACTTGTCCTGTCATGGTTTCGCAAAACATTACATTACAGTCTCTCAACAAACAAAATAACATAAACAAGTACAGTACATCATCTCAAGAAACATAATCATGTCAACTATAATGTATTTATGCATCACTAGTCCAGTAATGGTTTCATAAAACATTACATTACAATGTCCCAACAAACATAATAACAGAAACAAGTACGGTACGTCATCTTAAGAAACATAATCATGTCAACTAAAATATACTTATGTCTTATTACAACAATGATGGTTTCAGTGAGTGACATGTCCGAAAATCTCAACATCTCGCACAACATTATATCGCAATCTCTCAACAAACATAATCACAGAAACACGCTCTAAATGCAACAGTGATCGATATTACAAATACAAAGCGAGGGAACCCCGGGTCCATATGGCAAGCCTAGGTAGCAGCTCTCATCGATCTCATCAACGTCGACCACCTCATTACATTCGGCCACTAGGGCATCTACATCCACTATAACCTGTTCAACAACATCAGAAATGGTACCAAGGAAGAACACCTTCCTAGTTCGCTTCTTTCGCCGCATAATCTGCATAAGATCTTCAGTATCCAAAACATCTATGAATTGCTGCTTCTTATGATGCCACCACTGGATTTTTGCCATCTGCTTAGGGCCAATACTGATTTCCTTACCGATCATCTCTCTCATTTCATCAAGAGTTATGTTTTTGGAATCGATAGTGATCTCCACAGTACATGACAAAACTGGCTTATTAACTCCCTCATCAAGTTTTGCCATGTATGAATCCACCTCTCTGCGTATACTGAACTTATCTAGATCAGCATCTATTGGTCCGTATTCTCTAGGAGCAGAAGCTCTGGCAGCAAGATCTCCAACATCTGCATACATATCATCAATTATCGCTTCAACTTTCACCTTACGATCAGCTACACAACACTCCCAAACCATCTAAAGCTCATGGGAGTGCTCAATTTGCTGATAGGTATCATTCATGTTGCGCCACACCAATTTTGTCCTCTGTCTAGAACCCCAAGGAATTCTACCAGCAAGCATATCTACCAGCTGCGAAACAGACACAACCTCTTTGCAATTCACAAGCAGATGCACATGTTGCCCGAATACAACCCTCTTGCAACCAAAACCAAGTTTTGAAGTGTACTGCCGAACATGAACTGTGAACTCATATAGGTCCCTTGTATCAAACTTGTGCCTGATTTGATTAAAAAGGGGAACATTTCAGTTCATTCGATTCTATTATGCCGTAACTAATCTACTTGCAAGATAAGACACAGATAAGAAAAATTTACCTCTCGCTCTTCTTCCGGGTTTTTTACTTCGAGATCTGGGTGCTGCATCCGTCCACCGGAGCCAAACAATCCGCCGTCGGCCTTGCTTTTCTCTTCAACCCGCTACTCGTAGGTACCTTGGGAGCAGAATCCTTGCTGGCCTCCTCGCTAACCGGGGTTGAAGACCTTGCCGCTGCTACGCGTTGAGCCCCAGACTTGGGCCCCGACGGACCCGGATCAGTCGGCGACGTAGCTACAACCTTCGCCTTGCAAGACATGCTGGGACGCCATCGTCGGATTCAGTGTCGGGGGAGGGAGAAAAAAGGTCCTCCGCCGCCGGCAGATTTAGGGCCAGGGAAGGGAAGAAAAGGGACCGCCGCCACCGCCGCAGCAAGATTCAGTGTCGAGAGTTAAGAAAGTACAGTAATGAATTTGCCCCTATGACACGTGTAGGATGGCTAAGAAGAGTGACCGGCGAAGGAGGGGCACAGCAGGAACTTAACGGGCGCGATTTAAAAATATTGGGTTTGACCATCATTCACTCGAAAGACCCCTCTCAGCAATTGGCGCCCCAACTTTTCGAATCGTGGTGATAAAAATCAACTTGGGTACCGCGTTGCTTGAGCGACCCAATTTTCGGGCCGCAAAATGATATTTTCGTTGCTCTGCCTATCCCCGTGCCCTGCCGTTGGAAATGACGCCGACCACCGCTCCGACGAACAAAATGGGACGGGGTTTTCATAGCATCAGCTTCCTTATGGTGCCCAGTGCCATAGATGTAACCTTTTTTTTGTCTTACTCGACGATAGTTGTGGTATTTTTTGAATTTGTCGGGTCGTACTGGCACAGTCCTAGTTTCTGCGCGCATCTAAGGACACAGTCATAAAAAACCTAAAATATATGGTTATAAATGTGATTATATTAGTCACAAATATTTAATTAATTAAGAAATTCAATCAAGTGAGAAACATAAGAATATTTGGTATAGAACTCTCTAGATTATTTTTTATACTGTACATACGCCTTGTGCCATCACCTCTCATTCCCCATACTCTCACTCTCACTCACGGCACCAATGGAGCAGATGTGTTTCCTCTCACCTCAATTGACTCCTCCACCTCCACTGATTTGCTCCAATAGGAAAGATTCCAGGTGGAAGGCGGCGACAGCAGGTATATGATGAGAAACATGGGGCTGGTCGGGTGTGGAGGGAGGAGGCTGCAAGCCTCGGCTCGGAGCCAGCAAAGCCGCGGATCGGAAGTGGGGTCGGGTGGGAGGAGGAACCCGGATGCGTTGGCAGCGTCAGCCGTGCTGGCTCAGAGGGCCAATGAAGATAGGCCGTCCAGGAGAGACCTCGTGCTTTCAACGCCGCGTCCAGTCCAGCCACGACGATACCCTTCGGCCGGACTTTTCAGCAGCCCAGTTCACTCACCAGGTTTGTACCCAATCTATTATGCTGCCTCTTGCCGCACTTAATTTTGCTTTTGCCTTTCGTTATCTTTTAGTAATTGGGGATATTTGATGCAAATTATTCTGGAGAATGAATTTTTTGGTTAATTACTAGATCAATGCGAAAAGAGATTTTGATCAAGTATCTAGAACACTCTGCTAGTGCGTTCTAGATTAGCATGATAGCGTACCATGGTGAATATGCACAGATTTGCGACCCGGAGAATCACGAAGTCGTTCAGCGCCGAATAGCTATCCCAGCCGTCGCTGGTTGTTGGAGATGCGAGCACGAGTTTGACCGTCTGACACGCTCAGGCCCGTATATGTCCGTATTTGACGGTCGAACAGTTATCTGGACGCATGTATTCCCACCGAATTATCCCATTGCGTGGGGCCGACAGAGGCAGCCCGCACCTACCCCCTCCCTTCCCCCACCCCTCTCCACCACAACCGCCCATCCGGCCACGAGCCTCTCTCTCCGTCCTCCTGCTCGGTGACGCGCAGATCCGGCCAGATATGGAGATGATTCTCCACGGTGGTGGGCTGGAGGCTATGTGGATTCACCGATCTCTTGCTTAGGTTAGTTCTATAAAAAAATCCTCGCTTCCTGATTGCCTTTTGAATGCGCAAATTCCTCTCGATGTTCTCGATGCTGATTTCAATTCCGACCCCAGTATGGATCTATCGGTTCCAGACTTGTCTTTCGGCGCATTCAGATAGCCAAGCATACCATCCGCTGATGAATCGAGCACATCCCGCACCCGTTCCGGGATCCAACGACCGTGATCTGTCTAATGGTGCTTGGGGAGGAACCAGCGATTCAGGCTGGTCTGAAGATGATCTCACGGAGGTATACGAGGGCGAGGTCTGCAAGCCCGACGCCATGCACGGAGGCAACTTCGAGGAGTGGCACGTCGAAGTTTCCTCGGATCCGCCGTCGGGTTCGGAGCGCCGGCAGATGGTGTCGATGGGCACCACGCCCAAGACGCTCGAGGTCGTAGCCCCGACCGCCGCAGTGGGCGGAGAAGGCGGGGACCGAGAGGGAGGGGGCGGGAAGCAGGAGCAGCTGGCGTTGGTGGCGGCGCTGTTGATGGCCGTGCCGGTGGCTGCTTCTGCATCGGCAGCAGAGGCGATGAAGGTGAGGAAGCCCAACACCATCACCAAGTCCAGGGAGAGCTGGACGGAGCCGGAGCACGCCAAATTCCTCGAGGCCCTAGAGCTGTGAGTTCCCCGGATTCAGCCTCGTCTACTTTTATTGCTTTGCATTCACGAAAAAATCTAATGGTTTTGGTTTGGATTGGTGTCGACGCTTACATGTCTCTCTACAGGGTTTGTATGTGTGGGCACTTGACGTAGATTTGCTTTGTGCATCTGGTCCACTAACTGTCGATTGTTTTTTCTAATAGTTTGAAGAGCATGTCTTTGTGGTGGACCTGATCGATTACTGATATGTTTAGCATGTTGGCCCAATTGGTCTGAATCGCCAACGTCTCCATGTTCATGGAAGAAAAGGTAGGTCATCGGATCTCCATTGCCTCTTCGAGGATTTATTCTGGTTTTAGGTGTTGTGTAGTCCATAATGGCGTTGGCGTTGGTATATAAGAGACACAAATACTTATCCAATAATCTGTGTCCAAGCTTGCTTGCCCCTACTCAACTTGTGTTGGGTCTGGTTAGCTAGCTCGCTTCTGTATGGTAGCTAGTACTCTTTCTAGTAGCTTCTGTGAGCAAATTTATGAGATCTGGAGACACGCTGGTGGCAATTAGGAAGTCACCACATCCTCTTATTCTTTTATTTTCACAAATTATAGATTTATTGAGAATTGTAGGCACAAGCAGATAGTTTTGGAGGGAGTTTGGTCTTTTTTTTGTTTCTTGTTCTGTTTGGTTGCGGTGATTAATTCCAAGATTTAGGCAAAATGGAGCATAATTCTGAGTCCATCCGCTTAGTTTATTAGTAATGGTTTATTTGGATTTCGGGGCAGCGATTTCGTCAAAAGCCGATGGTGGGAAATATCTTGTCAACAATTTTTTCAATTTGACTTGAATCTAGTAAAGTTGTTGGTCCATTTGCTGAACGCCCTTTCGTACTAAAAATAAACCCTATAACATGTCATCTTAAGTTCTGACAGTCATGGTCACGATCACGATCACGGTGTGGACATGTACCGGACCAGTGTGTTTCATCATCTTCTAAGTTCACTTGAAAAATAACACTCTATTTTCGTATCAACAAAACTATGTTGAACCATCATACTTGTGGAAGTATTTATGAAGGACCGGTCTATATTTTATAAAGTACTTTTGAGATATTCATGACGTACCACTTTCCAATTTATAAAGTTCTTATGAATAACCCCACCACTAATAGCTCTCATATATACCAATCTGATAGGACCACTCACTTATACATAAAGACCCGGAGAATCGCGGCAGGAATGAGCTCCCCTTAAGAGATCCCGAGTATATTAACGACAGAGGATTATATGAATCCACTTTAGCAAGGAGCAAGTCAGATCTGGCCAATAAGGAGCTTGTGCGTGAGCTGAAAAGTAAGATCCGTCTCATGGAAAGTAAAATGACCAGAAGTTTAAGCATGCAAACCAATGTATGCGTCACCGCTGTAAGCGTTGCAGTGACTCGTTGTTCTGCCTTTAGTGATGTTTAGATAGTTAGATCTCTAGCAAACCACTCCTTAATATGTATAGGTAAATGTACCCAGTTGTTGTTGGACTTATGTACTGCTGTGATCTGAACCAATCTGTTGTGATGTGTGTATTGGGTTTTTGACTGTCCGTGGCATGGTGCCTATTGGTAAACCACTCCTTATTCCATAGTGATGCACAGTTTATTTCCTGGATTATTTCATGTCCATGGCATGGTGCCTATTGCCTGTCATCGAAGAAGAGATAGAGAATCTAATGTTCAGGCAAACTGTACCTGAACTAAGAGTACCGTATGGCAAGTAACGTGTTCTATATGGAAGAATGGCCGGTACCATACGGATGGTGCGTGGTACGGTATGGACGGTGCCCAGTATCTGTCTCGGAAAACAGAACAGAGAACCTGACGCAGATGCATTCTGAACCTCGTAATACAGGTCGTGACCGCCTCTAAAGGCTTCAATCAGTGTTAACATTGGTCATATCGACACGCAGGGAGTACTCTAAGACAAACAGGTAGAACTCAAAGCTAAAACGTGTGGTACCAAATGACCCAACATGACGATACCACATAGAATCTGGGCTTGTACACAGGGAAAATTGGTTATTTACGCAAAAGTTCACTGGCCTTGGATCATGTACCCAAAGTTGGTTCTACATTGGTAAAGTACCCATTAGGGACTTAGAAAGTAAAACACAATTATAGTTGGCTCTTTATTAAATTTGGTTGTCAAAAACGGGATCGCTCAGTTTTATTGATCAGATCGCTCAGTCTAGCCACGTGGAAAATTACTGTTGCAGGAAAAGTTCTCAGTTCGTATTTCCCATCGATATCCCAGCAGTTACAGAAAATTCGGATATAACAAGCAACAGTAATTTTCCACGTACTGAATCTTTTCACGTACTTGAATCTAACTAGTGCCATGACAATGAATTGGGGGTGTAAGAACAGTTATTAAAAAGTTGAGTACGTAATAATATGTAATATGCCGTTGATAGCATTTTCTTCAAACGGGACCTTGTCCAGTTCCTCGCGAAGTGCAGCGTATATGCCGTTGTTGTAGCTGCAATAAAATATATACTCATGTATCAACCCAAGGGCTACTGAAAATTAGTGACACAAAGCTGCACAAAAAAGTCCATGTTGCTCCACGGGCCAAGTTTTAGGAATATCATGGCGGACCAATCCCTAATTGATAAAGTTCTTTGAGATATTCATAACGTACCAATCTCTCATTTATAAAGTTCTTTGGAGATACTCATGACGTATCATTCTCTCATTTATAAAGTTCTATCGATCGGAGGCCAAAAAATTGGTCATGCGTGATAGACCACCCATTCAAAATATGGGGATTAAGCATTTGTCATGGTTTACTAGAACCTTATGACTATGCAAATGTAGATATCGCTAGATATCAAGTCTAGCCCCTCATTGTCTTGACGTTTGTCTTTCATAGCAACGGGTGGCGAAGCACTTTATGTTCTATTGCTATCTTGTTGCGCACGTGCTAAAAATTCCAATCTTGGGACGCAAATAACACCCAAAGAAGCCTGTGAGGTTGCCATGAGAAACCATGGGTAATGGCAAAGAAATGAGCAAAGTTAGTCGGGGCGCACTTGCACCCTAGCAGCTGTCTGAACACATTCCAGACAAACTTTGTCGTCGATCACGAGAAGAAGATGTGGTTTGCGTCTTCAGGGGCCCCACAGAGAGCGCAACATCAATTGGAAGGTTCGTGTCTCGTTTGGAGTTGCAGGTTAGAGGGGAGACGGTCTATCACCAGTTGCCACGTGAGTATTCGAACTTTGAGCGGTATTCTTGCTGCCCAAATATCCTTGAAGGATCCACTGTTGTTCCTTGTGATAGCTCCTGATACATCAACTTGAAAGAATACACCCCGGAGGGGTCTAGATGTCATGTGAATGGTGTCGCTACCTTCCCCAAGGTCGCATCCTTCAGTGATCCTGGCCAACTCGAGCCACTATGCCCTACCTAGACCGTCCAGTGAGCAGGTAAAGCGCAACTCAATTTGTTCTCCTTGTAGCACCCTAGCTACCGAGATCAGCGGATCATCGCATATCACAAATAAGTATGGGAACTGATCTTTGAGTGGGCTTTGCCTACCCACGATTATGACCAGAAGAGTGTACATCTCCCATTTTTCACATGCTCCGCACCTGCTTTGATGAACTGTTTGACTTTGTGTAAGTTTCTCCAGAACCGTTAGCTTCTGTGCCCCGAGCCTGAGAAGATGTCATTCGCGTCTTTGTACTTAGCTCTGATCAGCTTGGCCCAAAGCGAGTCATCGTGTTGGTACAACTTCCACACCCATTTGAGAAGTAGAGCCATGATTTAGTGAGGACCAGTCGCATACCCGAGGATAGAAGCCTGCCCAACCATGGCTCGACTCTACCCTCGAGCTTCCTAACCAAAAACAGCCACTGCTCGATGTTCATCTTCCTATTTGACACTGAGAGACCAATGTACACGAAGTGGAAGGAGCCCAACTTGCAATTAAGCATGTTCGCTACCCAGTATTTGTTCTTCCACAGGCTGGCCCATGATGATAACCTCACTCTTCTGGTAGTTGATTTTGAGGCCTGATATATCTTCAAATAAGATCAACAAGAATTTCAGGTTCGCAACGTCCTTCTCTTGGTTCTGAATGAGGATGAGCGTTTCATCCGCGTACTGCATGTGGATCAAACGCGACACCACTATGGGGATGTGGCCCGCGACACTCACCGCAGTCAGGATACCGGACATTGCCTCCCCAATGAAGTTGAAAATTAGAGGGGGAGAGGGTCCCCTTTCCTCACCCCCCTCTTGTTTTTGAAGTACGCCCCCACCACGTCATTGATGGAAATGGCCATCTACCCGCCTGCAACCAGTTGCGAGATTTTGTGCACATAGCCTGCAATCAAACCCTTTGTAGTGCAACACCTTACTTAGAAGATCCCAATTGACCATATCGTATGTCTTTTCAAAGTCGAACTTAAGGATAACCCCACCCAGTTGTTTGGCTTTGAGCTCGTCTATGATTTCCCCCAAAACCTGCGAGCCATCCAAGACAAACCTCCCCTTTATAAATGCAGTCCGAGTTGGGCTAATCATCCGCATTGCCCATTAGATCCAAACAGAAAGCAAACTCCTTAGAGATGATCTTAAAGATTACATTAATCAAGGCAACCAACCTATATTGAGTCATCTTGTCTAGACCCAGAGCCTTTGGCGTCAGGGAAAGGATCCCAAAGTTTAATCTTGACACATCAATTCTCCCTAGAACAAGTCGTTGAGAATCTGCAAAACGCGTAGCTTCAAGTGCGACTAGGATTTCTTAAAGAAGGTGACCGTAAAACCATCTGGCCTCGGTGCGGTGTTAGATTTCATGTCATGAACCACTTCCTCTAGCTCTTGTTCGCTAAATGTTAAGGGTAGGGCTATGTTCTCCATAGCCGACACAAGGTTGGGCCCATCCCAGGTATGTCGACTAAGTTCGCGACACCGTGACGCCACCTTACCAAGGAACTCTCTGTACAAATCGTACACGTGTGCCTGAATTTGATTACGGATAGTGATAGTTCCTTGAGTGGTCTCAAGAGAAGCGTTGTTTCATTTGCGGAAATGCCCATTTTCCACCGCATGGAAATATGCCTTGGTGGCATCTCCACGGAGCACCCAGGTGATCCAACTCCACTAACACCAGTGATCCTCCTCCATGGAGTAGGCTTGCAACAACTGGTCATACAGGTGGTAACACAGTGCCCATTCTTCCTTGTCTAAGCCTCCCGCGTCCGCACGTAGGTCAAGTGAGGTAATATGTCCCAGAATTTCATTGTATTTCACTATCTCATCCATATTACTTGTATTTCACTATCTCTTCGCCGAACTAGTGCACCTATACACCTGACAAGTGTATTGGGTGTGTTGGGGACACAAGAGACTTCGTGTATCTTGATTGCAGGGTTGCTTGAGAGGGATACCTTTGACCACTTCCTCCCTGAGTTGGATAAACCTTGGGTGATCCACTTAAGGGACACTTGCTGCTGTTCTACAAACCTCTGCACTTGGAGGCCCAACACTGTCTACAAGAATAGAAGCGTGCGTAGACATCAATGTCTAACCTTTTTCAAAACCAAAACATAAATATTCTTCAACATCTATTTTTTCCCAATAATTACCATCTCTTAGAATTAGAAATGTGTCTGATAAAAAGAATTGAACCACATGTGGGCACATTTAACCTCGGTCATTTTAGTATCCATTAGTATGATTCGAGCATCATTTTGTATAGAAACACTTGTCTTCTAAGAACACCTATTTTTCACCTTTCGAGATATCAACGAGCTAATGAAGACCATAGTCATGATGCTCCAAAAATTTCATAACGTGTAGTCAGAGATGAATGTTCAAATTCTACTCTACCACAAAATGAATTTTATCTCACTTGAACACTTGAAGTTACACATTTGTTTTGAATTATATATAGCCAAACGAGCTCGCAATTCCTAGCTCGTGGCCAGGCCACCAATACACAATCATATGAACAACATTTCGATCCATATTGCACATATACTAGATGGACTAATCGTGCTCTGTTGTGCCGTCCTCTGATAACAACGTTTACATTTTATGGTAGGAGTGTTTGTCCGATGTTGGATTTATGGTTTCCGCTTTGGCGCAACACATCAGCAAAAAACCCGTAGCCAATGTCCCGGACGGCACAACAGAATCACCATTGGATATTCCAGATACCGTAGAACACAATGTACAAGGATCAATAGAAAAACAAGATATGCGAAGGAACGAAATAAGAAAGCCAGGAAAAATTTAAAGAGTTAAAAATAAACTACCAACACCCTTCCAAATGCTACGGCCTCACGCCAGCTGCCGGACATCCACCCAAGGAATCAACAAACACATGACCCTAGCTACACCCTTCATAAACCTGTCGCGCCAAGAATACCCGTAAAATTTAGAGCACACCCAGACAATCAATACCGAGATGTCGCACTCGACGTGCATACCGCACTCACAACGACACGAACTGACCTGCCATGCGAATTCATAAGGTACCGGTCTACAATTTATATGGTCCTTCCCTGTTCTTTATATCGGACCTCACAAATTCATAAGGCACATGTGTCTGTCATTGTCGTGTTGAGACTTAGACTAGTCAACCGTCGATTAGAATTCTTGGACTCGAACAACAAGTTTATAAAGCTCAAGCCTCTTATCCCACTCGTAATTCTCATGGAATAATTCACAGCAACATAACGTATTTTATTTTTTTTCCAAATTTTGCTACAGAGAGTAGTCGGTGTTTAAAAAATTACACAATTATGAAAATATTTCTCAATACATGATTTATGAAAATCTTTCTGGAAAATGAACTAGGAGCAAGTTGATGGATACCTAAATAAGCACATGGGGCGGTCCATCAATCGAAAAATCACAGGTACACAAAACTTTTTTTCCAACTCAACAAATTTTTATGGTTACTAAAAAGTGCACTTACCGAATTATAAAGATTTCCGTAGAAGATAAGAATATTCATGACGGACCAATCTCTAATTTGTAAAGTTCTTATAAGATACACATGACGGACGACACTCTATTTTATAAAGTTCATGTGGTGTGTTTCCCTTTAACAAGCATGTAATTTTTATTACTTTTGGGTTTTCTTATATTGTTTTGTTGAGGATTATGAATAGATCACTCGACTTTTCGCATAAAAAACAAACGAAGATGAACTATTCTGTATCGATTCACAACTAGTTGATCCTTCCTCTTTCAGCAAGAGACATATATGTGTTGCACATTGCAAGGTACTGGATGGGGGCAGGCTTAAAGAAAGTTCTAAACTCCGGTAGGTCCTAGGAGACCTCCGGCGTTACATTGTTTAGAATATATATATATATATATACCATATGAGACACCATGGTACCCGGACACCATATCTGTATTTTACCCAGAATATACGTATCTAAATTTTACATACATAAGGTTTACATACCTAAGATATACCTATCCGATTTATATATACCTAAGGTATCACATACCTAAGTTACATATATATAAACGTATGCTGCGTACATACACCTTAGATATGTAGTATGTTAGGTATATGTAACTTAGGTATGCATATCTTAGAAATGTGATACCTAGGTATGTATAACTTAGGTACATATACTCTCAGGTATGTGTGGTTCATAGCGAAAATACGCGTATCACGTATGATGTTTGGGCACCAAGGTGCACCAGTTATATATATATATATATATATATATATATATATATATATATATATATATATATATATATATATATATATATAGGGAAATAGCCAGCTAAACACGGACGTAGCTGCGCATAGGGTATCCACCGTTGATTCTCTCCACTTTTGATATAGGGAGCACATGTTTCCATACCTAAATGGCTTGATCCGCATATGCCGGTACTAACACTGTTACTACCATGGCTTGCAAACCCTAATTTTTTTCATACACAAACCCTAACCCAAATAAGCCTTATTTATTTTTTCATCAATTTAGTCAGCGACACACAAGCTACATGCACACTAGCACAAAGCGAAATAAGCCTTATTCATTCTATCACCAAATTAGCCAGCTACACAAAAGGCTACATATATAAAACCCTAACCAAAGTAAGCATTGTTGATTGTTTCATCAAATTAGCCAGCTACACAAAAGTTGTATGCACATAACCCTAACCGTCGTTGCTTTAGTTATAGTAGCAACAACCCAAAACAAGGAAACTAGCTACTCATTTAGCCACAACCGTCTTTGCCATATCAACACTTAGTCATTCTTTTATCAAATTTTCTTGATCATTGGATAAACAAGGTGGAATCGGCGATTGCTTCTTTGTTCTACTTCATCCGTCATCGTGCACACCGCTGTCGTCGGCCTACTATTTTTTTGTATGTACCATTGTTTCCCCTAATCACAAGAAATTTCTTTATGACTTTCTTACTCACTCCATACCAACTTATGCATTTTTTTGGCATGGTTTCATTGCATGTATAGCGAGTATGAGCAGCGGCAATGGCTCATGGGTCGGTCGCAAGAGCCGCTCGGTGAAAGATATTTGTGCCGGCATATCATCGTAGTATGCAAAGCATATCTCAACTAAGCCCAACAAAACTGCTCTTTCTGTAAAGATAGAGTCTGCCTCAAAGCACTCCCTTTCAAGAGTTAAGGGTTTTTTATATCATTTTTGTCTTTCCTTTTTCAAAATCGTTTCAATCAAATCACCAAAGAAAAAAACTGAATTTTTTTCTATTTATTGTGCGCGGGTTGTTGGCAGGAAATCAAGATAGCTGATACAAACCAGTCCCCTCATCCAAGCGGACATCCCACAACAGAAGAGATCATGAGTTTCATATGACTTAAAAAAAAGTATGCCTCATTATACAATCCATACTTTTTTACGATAATGTTTTTCCATTTTTTTATTTTTTTTTCTATTAAGATTGACTCGAATCCAAAATCATCGTCACATGTGTACATATGTTTCAGTTTTGGCCCAGAAGGACTGCACATTGGACACATTAGCGATGGATTAATGGTGCATAAGGAGAAAATTAGGTGATCATTGTAACTTTAAAATAATTTTTATTGTGTAACTCAAAGGAAATTTATCTGGTCAATATTAACTACCTACATTTTTTGTAATCAGGGAAATACTCGACACCCTTGTGAGGGACGAAGAAGTCTATAGTATTATTGACGCAGATCACTTTGCACCCTCTTAGATACCATTCTTCACAAAATCCGCTGAAGACGCTGGTCTTGCAGATGGAGATTGTTTTAAAATTTAATAGTTTGTTAGGGGTCGAATGTAGTTTCCGCAAAAATAAATTATTAATAAATATTGTATCGCAAGTTTCCAAGTTTCAATCGTTCTTTCTTTTTGAGATATTTCTATCATTCAATCCGGCGATCTACATAAATTTTGTTTCGGGGCATAGATTGTTCTTTTCCATACGATACAATGAATCGCATGACTTGTCAACAGAGGATTTTCATTTCTAATTTATAAATAACGAAGTCTTTCCAAATCATCGGAATCACTAGCCATTCAAATAGACTTATGCATTTGAAACAACTACGAATCTCAAAAAAATTAACTGCTTAAATTCCTACAAGGCACGACGTCTTAACAAAATCGAAATCGATTCTAACTGATATCACTATTCATAAAGAAGATAAATGTTTGTAGTTCTAAAGACTAAATTTGTACGATCACTTGCTTGAATTCGGATAAATTCACGCACAAAGCACACAGTCCACTCACAAGAACTCTCCACGATCTAAACTTGCATGACTAAGAATGATAAATGATGTTAGATTTGAAGAACAAAAAGAACCAATAGTCACGCGCGAGAATTAATTCTCTCTCGCCCAAAAAAAGACTCTACACTCTCCCGCTGGAAAGTTAGGGTTTGCAACACTCTTATAAGCCTTGTTCTCACTATATTCCCATAATAGGTGCTAAATTTTTCTCAGCCAAACAACGCTCTAAAATTTTAGGGTAGTTAGGTTTGCATACTACGACAAGCAATTTGCCATGGAGCATTTGCATGCAAAACTATTATAAGCCTTGTTCTGTTACATTTCCCTTTTAGCTGCTAAATTTTTTTTCTAGGCCAAACAACACTCTAAATATTTTAGGGTTTTTCCAAAACCCTAGCATTGCATGCATGCATAGCAAAAGAATTGAACACACACCGTTAGACGTTAGATGCTGTTTTTCCAGTCAAATAGCCAGCCACTAGCAACTTAAAGAGCATATGCATGTGATCTCTATATCCAACGGTCCTAAGCCTATGCACAGCTATGCCTGTGTGTAGCAAATCCGCGTCGTGTATATATATATATATATGTATCCCTATTCAGCACCTAGGGTGCAGATTAGTTATTTACACCCCACATATTTTTATGTTCTCACATTTAGAAATTTATATTTTATATACTAATAATTATGTTCATATTTATTAGAAATGCAAAAAAATCGATATAAAAATACAATTTTTGAGTCATTATAGTGTAAAATACATAGAAAATATGCATTTTACGTCGTATTTTTATACGGCATGTAAACAATTTTTTTTTCAACATGTCTAAATTTTCTTATGTTCTTCTTGACTTTCGAGATAAGAGAAAATTTACGTGACACAAAAATCATATTCGGTTTGAAAGATAGAGGGTGGGTGAAAAATAACTATTCTACATCCTAGGTGTCAAATAGCGCCACTCATATATATTTTATATACCAAGATGCACCAGTTATTTTACCTATATAGGACACTCATATGGGGCACCATGGTGCCCGGGCATATTCATAGTACACCCAGGTATAGTTATACCTACGTGTGTTTCACACTATCTAGACAGTATCTATTATACCAGAGAGTATGTACACGTAGTATGAAGTATATAAAAATATTTAGGTAGTATATCTACTATTTTTTTGGTAGTATGTAATTTTTCTTCATATACTCTTTCTTTACGTACAAATATATCGGTATTTTACATATATAGTGCAAACTATGAGTGCACTTGCAATTTTTTCACCAAACTTGTTTGAAAGTATCTTAGATATAGTATATGAACATACTCAAATAGATAAAATATTACATATACTTCCATAAGATAGTATATGAGACGTGGGTGTAGTTACACCCAATAGTAAGAAGGATTTTATATATATTATATATATATATATATAGAAACCCTATTCAGCACCTAGGGTGCAGAATAGTTATTTTGCACCCCATATATTTTTATGTTCTCACATTTATAAATTTATGTTTTGTATACTAATAATTATGTTCATATTTATCAGAAACGCAAAAAAAATCGACATAAAAATATAATTTATAAGTTATTTTAGTGTAAAAAACATATAAAATATTATGTCGTATTTTTATACTGCATGTAAACAAATTTTTTCCCGACGTGTCTAAATTTTGTTATGTTCTTCTTGACCTCCAAGATAAGAAAAAATTTACGTGACGTAAAAAACATATACGGTTTGGAAGATAGTGGGTGGGTGTAGAATAACTATTCTACACTCTAGGTGTCAAATAGCGCCAATATATATATATATATATATATATATATATATATATATATATATATATATATATATATATATATATATATTCCTATGCGGGGAGTTCCTAATAGGAGGCACTTTACCTAGCTTCATGCCCTCCTGCCTCTAGATTTCAGCTTTTTACAACGCCGAGCTACCACGAGATCCTGCGGTCGACGTCGCTAGCAACTAGACCTGGCCTATTTCGGCAAGCGACATATATCTGTTGCACATTGCAAGGAACTAGATGGGGGCAAGCTTAAAGAATGTTCTAAACTCCGATAGGCCTTAGGAGACCTTCGGCATTACTTTCTTTAGCAAATATAAATATGTTCATGAGACTTCCTAATAGGATGCACTATACTTAGCTCCATGCCCTCCAGTCTTTGGATTATAAATTTTGTCAGCTTTTCACAACTCCGAGCTACTGCCATCAATTAAAGCCACCACGAGATCCCGTTGTCGACGCCACCATCAACTATGCCCCAGAGCCCCTCATGCCCGATCTGCTCTCCCTCTCTACAACGGTCGGGAATACGCTGCCTTGAGCACATGCTATCTGCCGCCACAACTCCGCTCAAATCCCCTCCTGATGTAGGTTCTTATATGCATATCATCCCAATATCATGTTTGAATTTTCCTAATTGTATTAACTAATGAGACTATATCCTAGTGTCATTAAATTCACTACAATGAGACTCACATCCTTTCGGTTTCATGAGATGGTAATTATATTCATAACAGACGAACCTCTAATTTGTAAATTTCTTATGAGATTTGCATGATGGACCATACTTCAATTTACATAGTTCCTGTGGTCATTCTCCATTTCACTATCGAATAAGATGCCGTGTTAGGTAAATGGGCTAACCTTTTTCGAAACCAAAACATAAATATTCTTCGACATCTATTTTTTTCCAATAATTACCATCTCTTAGAATTAGAAATGTGTCTGATAAAAAGAATTGAACCACATGTGGGCACATTTAACCTCGGTCATTTTAGTATCCATTCGTATGATTCGAGCATCATTTTGTATAGAAACACTTGTCTTCTAAGAACACCTATTTTTCACCTTTCGAGATATCAATGAGCTAATGAACACCATAGTCATGATGCTCCAAAATTTTCATAATGTGTAGTCAGAGATGAATGTTCAAATTCTACTCTACCACAAAATGAATTTTATCTCACTTGAACACTTGAAGTTACACATTTGTTTTGAATTATATATAGCCAAACGAATTTGAATGGTTACCGAATAGTGCACATATTGGATTGTTGAATTGAGTTATTCTAGATCTACGAGAGCTATATCTTATGAGAGAGCTCACAATTCCTAGCTCGTGGCCAGGCCACCAATACACAAACATATGAACAACATTTCGATCCATATTGCACATATACTAGATGGACCTATCGCGCTCTGATGCACCATCCTATGATAATAACGTTTACATTTTATGGTAGGAGTGTTTGTCCGATGGTGGATTTATGGTTTCCGCTTTGGCGTAACACATCAACTACAAACCCACAACCGAAGTCCCAGACGGCGCAACAGAGTCACCATTGGACATTCCGGATACTGTAGAACACAACACATAAGGATCAATAGAAAAATAAGATATGCGAAGAAACGAAACAAGAAAGCCTTGAAAAATTTAAAGAGTTAAAAATAAACTACCAACACGCTTCCAAACGATGTGGTCTCACGCTAGCTACCGGAAATTCACCCAAGGAATAAACAAACACACGACCCTAGCCACACCCTTCATAAACCTTTCGCGCCAAGAATACCCACAAAATTTAGAGCTCACCCAGACAATCAACACCGAGATGTCGCACTTGACATGCATACCGCACCCACAACGACACGAAATGACCTGCCATGCAAATTCATAAGGTACCGGTCTACAATTTATATGGTCCTTCCCTATTCTTCATATCGAACCACTCACAAATTCATAAGGTCCCCGTGTCTATTATTTTCGTGTTGAGACTTAGACTAGTCAACAATCGATTAGAATTTTTGGACTCGAGCAACAACTTTATAAAGCTCAAGCCTCTTATCTCACTCGAAATTCTCACTGAGTAATTCTCAGCAACATAACGTATTTGATTTTTTTCAAATTTTGCTACAGATAGTAGTCAGTGTTTAAAAAATTACACGATTTATGAAAATCTTTCTCAATACATGATTTATGAAAATCTTTCTGGAAAATGAACTAGGAGCAAATTGATGGTACTGAGATAAGTACATGGGGCGATCCATCAATCGAATGATCACAGGTACACAAAACTTTTATCCAACTCCACACATTTTTATGGTTACTAAACGGTGCACTGATGTCTACGCACGCTTCTATTCTTGTAGATAGTGTTGGGTTTTCAAGTGGAGAGGTTTGTAAAACAGCAGCAAGTTTTCCTTAAGTGGATCATCCAAGGTTTATCGAACTCAGGGAGGAAGTGGTCAAAGGTATCCCTCTCAAGCAACCCGGCAATCAAGATACAAGAAATTTCTTGTATCCTCAACACATCCAATACACTTGTCAGGTGTATATGCGCACTAGTTCGGCGAAGAGATAGTGAAATACAAGTAATATGGATGATTATAAGTGGAAATTGCAATCTGAAATAATAGTTGCAGCAAGCAAACATGTAACATGACTAATTGTAAACGGTGTTTCAATGCTTAGAAAAAGACCTAGGGATCATACTTTCACTAGTGAACACTCTCGTATAAATATTTTCTCTTCATTATGCTAGCCTGAACTACTCTCCGGTTGGACGATGTAGGGCTATAATAACACACCTTAAAGTTCGTATTCCCCATCTAGATAACCCCTCGCTATCACCTTGAGCGCTAGATGGTTCCAACAAACACCACAATCTCGTAGAGACATCCAACTCAAATTATACTCATGATAAGTATTTGTGTAACCTTAGCCAAAGTGCCATACGGTGTGCACACTGTCAATTTCACACACGTGGGGATAAGTAGAGATTAATTAAAGCACTTGAGTATCAGAATAGTAACTAGATTACAAAGCTCATGATCTCAATAAGATCACGCATAGAGAGAGAGATGAACACATATCTACTTGTAGAGCCCTTAGCTTGGAGAGAGAACTACTCTTTCCTTATCATGGGAGTCAGCAAAGGCGATGGAGATGGCAGTGGACTCGATGGAGATGGATCCGGGGGGTACTTTCCCGTCCTATCAGGGTGCCAGAACAGAGACTTATGTCCCCCGAATCTCCTTTTCGGTGGCGGCAGCGCTGCGGAACTTTTCATATATTTCTGATCTGGTCTTTAGGGTTTTCATCTCGGGAGGAATATATAGGCGGAAGGGCGATGTCAGAGGGTGGACCAGGGGCCCACACCACCTGGTGGCGCGGCCAGGGGCGCGCCACCCTATGGTGTGCCTGTCTCCTGGCTCCCCTCCGTCTCCCCTTTGGACTCTATGTCGTGTCAGGAAAAAATAGGAACTTCAACCTTTGTTTCATCCAATTCCAAGAATATTTCTTTAATAGCTTTTCTGAAACAAAAAACAGCAGAAAACAGGCAACTGACACTACGACATCTTGTCAATAGGTTAGTTCTAGAAAATGTATAAAAATGCCTCAAAATATAGACAAAACATAAGATAGTTGATACAAAACAAGCATGGAGCATCAAAAATTATAGATACGTTTATGACGTATCTTGCACTTACCGAATTATAAAGATTTCCCTAGAAGATAAGAATATTCTCAATGGACCAATCTCTAATTTCTAAAGTTCTTTATACACACGACAGACGACACTCTATTTTATAAAGTTCCTATGGTGTGTCTCCCTTTAACAAGAATGTAATTTTTATTACTTTTGGGTTTTATTATATTTTTTTGTTGAGGATTATGGATAGATCACTGGACTTTCCGCATAAAAAACAAACAAAGATGAACTATTCTATATCGATTTACAACCGATTGATCCTTCCTCTTTCGCAAAGAGATGTATATGTGTTGCACATTGCAAGGTAGTGGAGGGGGCATGCTTAAAGAAAGTTCTAAACTTCCGTAGGCCCTAGGAGACCTCCGACGTTACTTTGTTTAGAATATATATATATATATATATATATATATATATATATATATATATATATATATATATATATATATATTGGCGCTATTTGACCTCTAGGGTGTAGAATAGTTATTCTACACCCATCCTCTATATTACAAACCGTATAAATTTTTTACGTCACGTAAATTTTCTCTTACCTTAGAAGTCGAGAACAATATAAGAAAATTTAGACATATTGTAAAAAAATTCGTAATACGACATAAAATGTGTATTTTTTATGTTTTTATACTATAATGACTCATAAATCATATTTTTATGTCGATTTTTTTACGTTTCTGATGAACATAAACATAATTATTAGTATACAAAACATAAATTTCTATATATGAGAACATAAAAATATGTGGGGTGAAAAAAAAATATATATATATATAAACCCTATTTAGTATCCAGGATGCAGAATAATTATTTTGCACCCCATATATTTTTATGTTCTCACATTCAGAAATTTATGTTTTGTATACTAATAATTATATTCATATTCATTAGAAACGCAAAAAAATTGACATAAAACACATTTTATGAGTTATTATAGTGCAAAAAACATAGAAAATACGCATTTACGTCAGATTTTATACGTTTTACATAAACAAAAAGTTCTGACATGTCTAATTTTTTTTATGTTCCTCTTGACTTCCAGAATAAGAGAAAATTTACATGACGTAAAAATCATGTACGATTTGAAAGATAGAGGGTGGATGAAGAATAACTATTCTACATCCTGGATGTCAAATAGCGGCACTATATATATATATATATATACATATGGATTCCTAATAGGAGGCATTTCATGCTCTCTCGCCTCTGAATTTCAGCTTTTCATAACTCCGAGCTGCCACGAGATCCTGCCGTCGACGCCGCCAGCAACTAGACCCTGGCTTATTTCAGCAAGCGACATATATCTATTGCACATTGCAAGGAACTGGATAGGGGCAGGCTTAAAGAACGTTGTAAACTCCGATAGGCCCTAGGAGACCTCCGACATTACTTTATTTAGCAAATATAAATATGTTCCTATGCGGAGACCTCCTAATAGGATGCACTATACCTAGGTTCATGCCCTCCAGCCTCTGGATTTTAACTTTTGTCAGCTTTTCACAACTCGGAGCTGCTGCCATCAATTAAAGCCACCACGAGATCCCGTCGTCGACGCCGCCATCAACTACACCCTAGAGCCCCTCCTGCCCGATCTTCTCTAACACATATACGATGGTCGGGAATACGCTGCCCCGAGCACATGCTATCTACCGCCACAACTCCGCCCAAATCCCCTCCTGATGTAGGTTCGTATATGCATATCATCCCAATATCATGTTTGAATTTTCCTAGTTGTATTAACTAGACTATATCCTAGCGTCATTAAATTCACTACAATGAGACTCACATCTTTTCGATTTCACGCGATGGCAAGTATATTCACAACGGATGGTTTCAATGAGATGTCGCACTCGCCATGCATTCCGCACACACAACGACACGAACCAGCCTGCCATGCAAAATCATAAGGTACCGGTCTACAGTTTATATGGTCCCTCCCTGTTCTTCATATCGGACCACTCCCGAATACAAAAGGTCCATGTGTCTATTATTGCCGTGTTGAGACTTAGTCTAGTCAAGAGTCGATTAGAATTTTCGGACTTGAACAACTAGTTTATAAAGCTCAAGCCTCTCATCTCACTCGTAATTCTCGGCAACATAACGTATTTGATTTTTTTCAAAATTTTGCTACAGAGAGCGGTCGGTGTTGACAAAATTACACAATTTATGAAAATCTTTCTCAATACATGGTTTATGGAAATCTTTCTGGAAAAATGAACTAGGAGCAAATTGAGGGATACCGAGATAAGTACATGGGACGATCTATCAATTAAAAAATCACAGGTACACAAAACTTGACATTTCTCCCGTGGCCAGGCTGGGATTTTACTCAAGTGGGAGGGAGTTCCTACTTCCTCCTAGATTGGTGGTGCGCGCTTGTAATTCTTGTTTACCTTGAGTAAAAATCGAATATGAGACAAGCACTGTCAAATGATGAAAATATTCAAGAATTCATAGCCTCTAGCTTTTTGTGCATCGCTTTGTCCTCTCACTCGTAACCAGCTGGGAAAGAAGTATATGGTTGGCCACATGGAAATAAATGGAGTATAACAAAAAACTCGAAGATTGAGATCCAATGAAAAAAGATGCAATAAGAGAGATCCTAACTCTAGTACCATTTTGAATAGGCGGGCAGAACTTTTGCAGCCTTCCATGATGGATCTATGCAGTTCTTTCTTTAAATCCACATAGTACCATACTAGTTGGTACTAACTTTTTTTTGGCCATGATAAATCGGGACCAAATCATATTAATCGGCAGAGTAAATAAAAA
This sequence comes from Avena insularis, assembly GCA_023614405.1. Lineage (NCBI taxonomy): Eukaryota > Viridiplantae > Streptophyta > Magnoliopsida > Poales > Poaceae > Avena > Avena insularis. The sequence continues at coordinate 194,196 of JAJUPC010000315.1, read as the reverse complement.
AAAACTTGAGGTAGAAGCTAGAACTTCATATGTCCCAAACGAGGACCTAACTCACTCTACAAGGGAACTTGACAAAAGCGAAGCACGACCGTCAGGTCACATATATGGGCATCTACTCACAAATCCCCTTGCACCACTCTATCAGTCCAAAAATGACGTACAGGCTCGCTGGTGCTTCACATGCATTTTTTTTTCTTATAGTCCCGATATATCAGTAGTGGTTCACATTATTCAGCTGAGAAAACCGTAAAAAAAGCCCTCCAAGTAAATTCTAGAACTACATAAGAATCCAAAGAGGACTTCTTGTCATCTACAGGCAGAACTTGATAGCCTTCGCATCTCCAGCCCCTAGCCGTTTCTGCCAAATAATTTCCGTAGAGTTGATTCCAATGCACCTTTCCTGCCATTCTTTGACGTCCCAAAGTCCGGGATTCTTCCACAACGGCACCTGTATAATCAAAGACGCCATATACAATATTTCATACTGGGATATATTCCCTCTCCCAACAACATTCAAAAAGACATAAATATATAAATGATCATCTACAGCCTAAGTCCACTGCATCTAAATTATCGAGTCCCGCTGATTGAGTGACAATTCCATATGGTAGACATATAGTATCTTGGTGCCCAAAGAATTAGTATGTTAAGTAACTACAATCGATGGATGGAGTACTATCATGATTACAAACATATGCCCAGAGTTCAGAATGGTACCAATGAGCCATTATCTTGGTGCCCAAAGAATTAAGAGAGACCAATCATCGGGACCAATCTCTAATTTATAAAGGTCTCCTGGGATATTCAGGACAGACCAAACTCTGAACTTATCCTATCAGTGAGTTGTAAGCACCCTATATTATCCGTTTGCGTGTGTTATTCTTTCGTAGCCTATCTGAATTACTAAAATTAAAATCTATGCAAAATGTACTATACTATGCTGCAAGGTCTGCTGTGATCCTTATGTACTTCTCCAATCTGAAATGAAATACTGATTTGATATAGGACCTGATTCGGTGGTATCCGTGTTATGTATGATCTTAATTGACAGATAAAATTTCCGAGATCGCGACAATGAAGAAAACCGATCTTTCTATGTATTATACTGATCCATTGCATCATATAGTTAGTACAGCATTACATACTACATTCCATGAATTGTTAGTGATTGCATTTCCAGTATATTCTTAGAAACTTCATTCATTTTCCTAACATCAATAGCCCCTGTTTTGTTATATGCTGAACATTTAATGGAATTTGTAGCACACTAAATATAAACAGAGAAGCATAAATCATTATCTGGCACATATCATCCACATGCAGTACAAGCTTATTCTACTGACCTGTTTACATGCTCAGTTTATGGTAGGATGTATATTCATCTGTGATCATCGCACGGGTCATGCAAAAATCCTGTCAAACTTGTTGTAAAAAATAGTCCATGTGGTACACCTGGAGGCAAGTGTATAGTACTCGGTTGGATCCTATGAAATCCTGGGCATGCAAACATCTCTCAAATACTGTCATGCACGATATCCATATGGTACCCCTGAGCTCATCATAAAGTACTCTTAATATTCTGTGTGGTACAATATTGTCATATATGTAGTACAATATAAAAATAGTCCATGTGGTACCTATGGATGCAGTTGTATAGTACTCAATTAAATCCTATGAAAGTCTGGACGTGCAAACATCTCTCAAAGTCTGTCATACATGGGATCCATATGGTACACCATAAAGTACTCCTTAGTATTCTGTGTGGTACAATATAGCCCCCACATATGGAGTACAATATAAACAATATGTTTTATTCACTGCAGTATTATTTCCTGAATATATGAAGTAGCACACTGGTAGATCCATGAGCCATATCTCGAGCAAAAACAATGACTCAGTATTTTAGTATTTCTTTTTGTTCTCGGCTGTTTACCAACCTGATTTCTATTTTCAATTACATTGTTGCCTTCCAGGAGAGTTCAAAATTAACAATTATTTACCAACACTAATAAAACTTTGTCAACCAATTTGCATAAAGTTCAAAAATATTCATAATCCAGCAAAACAAGAAACAAAATGAGCTCACTCCCTCCAAATTTACAAAGCCATGTTGTAACTTGAGACATATGATTCCAGGAACTATTTATGAACACCATGAGTACTACCTAAATAGATACAGATTTTAAACTTAGCATTAAATTTAGACACCTGAGTAAATATACCATTGCCTTCCAGCCGAGTTCAAACCTAAATAGATACATGTTTGCATAAATCTCGGATTTAATACCTACAATAAAACTGAAACAAGCCTGTTGAATTCACTCCTCCAAGGATTGCTTGAAATACCAGTATATCCTTAATGCCCAAGTCTTGAGAACAAATGAATAAAATAAGAACCAACTCGTCCCTGGATTGCTTGTTCACCAAATGCCACAGAGGAATGTGCCCAATTCGTGAGCAACTAGGCCCTTAACAAGGGTGGGCTCATGAAACTGAATTCATGAAGCACCAGTTGCATTCAGCTCGGCATAAACCTCCCTACGATTATTTAAGAATTAGATACTCCCTCTGATCCATAATAAGTGTCGCTCATCTAGTACTAAAGATTAAAGTACAACAAAATGTTGCTTGCTTTAGTCGATGATTACTTGTAGATGGGAAGAATGCTACCAAGGAGTGAAAGAAGAGATGATGATTTGTTCACACCCTTCGCTGTCTTAGAGAGCAGCAAGAATGAGACTGGCCCACCAAGCACTGGAACAGGGTCTATGCCAAGCTGCATGGAAGTAACAACATTTAGTAGGTGGACATCATTATATTCAAAATACAAATGGCACGGCAAGCCAATTCTCTTCCAATATGTATATATTATCATCACTGAATAGATATAGAGAGGGTTCTACTGTATCACTACCATTATGCAACACAGAATAAGAGGATAATTCTGTTGGGGTTTGTTCAACACAAATTATGCAGCAATTAAACAACCAAACATCCCACGTCATCAAATCTAAACTCGTAATAACCCATTACATCAATAACTTACAATATTGTTGCAAACTGTGCTATCAGACTCCAAAGTGAAGAAAGTAAAACACAAAATAAATGTCCTTGAGCAATGCGCATTTGATTATAGGAGAACCGAAACAAACCACTCATAACATATTAGCAATATTTCTCAGTTGTTATAACTTCCAAAACTGGATATCTGAACATTAATTTGAGAACTAGATTGTCAGCTAGCACTAGAAAATGCATACGAGTAAGAAGACACAGCTCTAATTTGATGTGGGGGGGCCATGGAAGATTTTTTTTTCAGCTAGCAGGACTTTATAAATCTGATCCGGAACTTTATAAGTTGTTCACAAGGACTATGTAACAACTCCTTAGCACCATTCAGACAAAATCTGAAAGCCTGATTACTGCCTAAGAAGATACAAATATCAAACATATCATCTGTTTACCAACCAGAGTTCTATTTATAAATACCCTTTTGGCTTCCATTAGAGTTCAAATATGCACTTATTTAATGGCAATGCATGAAAAAATTCAACATGTTCACATAAAGTTCAAAATTAAATCACAGCAAGGACCAACGTTTCAAGAAATAGAATGAACTCCCTCCCTCCCATTTTATAACTGACATGTTACCTTCCATCAGCGTTTCATTCTACACTTATTTACAACCCTCATGAACATGAAATGATAATAAACTTAACAAGCAATAAAAATTTAACATGAACATGTCCCTCTGCCTCAAACATTTGTTTGGCACCTAAACAACATTATTCCTCCACAAATTGCATGCCATAGCCAACTGGGTATAGTGTGCTAACTGCTAATCCGCCGGCTAACTTACACAACACCAAGTGGACAACCAACTTGAAAAGGCACTGAATAGGGAGACACTAACGAGTCGGCCTTTGAAACTCACGAATACACTATACATAACCTGACTCCTGCTCGAATCTGCTAATTCTCTGAACCGATTCCTAACGGGCTAGACTACAGAGGGACGACGTGCGCTTGAAACCAACACGGATCAGCATAAGTTAGCCGACGACGTACCTCTACTTCCATTAACAGGAGACAGTGGCGATTCCGAAGGGACTTCGGTGTGCCACTCCGGCGATTTTCCTCCCTGCATCTCGTCGTTCTTGGAGCCCTCGACCTCAAATCGCTTGTTCCTCCCCAGCACCATGAGTCGCTGCATCCCGGAATCTAGCCAGACCAGGTGCGGGATGGGCTCAATTCCTCAGCGGATGGGATGCTAGAACATCCGCATGACCCGAAAGATGGATCTGGCACTGGGAAATGCATGCTGCGTCCGGCTAGGATATCACATCAGGAAGCGGAAACAATTTAGGGAACAAACCTGAGGAGCAGATCGGTGAATCCCCACGGCTCTCCATGGAGAATCATCACCATATCTATCCGGATCTAGGCATCGCCACCGGGAGGTCGGAGACGGCGAGTCAAGACGGCTGGTCTCTGATTCCAATTCGAACTGATGCCCTCCTTGCGGCTCGTGGGCATCTAGTGGAGTGGAGGGACCGGTCTGGCCCACGGCTCCGAGCATACGTATTTCATACGGTATCAAGGAACAATCCACCGTATTGCAATAAACGGGTGGTCAAACCTGTCAGACTGTGGGACCAGAGTCCGAATCACGAACCACGCGCGTGCGGTCGGGATAGCTATTCACCGCGAAAGCAGTTCGTCCAGCGCATTTTCGACAGATTTGTACCAATTCATTTTTAATTTTTCTATTATATGTTTAGATTCCAAGCCGTGTTGGGTTTTGGGGTTTTGAGGACTTTCAGTTGCGGCCGGGTTGGACTCATTGGGTGAGTTGGGCTCTTATTTTTGGCAATTTGGCGCTGATTTCGTGGCGCGCACCAAAAGAATCCCACGCGCACACGCACCACGCCCCCAACTAAGTTCTAAACTGCCGCAGCCTCTTGCCCCCCTTCAAAAACAAACTCTTCGTCACCGTCCTTCTCTAAAACCGATCTAGAGCGAGGCTTACTTTCTCTACGACGAATTCCGTAGAGATCCTCTGCGATGGCAGATCAATCGGCACACAGCGACCAAACTAGGGTGCCGAGATATCCATCTCTTCTTCCCCTGTCTCTCGGCTTGTCCCACACTAGACCTAGCTGAATTATGATTATGTGCTTATTTGTGTGCTCATTGTACAATGTTTCTTGCGTTTTGTGCAGCAATAGATAAATAATTCGATGCTTGAGTTAAATTCGTTAGCTAGTAGCAACTTGATACATGTGCGTGCCTCCCTTTCCCTAATTCAATTAACAAAAACATATATCATCCAAAAATTTCCTAGCTTGATTGCAAAAATCGAATTAGCTATCCTTTTGTTAAATGCTCCCGATGGACATATTACAGATTACGCCGTAACTCAATTCCTTTAGTTTTGGGTTTGAAGAGTTGGCAATAAATCTGCCCAGAGGTTATCTAGCCGTATTAATTATTGATAAGAGTGTGGATTTGATGCTCAGAGGGATAGCTGCCCCCCTAGCAACATCGTACGATTCTTGTCAAGATTTGCACTTTCATCTTGCTGTCTTTTCATGTGGTGGTCTTAAAGTGGTGTTAATCACTGATTAAACAACGCTTTGGCTGCCAGGTCTGTCAATACTCTGCAACGCGTGTACTGCCTTGTTTGTTGGCTTATGGCAGGTAAATAGTGCATGCAAATTTATTGTCAGTATGTACAGAGTGCTAGCTGCACATGGATAAGACTTGGTCTTGTCGGTTGGCATACTTGGGAATCTTGGAGTCCAAAACTTATTTTTTACACTCTCTGCGTTGTATGAAAATACGCCGGAGACGAGTAAGCGTTAGCTAGCACAAGCAAGTAATAAACATATGTCGGTCGGACAAATAGGTTTGCCCGAGATATTCTGCAGCTGCATGCGTGTCAGCTTTCACAATATGGTTGATGTAGCATGTCAGCTTTATTACAGTCTGGTTAATCAAACTGTCTAACTCATGCTGTTTTGCACGTATCTCAGTGCACACGCTGGCGGGCATCCACCGGGGGGGGGGGGGCAGCTATCCCCGGGGCAGCAGACTATTTTCGTTATTGATAATGGTATTTGGTATGGTCATTGCAAGGAGGATGCATTGAAAGGAGGATGCAAAATTGTTTGATTGATGCAATGTCAAATTTTCTAATACCTAATATTGAACTATGGTCAGTGCATGCAGGATATAGATAACTATTAAATCATGAGAAAATAGATGCTGTCTTGGATGAGAACTTTACTAATAAAGTGAGGCAGATGATACACGAGGAAAATGCGGCAGCCATCAAACGGTTAAACAAGAAGGTAGAAATGCCTACGAAAGTGGATGAGCAGGGTAACCGCTGGCCAATTAAGGAAGCTTTAATTTCTGCTAAGCCACCTGGGTTTGGTACTATTGTTGGTTGGCGTTTACTTTGCAAGCATTGGACTACTACATTTAGAAAGATATCTTTGACCAACTCGAAGAACAGACTAGCTCATGGAGAAACAGTCTTCTACTGTAGTGGTGCGAGAAGTGCTGTCTCTACATGTCAATATTTGGTACTCTTGTTTCATGAAATATTTTTAATTTTACTACTTTTCATGCACCATCTTTATTATTATTTTTCATGATGAATAGTCCATTTATATTGGATGATGTTTATCATTCTTAAACCGTAGACACTCAAAACTGGTAACTCTGGAATTACCGGTGCATGGCATCGCATGCATAATTTGCATTGCGGGACTGATCAAGAGAAGATATGCAGCAAAAGAATCTCTAAACGTTGGGTTAGTAGAATATTTATAGCTTACCTTATTTTTGTCATAATGAGAACAATGTTCAAAGCTAAACCATAAATTTTTATTTGGAAAAGAAAAAATTTGATGACGCAATGACAAATGGCCATGTAGAAAACTGGGAAGAGGATCACCCAGAATTAGATGCAAAAATCATCTATGATTCAACTAGTAGAATGCCACATGGTAGGCTGGGAATCGCCAATGTGTTATTTACCAAAACAGAGAAGTCCAATATTAAGTCTAGAAGGGTGTCGGTCTCACAGCCGGTGCAGTGAGGATCGTCTAGAAAGAGAGAATGACCGTTTGAAGCAAGAAAACAAATGACTTCGAAGCATTGAACTAGGTGTGCGGGTAATGTTTCATTCTCTTCTAAATTGTATTCTATGAGTGAATGTGGTTGTGCTAACTTGTTTATATTTACAGTCTTTGGCTGAGAAAGGAGGAGTGGACTATGATGGAATAATGCAGTCAGTTGCACCTAACTTGGTAAGTATAACACATCTCAATGCAAGGCTTGCAGCAATGATAATAGAGTGATGTATCTTTTATGTTTGATATATAGGCCACATAAGATTCTGAAGTTCGATTTGAAAGAGGGAGAGATGCTGGTCGTCAACATGAAACTAAAAAGGTTAGTACCTTAAGAAGTAATAAATTAGTTACTTGCTAATAAGCCACCTGTGTTCTAGTACAAATCTAGGCAAGTGCCACTCGAGCAAAGTAAGATGGTCATTGAACTGCAGTTGTCGGTCATCTCTTGTAAAATATATTCTTAAGAATTCATGCATATATCCCTTGCAATTTACTAGTTTGTTGTTAATTCATCGTGATGATGAAAACGAGTTTGGGAGCTTTTAATCTATGGCATGTATTGGAATATGCTCTAGAATCTATGTAAGTACATAGATCTTAAAATAAATAGAGGGATGGGTCATAGCATCTGCTTCTTAGTGTAAAATTTCTGTATGATTTTTGGTGTATGTAACGACCCAAAACTTTAATCAAGGTTAATCAAGATTAAATCTACCCAATTTAGGGTTAACAAAACCCTTTTCCATTTAAAATCTTTAAGCATTCATATGTGTGTGCATTTAAAATAGGAGTTGTTTGAAATGCCATTATTGTTTGTTCTAATGGTTGTAAAATGGTTCTATGATGAATGTCACATCGTCTAGATCATTCCCAAGCAAAAACCAAAGAAAAAGAAATAAAAAAGAATTAAATAAAGGGAATGGTCACTTTTGTCATTTTAATCACCTAACCAACTTTGGGTATTCCTAGCACTCATTTTCAAACAAAAGCAATTGTGGATCTTTGCACCTCTTGCTAGTACAAGTAGTGATGTGCCAAGGCCCACTTTGTGATCTCCCAAAAACATTCAAAATCTAATTTTGAAGGACAATTGAAAATGGAATCTAGTTCATATGTCTAGATCACACTTTTTCAAAAACCGCTCAAATGAATTCCATTTAACAAATCCTAGCAACCACAAATATTTAAGCATGTGAAAAATCACTCCACCAAATCTCATTTCAAAATTCAAAAGTTTTCTTCTTTCGGCCATTTGATCGAACACTTGGTGGACAGAATTAATCTGGCCTAACTATTACTGTTGTTGATCAAATGTTGTCGAGCCTTTTGAGCCACATTAACCCTCTTGGTCTCCCCCAAACCCAACCAGACCAAAACCAGCCCATCCCCTAGTCCCTGGCGCCAGTACAACGCCGCATCGAGGCCATGATCGCCGACCGATCGTGCCCAAGCCGCAGCAGACCGCCAGCCCCTCTCCGTCGCTCCAGGAAGCAAGGCGCCACTTCACCGCGTCCACGGTCCACCCCATGACCACAAATAGCCACTGGACCACCCCAGAGCAGCGCCGCACTATCCTCTCTACGCTCGCCAGAGCACGCTAGAGCGCCATCACCGCCAGCACGCCACAGACCGCGCCTCGACCGCAGACCGCGCGCGTCGCTCTGCCTCAACCCCCTCACCCTGCTAGACATGGCCGTAACCCGCTGCTCAATCCACACTCACCGGGAACTGCGTCGAGCACCACCTCTGTCTCCCAGAGCGCGTGACACTCCCGACCGTTAGCCACCGCCCCTAGCATCGCCATAACACCGTAGAGGACCGCCAGGAGGCAAGCCACCGTCCGCCTACGCCGCCCATGCCTCTAAGCCGCTTTGCCATCGTCACCGGCGAGCACCGCCCATGCCTCACTGCCGCCCAGCCGCGCCTATATAAGGAGTCCTCCCCAGCACCAATTCGTCACACCATTCTCATCCACTCCCCCTCAGAACACTCCCAGACCCCCCACCGGAGCAAGCCATAGCCCGTAGCGCCGGAATTTCGCTGGAGTCTGCCGCGGAAGGAGGAGAAGTGAGCCGTTGATCCAGGCCATCACCCGAGACGCCGCCAGTACCAGGAAAACACGCCGTCGTCTTCTCGTTTGTTTGCCCGCCTCACCGCACTAGCTGGAGCCCCGGTACATCCCTACCAAGCAGTTAGTGTTCAGTCTCGCCGGCGACGAGTCCGTCGTCGACGACGACCGTGAGCCGTTGATCCAGGATCTAATCCTGCGGCCACCGTTCGCCCATACCGTTTCGGCAACCCCTGTCCCACTGACAGGTGGGGCCCTCACTTAAAACCATCCCGGGCGCTGTGTGGAGTAAACTGGGCTGGCCCATTTATTTCCCGCGCGACCCGTTTAATTCAAATAACTCTTTTTCTTTTTAGACTTAAACTAGAATCTGTCCCTTAGTTTAAAAATCAACTCAAAGAGTTTTACAAATCCAAATTGAGTGATTCCAATTTTGTTGGAAAGGTAATAAAAATCTCTATCCAAGACCGTTGGATTTAAATTATTTGGAGTTAGAGATCTATCCTAGTAAAAATAACAAGACAGAAGCTTTTGCACATTCAAACATTTTTCTAAAATCAACCATAATAGCTTTTGAGTTGTTTACAACTCTCAAAAATCACATTTAACCATACCTATCTGAATATGTAATAATATTAAGGTTTGCAGGCAGTGACTTTGGACTAGTACCAAAATAATGCTATATAGGCATTTCTAGTCACTTTAAAACATTAATTATTAAACTTAAACTTATTAAAATGTGATCCAACCCTTAAATCACATTCCCATATGTTAGAATATGTGGTGATGACATTTGTCCACATGATCCCATATTTTAAATGGATAATATTAAATCTTAGTTAATTTCAATGAGTAGAAATTACTTTTCTCAAATAAAATAAATGAAGCTAGTTCATTAAACCTTGTGATGTTTGTGATGATACTAGATCATCAAATGTGTGCTTTAGTGTGCTAAGTAGACTAGTTAAGTATTGTTTGGTGATTGTGTATTCCATATGTATTTATAGACGATAGTACCGACCAAGTCTTCGAGGAGGAGGAGTTCTACCAAGAGGAGGAGGAAGAGAATTTCAACCACTGCACCAACCAAGGCAAGCTATTGTTAGCGAGCTAGCATTATACAAGTTAACCATGCAAGTGATTACTTGCAAGCCATCATTAACAGTGCGAGATCACCCTTGCAAGTTATTGTTAATAAACTAGGATTAAGCAAGGTAACCTTAGCAAAATGCACGAGGCATGATTTGGTTATACTTTTGACTATTACCTACTCCAAGTGTTATTTACAAGCTTTACCTTCTTTAATTTACCAAAGTCCTTTACTTGTTTAAAGGTAGCATAAAGAGTATAAAACTTGACCTACCTAGTTAGACTTAGATGTCATTCTATGGCATGAGATTGATATTAATATCCCACATTAGTGAACACTCTTAACTTAGTAGTTTAGAGCTAAACCAAAACTTGATCACTTTAGATGGGAATACTTGGTGAAAATGACTTGTGAAAACATTGGAATGATGAGTCATTCTATTGAGATGTTTTGACATGTGTTGAGAAACACAAATGGTTTATGATGATGATGAAAATATTAAGGCATGAGCCTTAGCCATTTTACAAAAATGGATGGTTGGGTTCGGATACGATACCATTCCAATTTTACCGTATAACCACAATACCTGAATTGGGTAAGGCTTAGCCGGAAGTTTATATGCATTAGTATTAGTTCCCTCGCGGGAGAGGTTTGAGCTGAGGCTACCTCTCAATGTTGTCCAGCTATGCAGTGCCTAGGATGACAGATGGTAATGGCTGGGAGGCCATACTCATAGGAGAGGTGCTTATACTAGAGTGTGTAAAGGAAAGGTTATGTTTGATTATCTGCATACTAAGTATGATGATTCAGGGTTATCCCTGACAGATGTATCGAATCTTGTGGTGAAAGTGTACCACCTCTGCAGAGTGTCAAACTATTCGAATAGCCACGTCTGCGGTTATGAACAGTTGGAGTGGCCATACTGTTCCATTGTCAGATGTTTTCAAAATGACTTATGAAATGATATGTGACATGACTTGACCACAACAGAGTTGTGACCATGACAACTAAGTTCCCACTTAGGTGTTTTCAAACTTTATTTTATCTTTTTTGTTTCTGAACTCAGCTTAGGTTTCAAACTTAGTTGTACAAATAAACTTAGAACTTAGCATTCATACTAGAACTACTTTACTTGTTAGTGATAGTTTGCGAGTACTTAAAGAGTACTCATGGCTTTGTCCCTGGCTATTCCTATGGCCAGACTATGAGGAGGACTACCCTGAAGGAGGACAGCAAGACGGCTACAACAACTAGGATCATCTCCCATAGTCAGCATTGCCTGTGACTCTAAAGATGGACCCCACCGCTACACTATTTATTCCGCTACTTGATTGTACTAAGACTGGATCATGAGATCCTTTATTTGTGTAAGACCTTATTATGGTTTGTAATGGATGATGTACTATGATATCCAATCTGTTATGTCTCGCAAAAATGGTAATCCTGGGATTGTGAGGTATGGCATAACAGGCATCTGGGATTAAAAATCCGGGTGTTGACAAGTTGGTATCAGAGCCATCCTGACCATAGGAGACCCTAGTTAGAATGGACGTCCGAACAAAAACTTAGTTTCAAAGACCAAAGTGAGTATTTATGAAAACTATTTCCTCTCTTACCTTTGGGAATTCTACTCTAAAACAAAACTCATGTTCCTCCCAATTCTTACATTACTACATAAAACTTTGACACACTTGATCACTTCACTAACTTCCTCATCCTAAATTCTTATAGATGGAAGCCCAATACAACAAGTTCTACCAGTTGGGAAACGGAGGCCAACTGATCTTCGAGAGGGATCTTGATTCACTGTCTGAGTTCTTGGAGCATCCGCATCCGGAATTTCTTGGAGCTCAACTCCCGCGTCCACCAGGAGGAGATTTACAATGGCTAGTAACTGATGATCTTCAAGGCAAGATAGAAGCACCTGTATCTGGGAGGATTCAGTTCTCAGTGAGAGATAACAACTGGCTAGATGGATTATCCAGGGCAATGCATGAAGCTCTTGCACGTCTGTGTGCCCAGAGTGTCAACCTAATCCAAGGAAACCGCTTTGTTCACTATGCAAGGTGTGATTCCATGGGAATGTCGCTAGAGATGCCAAGTCACCCAATACTGAAGCGTCAATAGGAGAACCTCGACTTCCTACTGTACGACAGACAGAAGGAGTTGGACAATGCTAGAGAGTTCGCCAACCACAACCTTGCCCTTGCCGCCCAGAAGGCCCAGACTTTCTCACTGCTCATCAAGGATCGTCAGTCTCTTCGCCGTAAACGCGCAAAGAAGGACCGCACCATCGACCGTCTTCGCAAGAAGGTGGCCGACCTCGAGAAGACCATCAAGGAGCAAGAAGCTCAGCTTGCAGCAAAAGAAGAAGAAGAGGAAGGTGAAGATATCCAAGGAGATATTGACTCATACCTCAGCAATGATGATGACTATATGGAGGAGGATGCCGTGTACTTTTACACCGACGATGATGACTCCGACTTCATCGATGATGAGTAGATGCACTAGAGCACTATCGTAGAGTGAGGAGTATCGGTCCCATTGTATCGTAGCTTGCAGAATGGTTCTTAAAACCATCTGTTTTCCTTTGATGTTGTGGTGTGGATGTGTTTGTATCGTGTGCTTTGCTTGAATGAATGAAAAGAAGTTAGTTGCAAAACCTGAGTCAAACTCAAAGTTTTAGCTTTGAAATCAAAACCATGAACCTTAGAACTTTCCCTCTTACCCCTTTATCTATTTCAATCTTCAGATGACTCGTGGAAACCAAGGAGGGAGCAGCTCATCGCAAGACCCAATGCTGCAGATTCTACAGACTGTCAGACCGTGAAGCTAGTAGGGCAGAGCGCCAAGCTAATCTAGCAACACTGTAGAAGATCGCCCAGATGGCTCACAATAGTCAGAACCATGGAAATCGGGATCATCATGGATCAAAACTCAAAAACTTCTAGAATACCAATCCCCAAATCTTTAGTACTTCGGAGAACCCACTAGATGCTGATGATTGGTTGCAAACAATGGAGAACAACTTAGAGGTAGCCGGAGTGGATGCCAACGAGAAAGTTCTTTTTGCCACCCACTATTTGGCAGGAGATGTGATACGTCCAAAACATATCTACTTTCCTGAAAACTTTTGCTATTGTTTCTCCTCTAAACTTGTGTGATTTGGATGCAACTAACACGGACTGACGCTGTTTTCAGCAGAATTGCCTTGGTATTTAGTTTTTGTGCAGAAAATCAACTATTAGGAAAAATCCCGGAAAATATGCCAAAAATCCTATTTCACCAGAAGACTCCCAGAGCCAGAATACGAGACAGAGGGTGGCTAGGCCTAGGCCACACCACCTGGCCGCTGCTAGCTAGGCCACGCCGAGGTGGTCTGGCAGCCTGAACACCCCCTCGGTTTCCCTCTTCGCCTATATGATGCCTTCTGACCTAAAAGCTCAAGGGGGTTCGACTTTTTTCCAGAAAGAGTTCCGCTCCGCCGCCACCACCAGATTTCACAAAAACAGCACCAGAAACTCCGTTCTGGCACCCTGCCGGGACGGGGAATTGGAGGAGATCATCGCCATCATCATCACCATCGCTTCTCCATCGACCATCCATGTTTCCCCATCTATGAGTGAGTAATCCCCCGCTGTAGGCTATGGGGTTGGTAGGGATTGGATGAGATCGTTCATGTAATGGCATCGGATTATTAGGGCATGGTGCCTAGTATCTTCTATTAGTGCTTTATGACTTTGTTGCGACTTGTTATGCTTAATGCTTTCCACTAGGGCCCGAGTTCCATGATTTTAGATCTAAACATGTTATTGATTCATTAAGATAGTATTGTTTATGGTCTTACCTGCAAGTTGTATACACACGTTGTTATCCGGAACCAATGGCCCAGTGGCGAAATCGGGATAACGGAGGGAATGGCTTTGATGTGATGATCACATGTGTTCACGGAGTGTTAATGCTTTGCTCGGTGCTCTATTAAAAGGAGCACCTTAATTTCGATAGTTCCTTGAGGCCCCGCTGCAAACGGGCTGGTAGGACAAAAGATGTTGTGCAAGTTCTCATTGCGAGCACGTATGACTATATATGGAACACATGCCTATGATTATCTAGTACTTGGATGCTTTATCTTATTTATCTGCAATTGCCCTATGTTCTGATTGCTATGTGAATTATATTGTCCATGCAACGCCCGTCCATCCATCCCTATGCCTACCTTTTCGAATCCTCATCTTGCTATTATTCTGCTGTCTTTACTTTACTACTGTTACTTTACTATTCCTACTACAAAACTGTTGTACTCTTGATAAACTGCTGTGAGCAAGATTGTTTCCAGGTGCAGCTGAATTGACAACTCAGTTGTTAAGGCTTATAAATATTCTTTGGCTCCCCTTGTGTCGAATCAATAAATTGGGTTTCACTTCCCTCGAAAATACTGCGATACATCCCCTATACTTCCGGGTCATCAAGACTATTTTCTGGCGCTGTTGCCGGGGAGCATAACTTTATTTATCAAGTACACTTGGATTCTTTATTGTTCGCTGCCATCCATCCATCATGGGTAAGTCTCGTGATGGCAAGGTTCCTATTTTACCATCCACTACAAGAAGACGTACGGTTTTGAACACCTCTGTTGCTCTTGATTCACCATCTATTATGAGTAAGCTCGTTACACCACCACATACACATGCTACACACACTGCTACTATTGCTGAATCTGAAACTTCTGATACTTATGATGCTGCTTCTACTGTGCTTGATAAGAGTGGTTAATTAGGTCCTTTTCTAGATGCTATGATTGCTAGAACTATAGCTGGAAATACTGAAACTCCTAATGAAGACACTTCTACACCTGTTAGTTCACCTGAGTCTAGTGAGAGTTATGATATTGAAGACGGTTATGTTGAGATGACCAATGAATTTATTAAAGAATGTAAAAACACCCATGATAGGAGCGCTGCTAAGAGTCTCCTTGAGAGGCGTACTATTAGACCCAAATTGTCTCCTATTGCTAAGTTTGTTGCTTCTCCCATAAACATTAAAGATAAAGATTATGATTTCTCTCTTGATCTATCGTATATAGCTATTGTTGAGAAAGAACCTTTTTGTGGGACTAAGAATGAAAGTGCGGTAGCACATATGACTGAGCTTTCTACCATGAGTGGCCTGTTTTCTGATGATATTTAGATGCATACCTACTTTGTTGCTAAGATTTTCCCCTTTTCACTGAAAGGAAAAGTTAAAACTTGGTTTAGTAATTTACCTCCTGGATCTATTGATAGCTCTGATTGCTTGATTAGTACTTTCCTGCAGAAATATTTTCCTCCTAGTGCTAGACATGCTATTTTGCAGGAAATTTTTGATTTTAAACAGGGATAAAAGGAGATATTGCCTGAATCATAGGCAAGTTTTTGTGCTTTGATTCATGCACAGGCCAGAAGTCCATTGCCTAAGAATGAGCTTCTTGATATATTTTATAATGGACTAACTGAAGAATCTAGGACATACCTAGATAGTTGTGCTGATTGTGTTTTCAGAAATAGGACTCCCAAGGAAGCTGAGGAATTAATGGCTAAAATAAGCAAGAATTATGAAGATTGGACTCCTCCTGAACCAGCTATACCTGAAGTAATCATACCTGAACCAGCTATACCTGAAGTAATTATACCTGCACCAACTATTCATGTGCCTATTCCAACATCAAAGAAGAGGGGAGTTATTGAATTAAATGATGAAGTGATGAAGGAAGCTAAGAAATGTCTTAAGGAGAAGGGAATTAAAGCTGTAGATGTCAAGAATTTACCTCCTATAGAAGAATTATGTAAGCCTATCCCCCATTCATCCACTATTAAGGTACACTCTCTCCAACACTTTGATGAAGGTGATATCCCTTACTCTAAACCTCCTGATCAATGCTTAGAAGAATTCGTTATTTTTATTGTTAAGCAAGATAATTTTAATAAAAGGGTGCAATCATCTAATGGAAAACACTAGAGCTATTGTTGAGTTAAAGGATATTGTGGAAAGAACCTCTAATGATGTTAAAATGATTGTTAAACACTTTCAAATGGTTCAAACTCAAATAGATCAACTTATTAAAGTGCAAAAAGACTTGCTAGTTAATGCTGCCAAAGAAAAACACGCTTATGAGATTAGAATTAGAAGTGGTGCTGCTACCCAGGATCCTCTAAATCCTGAGGGGCATCCCAAAAGAATTGAGCAGGATTCTCAACAAACTGAAAATAGTGGTACTACTCGTAAGAAAAGAAAAAAGAGGCATAAAACTATTGTAGAACTCTGAACCTGCTATAGATCCTAATAGTATATCTATCTCTGATGCTGAAACCGAAAGTGGTAATGAAGAAAATGATGTTCCTAATGAAGAAAAAGTTGAAGAAGAACCTGAAAAGCACATTAAGAATACTAAATACACTAAAGAAGATTTTGTTGCTAAGAAACATGGTACTGAAAGAGAGCCTTGGGTCCAAAAACCTATGCTTTTCCGTGATAAGAAACACAAGTCAAAGGAAGATGAACACTATAATAAGTTTTGTGAGTGGATGAAACCTTTATTCCTGCAAATTCCTTTGACTGATGCTATTAAACTGCCTCCTTACTCAAAGTATATGAAGGATATTGTCTCGAATAAAAGGAAGATTCCTAATGAAGAAATTTCTACTTTTCTTGCTAATTATTCCTTTAATGGTAAGGTTCCAAAGAAACTTGGAGACACAGGGATTCCAACTATCTCTTGCTCTATTAAGAATAGCTATGTTACAACTGCTTTGTGTGATTTGGGAGCTGGAGTTAGTGTTATGCCTTTCTCTCTCTATAAGAGACTTCGACTGGAAAAATTAATACCAACTGATATATCTTTGCAAATGGCTGATAAATCTACCAATATTCCTGTTGGTATATGTGAGGATGTACCTGTTCAAATGGCTCATAATTGCTTGATATTAACTGATTTTGTTGTGCTTGAAATGCCTGAAGATGATAATATGTCTATTATTCTTGGGAGACCTTTTCTTAATACTGCAGGAGCTGTTATTAATTGTAATCAAGGAAAGGTGACTTTCAATGTTAATGACAAGGAACATACTGTCTATTTCCCCCAAGAAGATTGATAGGACTTATGGTTTGAATTCAATTGAACATGTTAGGGCATCCAAGTTGGAGAAATATATTGTCCCATACCAAGAGAAAAATATGAAACTATTATGATTGGGACCATTGCTATCAAAGTTGAGGTAACATAATCATTAGTGGAATACAAAGTTTTGTCTCATATGAAATTGTTTTTGTAACAAGACCTGATCAACCTTGTTAACAAAAGGATTTCATTGAGCAAAACAATGTTTTCACCATGATTATCTCCGTTTACTTTTATTCTATCCGTCTTAGTTTTTGCTTTCGTTTAGTTTTCTTTTCTGTTGTTAGTTGCTTGCATGTTAGAGTGTCTTAGAACTTCTGTAGTTCTAGCCTTGTTTTGTCATTGCATCTCTTTAAAACAAATTCTGTCAGAAAAATCATTCATTTATACCTGAAAATTGCCAAAAAATAAAGTGTCTCGAAAAATTCCAGAAAATTCATATTAAATTTTTACGTGAAAAAAGGTGGCAGAGGAGTGCTTGGAAGGTACTAGGGGGGCCCACCAGGCAGGCACACCACCTGGTGGCGCGGCCAACCCTGTGGCGCGCCAGCCTATGGTGTGGGCCACCCCTGGCCCTCCACTCACTCTCTCACTTGCCACTTTCTTCTCTCTCCCGAGCAAACACCAGTCCATTGCTCAAAATCGCGTTATTGCTGTGCTTACCCTAGATTTTTCGATCTCCTTGCTAAGCCCATCTTTGCTGCTAAAATTTGGAGCATTTGTTCTCTGGTATGCGACTCCTCCGCTTGTCCAAGTAGATTTGTGTTTAGTGGTTTATATCTTGAGTATTTTGCTGCTGTAGGTGGCAGGTTATGAGAGCTTGTAAGCTTGTTTGATGCTTAGAGATATAGTTTTGATGCATGTTTAGGCCTCTTACAAGTCCCTATGAGTAGTGCTCTTCATTATATTCACTTTGCAATCACTTGTTTAATAGATGTTTAAATTTCAGAATATCAAGCATGAACAACCATACTTTTAGAGAGATATTTGAGAGGGATGCACCTAGGAGGTCAAGGCCCTCAAGATCAGCCTCTCAGTTCAGGCCATCATACAACGAAGAACTCATTGCACCTCGCATTGGTAATGAAGGAGATGATGGGGACGCTCATCCATCCACTTTTCCTTGTTTTACTTTCTTACAAGCTGCAGGGATTCTTCATGATTTCTTGCTACTGATTTAGAGGGTTGGTTTGACCTCATATATGCAAGATGAGAGTGAGCAATACGCTATGCTCACCAAGACTTTTGCTGAGAGCTTTGTGTTTACTAACACGCCCTATCAGTCGACTGTCTCTTTCAGAATTTATAATCTTCCCTTTACTATGTCATTGGAAAGATTTTGTAGTATTATAGGTGTGAGTATGACAGGGACCATGAAGAAGATTCAAGGCCGACCCGCTGATTTGCTGGAGCTTTACCGAGGGGTGACCAATGATGATGACCGCGTGGCTCAGCGCGGAAAGATAAGAAACATCCAACTCCCTTCTCTTAGATACTTTGCATATTATCTTGCTACTAGCATTCTCGGTAGTGAGAATATGAGTAATATCTCCAACTATCATTTAGCCTTCCTTGCTGCTGCGCTTAACAATGATACTCGGTACAACCTTGGCTCGCATATTGCTCGCCGCCTAGCTGCTAGGGGGCCTATCTATGGGGGCATCATTGCCTCACGTATGGTCAATGCATTAGGGCTTTCAGTGGACCCCAATGATACTATATTGGCACCCCAAAGGCTTGACCTTGTTGCTATGAAAACTCATCATTTTGTCACTGCTGATTCTGATTTGGACAGTCTAGTATATAGGATGTTGTTTACTAACGGGGATGAGAGGGAGATCCCTTTGCCGCAATCTACTTTGTTTAGTGTTCACAGGATACCGTGGTCGCGCTTCAAGGAGGAGGTGGACGAGCAGCTCCGCTTGCTGGGTTTCCACGGGCAACACCAGGAGGATGTGCCCTCCTACGATTACTCTGCGCACTACGGAGGGACGTACTCGAGTTCTCACTAAGACGAGGGTACCTCCTCGTCGTACCACAGACACACTTCATCTTGGCCAGCCTGGGATTGATACCCACTTAGGCCAAAAGCCTAATCTTGGTGGGACGTCCGCCGATATCACACTCATCTCCTTATCATGTTTTGTTGGTACTTTGTATATTCATGTTTCGTTCTCCTTTTAGTTTACGTTCTTTCTTTGCTTTTTCTTTCTAAAACACAAAAAGACCAAAAATATTTCTGTTGTTTCTCTTTGTTTGCTTCTTCTTCTTTTTGCCTTGGTTTTCCTTTCCCTTTTTGCTTTGTTTGAACTACTCGAAAAACCCAAAAAGATTTTGCTTTGCTTGTTCTTCCTTTTTGGTTCTTGTTTTAAAAAATCGAAAACACCAAAAAAAATTTGTCGTTCTTCTTTGGTTTTGTGAGTTTGTTGCAGGGTTAAGCAGTCCTCAGTGGAATTTGGTTTCATATTATTATTCAAGCCACACAAGTGAAGGGCAATAATGAGGATTAATGACAACTTGAGGTGTGGTAAGAGGCTGGTAACGAACTCTATTTGTTTTCATTTTTGTACATATACTCATCATTGTGGGCATGCTTAGCCTGTTCGTGTCGGGTGTATGTTATTTATGGATGCTTAGTAGTTCTTGCTTTCTTATGATTAGCTCCAGCTCGCTAATAGTTTGTAGAATGTCATATGAATGTTTGCTTGCATTACTATATTCATAACTTGGTATGACACCGTGGTATCCTCCTCTGAATGTTTCATTTGAATTGACTTGGCACATGCTCATGCATGCATATGACTGAAATAATCAGTTAAGCCTCGATGAATTATTTTTCCTTGAGGGTCTTGAATCACTTTCATGCCATGATTAGTCCTGTTTTGTTGCAAGCATGATTATGACAGCTATTGCTCTCTCGTTTGTTGCTCCCTTACTATTGCTAGCCTTCACTTACACTGAGTATGTTTTACTCATGTTTCCAATTCCCTAAACCCAAATATTGCCAAAGGTGTCCACCACACCTACCTATTAGCATCATTTGCTATTTCCGTGCATATTCAATATGCCTTGTTTTCTTCCGAATAAAATGTTTGCTTGTTATGAGAAAGTTAGTTAGTAAAGCTCTCATGAACTTGATGGCACACTTTATTTTCTTGCATTTAATAAACCTGAACCATTGCGTCCATCTTTGTTGCGTGTATGCTTGCGCTTTATAAGTTGAAGTTAGCAGAACCATGTATAATAGGGAACACTTTCAACATTGCACTGGTACTTAGTACCTCGTTGATATCATGATTCTTTTGCTTATGGATCCCGGCGGTGTGAAATAAAAGTGGAACTTGTAAGATCATGGAGTTTGTATATGTGTTAGGGAAACGCTTGGGCCGCTAGCCTAAGCCATGCCTAATCATGGTGGAAACTTGCAGCATAACCATAATGAGCATTCTATGAAGCATCTTTCATAAAAATCTATGCACATAGTAAATAAAAAGATCGCTGAGATGCTCATTGTCTTCTTGCTTTGTCATTTTGATTACGGGATAGCTCCGGTATCATGTGTAAGGGGTACCCTGTTGGCGGTTCTCTATGATACATATGTACTTACAATGAAAAGAGCTTACTTGTGACTGAAGTTGAGTAGCATGAGGTCCGGTACTCGTAAGTAAGGGGCATGAGACTTTAGCTTATAACTTGTCAAGCATATCCTCTTAGTTGTGTCACTTTAACCTTAACCATTTAAAGATGCTTATGATAGGGGCAATGAGAGCTCAAAGCTAACGTGTACCATACTTTTAGCATTTGGAAGCCTTTCAAACTTTTCAAAACCTTTTTCATTTTCCTTGTTGAGTCCCCACTTATTCTATGAGCACTTTCTTGAGAGCATAGTTGTCATTCTTAATGTAATGTGCTTGCCTCAAAACTTGATTATTTGTGTTATGACTTTGATGCTTGTATCTTTGATATCTTTACTTCTAGTCTTCACCTGAATTTCAGAGGTGCCTTGGCATTCACAATAAAAAGGCAAGCGAGATACCACTCTATCATACCTTGTTATGAGCATTGTAATGTTGCTTATGTTTATGTTTCATGCTACTTATTATTTTTGAGTTGGAATCTTTTCATAGCTTACAATGCCTATTAAGTAAACTTAGTTGCATACTCCTTATTATGAATTGTCTAAGTAGTTGATCACATGCTGAGAATATATACATCATATGAAGCAAATGTGTTTGTGAAAGTTTCTTTTATCGGACTCAGTTTTCAACTGAATTGCTTGAGGACAAGCAATAATCTAAGCTTGGGGGGAGTTGATACGTCCAAAACGTATCTACTTTCCCGAACACTTTTGCTATTGTTTCTCCTCTAAACTTGTGTGATTTGGATGCAACTAACATGGACCGACGCTGTTTTCAGCAGAATTGCCTTGGTGTTTAGTTTTTGTGTAGAAAATCAACTATCAGGAAAAATCCTGGAAAATATGCCAAAAATCCTAGTTCACCAGAAGACTCCCGGAGCCAGAATACGAGACGGAGGGGGGCTAGGCCCAGGCCACACCACCTAGCCACGCCAGGGGGTGGTCTGGCCGCCCCAGACACCCCCTCGGTCTCCCTCTTTGCCTATAAGATGCCTTCTGACCTAAAAACTTAGGGGGTTCGACGTTTTTTCCAGAAAGAGTTCCGCTCTGCCGCCACCACCAGATTTCACAAAACAGCACCAGAAACTCCGTTCTGGCACCCTGCCGGGACAGGGAATTGGAGGAGATCATTGCCATCATCATCACCATCGCTTCTCCATCGACCATCCATGTTTCCCCCATCTATGAGTGAGTAATCCCCCGCTGTAGGCTATGGGGTTGGTAGGGATTGGATGAGATCGTTCATGTAATGGCATCAGATTATTAGGGCATGGTGCCTAGTATCTTCTATTAGTGCTTCATGACTTTGTTGCGACTAGTTATGCTTAATGCTTGTCACTAGGGCCCGAGTGCCATGATTTCAGATCTGAACATGTTATTGATTCATTATGATAGTATTGTTTATGGTCTTACCTAGAAGTTGTATACACACGTTGTTGTCCGGAACCAATGGTCCCGAAGTGACAAAAATCGGGATAACTGGAGGGAATGGATTTGATGTGAGGATCACATGTGTTCATAGAGTGTTAATGCTTTGCTCTGGTGCTCTATTAAAAGGAACACCTTAATTGCTAGTAGTTCCCTTGAGGCCCCGCCAAGCAGTGGCGGGGACAAAAGATGTTGTGCATGTTCTCATTGCGAGCACGTATGACTATATATGGAACACATGCCTATGATTATCTAGTACTTGGATGCTTTATCTTATTTATCTGCAATTGCTTATGTTCTGATTGCTATGTGAATTGTCTTGTCCATGCAACGCCCGTCCATCCATCCCTATGCCTACCGCACTCGAATCCTACTGTTTACTGCTATTGTTTATTGCTGTCTTTACTTTACTACTGCTGTTACTTTACTATTCCTACTACAAAACTATTGCTACTAATAAACTGCTGTGAGCAAGATTGTTTCCAGGTACAGCTGAATTGACAACTCAGTTGTTAAGGCTTATAAATATTCTTTGGCTCCCCTTGTGTCGAATCAATAAATTGGGTTTCACTTCCCTCGAAAATACTGCGATACACCCCCTATACTTGTGGGTCATCAAGATGCAAGACCATGGTGGAACAGCACTCGCACAATGAACCATGGTCAAGTGATGACATGGGAAGCCTTCAAAATCAAGTTCAGCCGCACCCACGTGCCGCAGGGTCTAGTCACCAGAATGAGAGATGAATTCTGAGAATTGAAGCAAGGCAAAATGACTATAGTGGAGTATCGTGAGAGATTCTTGTCCCTTGCCAGGTATGCACCTGATGAGATCAACACGGAGGCCAAGAAGAAGGAGAGATTCCTGAACGGACTGCATGATGAGATGCAGACTGTCCTTGTCAACATCCGTTTCGAGGATCTCGAAGAGCTAGTCGACTCTGCCATTCAGATGGAAGGGAAGATTAATCAAGCAAACGACAACCACAAACGTCGGATGACGCACCAAGCTGGATCCAACTGTCACCAGAAGTACCGTCCCAACCTGTCGGCCAGATATGCCCGCGGAATAATCGACCCCCAATGTCTCGCCCAAGCTACCCCAACCGTAGCGGAGGAAATGTGAAGTCCGGAGGAAACAACAATCACCCCGGCAAGTCCAGCAATTTCAACCATGCACCTCCCAAGAACAACAACAACAACACCGCACCCAAAACTGGAAGCAATGTTGTGCCCGTGGCAGCGAAAGACAAGTCTCAGATTACTTGTTTCGAGTGTGGAGTGAAGGGTCACTATTCCAATGAGTGTCCCAAGAAGATTACCGCCACTGCCAATGTGAATGCCCCAGCTCAACAGTAGCGTCGTGTTCAACTAGGAAGAAGATTCGCCCCAGGGAACCCTCACAACCGCAACGGCCGTCTCTTCCACATGAACGCCGAAGAAGCCCAAGAAGCGCCAGATGTAGTGCTGGGTATGTTTTCTGTCAACTCAGTTTTAGCAAGAGTGTTGTTTGATTCTGGAGCATCGCACTCATTTGTCACTGAAGAATTTGCATGCACTAGTGGATTCACCCAACCAACTTGAAGCATGTCATGATAGTTCAAATCCCCAGTTCAACTAGAAAAGCTAGAAAAATTTGCAAAGCTGTTCCTATCAGAATACATGGGATAGATTTTGTGTCAATATAATAGTATTTGGAACCAAAGGTTTGGAAGTAGTATTAGGAATGGATTAGATGTCAAAGCATAAATGATTGATTGACTTTGCCAAGAAAGCATCACCATGACCAGTAGCTCTAGAGTCTCAGTAGAGCATATATCTGAAACCTTGCCCCGTCAATTCAAGTGCAATAAGAGTCTAGCCCTACCCACCATTGACCAAGTCAGAGTAGTCTGTGAATACCCCGACGTATTCCCAGATGAATTGCCCGGTATGCCCCTGGATAGGGATATTGAGTTCATTATTGAACTAATCCCCGGAACCGGACCCATAGCCCAGAGACCCTATAGCATGAACCCCTCAGAGTTAGTGGAATTAAAGAAGCAGTTGGATGCTATGCTGGAGAAAGGCTTGATTCAACCAAGCGCATCGCCATGGAGATCGCCTGTTTTGTTCATTGACAAGAAAGATGGAGGCAACCGTTTGTGCACAGATTAAAGGAAGCTGAATGATGTCACAATCAAGAACAAGTACCCTTTGCCAAAGATAGAGGATCTATTTGATCAGTTGACTAGAGCAAATGTGTTCTCTAAGTTTTGAAATAAGAGTATTGATCCCATAGAGAGCTATTGGTAGAGGTCTTTATGCCCCTCGTTACTATTCACTAGAGAGTACTTGTAGGTTATCTCTAATTCCAAGTGATGGTGTATAAAGAATGTGTTTGAATAAGTGCTAAAGTAAACAAGAACAAAGTAACTAACAAATGTAAACTAAAGCAAAAGAGTATCTATGGAGTGTTGTGTGATATGATTGAGGAGTTCTCAAGGAGTGTAGGTGTGGCCCCCCCGGATTAAGCCACCGAGAATCCCTGTTATGCATACACCACGATCCCATGACCAGTTAGTCGTGGCACATAACCAACAAGTATCAAAGTAAACATCCATTACTTATGAAGATACATGGCATACCTTACATGCCATTATGGCTACAACAATAAACATCAGCGCAACTTCGTTAAGCATAGAACCCGAGCCATGTCTTAACCTATAGGCAACTGACTAGGAGAACGTCCTAGCTCGCATAGCCGTCAACTTCACCTTCTTCTTGATATCTGACCAAGTTAATAGCCAGGGACAATGCCAGTGAGTACTTTGAATGTACTCGCAAACCACCTTAAGAGAGTAATAATAACAAGAGGACATGCAATATAGCTGTGGTAGTAGGAGGGCTCCAAGAGAGGGTCTTTTCTCAAATAGTTTCTCTTGTAGATAGCATCTACATATCTTTGTTGAAAACTTTTGTAAAACATTTTGGAAACCATTTTGAAAAGTTTTGGGAAAATGCTAGGATTGGGTCACCCATCTGTTTCGTCCTTCCGGTCACCTCATGACCAAACTCCTTTTCTTCCTTTTCGACCACCCCCTGGTCAAATCATTTCCAAAGCCATTGCTTTTTCGTAATCCTTTTTGAAATCAAAACCAGCACCGCTCTACAATAAATTGTCCAACCATCCTTAACTGTGGACACGGCTATTCAAATAGATTTACACACTATAGAGGTTGTACACTTTACCCACAAGATTCGATACATCCCCCGTGGTTCACCGCGAATCGTCATACACCAGCATGCGGGGTTTGGATAATCAAACATAACCCTCGGAAAGTCCACTCCGACACGGGCCCTACCCTATGAGTTGTTTCCCTCAAGACCGGGACATCTGGATCCACGTACCAACCGGAGCACCCCACTTAGACCTCGAGGGGCACTTTCAATGAAGGGCTCATAGTTCGCCCGATCACTCGCATGGGTGAATCTACTTCTGCCAGGTGACTGCATAACAGTTGACCCTTTCTGTAAAGGTAAGCCCGGATTTTGAGGGAGATGATCCCCCATACATAGCAGTGAGAATTCCCATATCAGAGTGAACTACCTTGAGTTAAGCCCCATCCCATTCTGGGGTAATGTGGTTGCACAGGTTTAGTTGTTATAGCTAAAGCTACAAAGAACCAGGTGTGTTTTTGTAAACATTTTCTCCTCCTCCTTTCCAGCATCATTTGTAAAACCAAAACATTTTCTTTCTTAAATCTCTCTTGGTAGGTCAATTTCACCAAGGTTTTATCATAAAACATTTTTGTAAACCTTTTTCTGGGGTCTTCCCATCCTATAGTTTTCCTCGGCTAAAATGGGGTCTTAAAAGGGGTATGGTGTTATACACCAACTATTATACTAGGTATCAGTAGGTGTCATCAAGGGGGTTGTACTTAATAGTACAAAAGTGTAATGGTTTGGAGGAGCCAAGCCACTACCAGGTATAGATCATCATAAGATAAAACGATGCAGTTTTCATAAACCGTAGATAAAACATGCGTAAGAAAAACAGTAGGAAAAGGCTTATGATCAAGAAGGTGGCTTGCCTGAAAATCGGAAATATGGCATATATGTCCCTGGACTTCCTCTTAGAATACCAATAATATCAATAATAATAATAACCATCTTCTCCTTGTCTCCAATTTAATCGCATCTATCGTCGATATGGATCACATGCAAGCAAACAAAGGGCACAATCAATAAAAGGCATACAATCACCAATACCATACAACAAACAAACATCCAACACCTTACTCACTTCAGTAGGTTTTGATAGGTTGAGTTTGTTGCATATAGAAATACTTTAATTGCCTTTGTGGGTATGCCTTTGTGATTTATTTGTCAAATACCACCTAATGAAGGGGTTTTGAACTAAGGCTTGGGTCTGTATGGTATCAATGTACACAAATGATATGAATAGATAGGTATTGATAAAACAAGGCCAACAAAAGTGGTTTCATGGTTTTATCAATTTTCTATATTTAGTTATGATTTTTCTAGTGAAATAACCTCTAGTTTAGGTAAAACAATTCACCATAAAAGATCTGTAAGCCAAATAAATTTGTACTCTGAGTATGTTGTACATATTTGAGTTTGTGATTTTTGAGAGATGGAATCACCAGAAAATAATTACCATATTACCCTTGGGAAATTCCCAAATTCAGCTATGTAATCTATTTATCTTGTTAACCAGATTTACTTTATAGGTCCAAAAGGTGTGAGACTAACGTCATTGGATAGGCACTGAAAGTACCTTCCAGTATAAATTAGAATTACTATTTTTGGAGTTGCTAAGCTTCTGAAATGATTTATCTAGTGAATATACCACATACAAAGGTATTTAATTCATTAAAATTCAATAGAAGATCAATAAATAGTGTTCTCCTGGGTTTTGATAGGTACCAAAGTACCACATCATTGAGAGTTGGAATCTACTCAAACCATGTAATGGTTTATCCTAGGGAATTTTGTAAAGGCAAACTGGAGTGGCTTTTTTTATTTTTACCAATGGTAAACTAGGAAGCAAACTCGAATGGGTCCAAGGTGTCATACAAGGTATGTAAAAAAAATATCAATACCTATAAGTTTCAACTCTTTTGGAGTTACAAAACTCATAGAAGGATTTTTATAGTGACAATGATACATTTGAGTAGTAGATTTATTATAATTAATATGGGCAATATTTGAGGAAGCCAAGAGTACTGCATGTTAGAGTAAACATGTGGGTGCATTTCCAAAATTTTATCTGGTCAGAAAATGGTCGCTTCCATTTTTATTTGAATTTAAATAGTGCAACTAAATAGCAGATCCAGAGTTTAAATAAAAAGAAAGGACTAAGGGGGAAACTGGGCTAGATCTACACACCGAGTTGGGCAGGCCTGGGCGAAAACGGCCCACCTGGGCGAGGACAGCGCGCGGGGCGACGCTTTCGAATCCACCAGGCCGGACCCGCTGGTCAGCGACCGCGGTGGCCGAAGGGGTACTGGGCCTCCTAACCCATTGGATCAAGAGGCAATCCATGACCCCGGGTCGTCTCCCTTGCTGAGACACTGCCGGTGGCGGAGGAAACCCTAGACGCGTCGGGCAGCGGCGGGGAGCTCACTTGGGTGCCAGAGGGACAGTTAGAAGGTGACAGGGCGACACGGTAGACGATGGGAAGTCGAACAAGGGGCGGCAGCAGCGGTTTCAGCGCCAGGAAGGAGCTCATGCGTGCGGGGATGGGAGGAGTCTTTGGGAGCTCGTCGAAGTGGCTGCTGGGATTGTTCCTGGGCAAGGAAAACAGCAAGGGAAGAGTAAGAGAGTGTCATGGTGGTGGCACGACATATGCCATGGATAGGCTGAAGATGGGGCCAATGAGTGCTAGGGGAATCTAGGGAGGGAGAACATGGTGATTCCATGAACAGATGTTTTACAAACACTCTTCAAGCTCTCGGTAAGAAGGAGACTATGTCTCTTACTCCCTACAAACTAGCTCTTGAGTTCTACCTTAGACAGAGAAAATGATCGATCCCTCTCTACGGAGGCCCCGGTGCTCCTTATATAGGGGAGCCCGGGTTACAATACTAGGGCACACATGGCAGCATATTCGGAGGATATGCTCCTCGCCTAAAGCTAGATGCTTATTTATTCTCTTTAACGGCTCGTCCAGGATTTGGACGTAACCCACAACATAGTCTTTGTCTTTAAGCGTCACCAGACACGAGCTACATCATCCGACATTGACCGCGTCATCTTGGTCGCCCCTGAGCCGCTGGTCCTCTTCTTTACTTTGCTTCGCTCATGCTACAGCTAATAAAGCCACCTTTTGACCAGCGGGGGATTCCTTCTCTTGCTAGCCATAAGATAGTCTGGCTAGCATGTGGCTAATCCAGCTATCCAGTTACCTGCAAAACAGATAGATAAACACGGCCGGCATATATTTTATGCTGGCCGGACTACAGTCAAGGAGACGCTCCATGGGCCAGGTCACTCCGTGGTTCGGCCTGCCTTGAGGTGACCCGGTCAGCACTTTCTTTGACTGCACCGTACCCCGGCTAACTCGGCCCTTTATACCCCGGTGTTACCCTACCTGGGGGTATCCCCCAACATTAGTCCCCAAAGCTGGTGCGGTCTTAGCAACTTTTGGTTGTTAAGGCCACAGCAGGTTCCCATAACCGGATCTCTGCCTCTTTGGCCGAGTTTATCCAGTAACCCGAGGCTTCTCCTCTTGGGATCCCTTGGCTCATCCTGAGTTATTTCTTGCTGGCCGGGTTTTTGCCCATTTATCCGGGTTACTGTTCCTTCCCTTGTACGCTTCCCCACATCCTACATGGAGGGTAATCATCATTTTGCCTCATTTTAAGGGCCACGCGCATTTAATGCGTCAGTTACTATCGCAGTGTCAGGAATAACTGCTGTGCACGTCCCTTCACTGCGGCGCCTCGTTAACTGTAACATTACATCGCGTCATGGGATCATTTGCCCCCGTGGCCCTTGCTGTGGCAACGCTCTAATTGGCTGATTTGGCCGCGTACACTCCTGTTGCGCGCGGTGTGGCAACCGCAAAGGATCCCACTTCGCGCCCGTTGCGCGGTTAAGTAGAGGGCCTGGGGCAACCTCTGGGGAAGTTCCCCATTTTCTCTGTGCTTCCCAGCCTCCTTTCTCTCTCACCGTAGCCTTGCCGCCGCCGCTAGTTTCTTGTTGCACCAGCGCCGTCGCGACCGTGCACAGGCAGCATCTTGCGCCTGCACTGCTGTTCCCACTCAAGATCTTCATCACGGGGCCTTGCGCTTCCCATTTCCCCTCCTCTAGTTATCTCTACTCTGATTTCTCTCTCAAGTATCTTGAGTCCACGTGGTGGCGCAGCAGGAGGAAGAAGCAGAGTGCTGCGAGCGCGCCTGCTGGGACGGTGCGTTCGTCTACGAGGACGACTTGGACTGGCTCCGTGCCACGTGTCGCATCCCCGCCGGCGTCGCCTGTCGCCTTGCCTCCGGCGAAATCTCTCCTTCCCCCAATCCTGGGGAATATGTTGTTTTTCTTTCGCATTTTCAGCGTGGCTTCGGCCTTCCTACTTCAGATTTATTTTTCGACTTCATTTCTACCTACAAACTGCAACCGCATCATCTCCCCACCAACGCCATCACTTCTTTGTCCTCCTTTGCCTCTGGCATTGAGGGGTACATTGGCCTCTGGCCAACCAAGGAACTTTGGATCAAATTCTTTGGTCTCCAGAGGAACATGGTTTTGGATAAGGAGCTTGCTCGAGAGGAAAAGCATTTGACCCAATGTGGCACTGCTTCCATTTCTCCCTGAAAAACTCCGCATTCCCTCGGGTCACCGGACTCGAGTCCTGCAAAGGTTGGGCCCGGACTTTCTTCATGTCCGGAACACCACCGACGAGGACTTGATCCGGCTCCTCCCCTTCAAGTTTGGTCCTCCAGATACCTCGCTTTGGGAGAGCATTCCCAAGCGACCCACGACCCTGGTGAATCAGGTGGACGCCGGATCAAGGAGCTGCTCAAGGAGAAGCTCCAGGGGGAGGACATCATGATTACTTTTTTCCATAGCCGGGTTTCCCCCTTCAGAAGCGAGCCCACAAGATCTGTTACTTGAGAGGCCCCCTCGACCCCCACCAGACTTCATCTATCCAGCTTGATAACTCGGTGGTTTACCGCCAGGTTAAATCCATTTTCAATGTGGAGAAGGAATTCACTGAGGATTGGGAGTGGGGACTTGAGCCCTTCACCCAGGACAACCCTCCTCCAAAGGTAAACTTACTTCTTTCCGTTTTCCGGATCTTCTCTATATGTCGGTTCACTTTTGTAACTTGGCAATTGTTGTCTTGATCTCTGCGATTCCTCCAGCAGGCACTGGAGGATGGTGAGGTGCTGGCGAGCAAGTGGCTACCGGACCGCACCAAGGAGGAGGAGGAGGATCCTGATCCAGAGACCTTTCTGCCTACCCCGGACGTCGTCAAACGTAGCGTTGGTAAGGTCTCCTCTCTAAGGGATTGGCCAGATGACGATGACTCAGACGTTGAGGTCCTGGAGGTACTTGATCCGGTTCCCATCTCTTATGCGCATCTGGTTATGTCCAAATATTCAGCTAACCCAGACGGCCAGGTCCACGAGGTTCCTCCCCTCGCCACTGGTGGTCCGTCCCTGCTTCTTCCCAGAAGCGCATGGCTGCCTCGGCCGCAGCTTCGGAGGTGCCGCCACCCAAGAAGAGGTAGAAGAAGTCCGAGGTGAAAACCTCGACTAAGGCGGCCGCCAAGAGCATGGTCCAGAGGGCGCCCAAACCTCGGATTAGTAAGTCCTTTTGCACTTGTACTTGGGGATTTTTCATTTGTTTTGCCTTTGTCTCTTATTGGTTCTCTCTCTTTTTGACTTGGTGCTTTTCTTCTTTTCAGAGATCCTAGGTTCATCCCTCAGAGCGGCTCCGGCATAGCGTCCCCAATCTAGAGCAGCCCTTCTCCCCCCGCGATGACAATATTCGCCCACTCAGCCCTATTCAAGAGGGCTCCACGGCTACGCCTGACCAGAGCCCACCTCGTCACGAGGAGGGAAATGTTGGCGCGGGGGCTAGCGGGGCGGCTCTGGATACGGCGATGCCGGATCTCCCCAGTTCTTATTCGGCCTCTGCGCCAAGTCATGAGGTGCCAGTTTCATCGGCACCGCCCCCAACAAGTTCTTCTACTCCAGTGTTTCCAGCACCAGTAGCACCAGCAGCAGCAACAACAACAACATCACCAGCAGCAACAACAACAACATCACGAGTAGCACCAGCACCAACACTAGCAACAACATCACTAGCAGCACCAGCAGCACCAGTAGTAGAAGCAACACCAGCACCAGCACTAGTAGCAGCAGCACCCGTAGGTTCCACCAAGCCTCCCAAGAGGAAGGCCCCGTCAGCTCACTCCGGGTCAACTCCCTTACTCGCAGACATCTTCCAGCCAGTTCTTCAGGCTTCATCCGGCAAGCTCAACAAGGCTGTCGGGTCAGCTAAAGGGACTTGTTTGGGTCACAGGCTACCAGATCAGAGGGTAGCAGGCAGCTGGTTTTGCATACTAGCCCTACTGCATCTCAATCCGCCAGGCGAGAGGCCTACATTAAAGGCCTTGTGGCGAACTACTCTCCCAGTGGTGAAAGTTACAGTCCACTGCTCCTTGAGTATGTGAAGAACTGGAACAATGCAAAATTCATTGATCCACAAGATGATCTGCCGGAGAAGTTTGGCCCAGCCGAGTTCAGCGCACAGATGAACTCCGCTACCAAGGCTATCTCTTTAGCTGGCCGGATGATGGAGGTAGTTCTTTTCCTCTGTTGTTGGTACCTTATATAACTGAGCACTTAGATATATCCCCTAGTCCCCGAGCCTTTGAGGGAGTAACTTGTTACTCGGTCGGATGCCCCTTAGAGAATCTAATATCTGTTCGTAGTAACTTCAAATCTTAACAAATTCAGAGCCGGGTTAAGTTCTACTTGGCCCGAATCTTGTACACTTCGAATATCCACACCCCTTGAGCCGAGTTAAGTTCCACTTGGCCTGGATCTTGTATACTTCGAATATCCACACACCTAGAGCCGGGTTAAGTTCCACTTGGCCCGGATCTTGTAGACTTAAATATCCACACACCTAGAGATGGGTTAAGTTCCACTTGGCCCGGATCTTGTAGGCTTCAAATATCCACACACCTAGAGCCGGGTTAAGTTCCACTTGGCCCGGATCTTGTATACTTCGAATATCCACACACCTAGAGCCGGGTTAAGTTCCACTTGGCCCGGATGTTGTAGACTTAAATATCCACACACCTAGAGCTGGGTTAAGTTCCACTTGGCCCGGACCTTGTAGACTTCAAATATCCACACACCTAGAGCTGGGTTAAGTTCCACTTGGCCCGGATCTTGTAGACTTCGAATATCCACACACCTATAGTCGGGTTAAGTTCCACTTGGTCCAGATCTTGTAGACTTCGAATATCCACACACCTAGAGCCGGGTTAAGTTCCACTTGGCCCAGATCTTGTAGACTTCGAATATCCACACACCTATAGCCGGGTTAAGTTCCACTTGGACTGGATCTTGTAGACTTCGAATATCCACACACCTAGAGTCGGGTTATGTTCCACTTGGCCCGGATCTTGTAGACTTTGAATATCCACACACCTAGAGCCGGGTTAAGTTCCACTTGGCCCAGATCTTGTAGACTTTGAATTATTTTCAACTTCGCCTTTGAACTTGACATTTCCTTGCTTATCTCAGATTACCACTACCTGCCGAACCGCTGAGTTCTAGCGCTTGCTGGACTCTTATAAAGATATGCGCGCGTGTTATGGAAAACTCCTGGAGGAGTACAAGAAGAGAGGTAATTTTCCTTTCTTCCTCTTTCGTCTTTGTTCATTCGAACTTCCTAGGATCGGTATTAATTTGCTATCTGAATCATGCAACCGAGGTTGAAGCTGAAAATATCATTATGCGGAAAAATCTAGCTGAGATCAAAGGTAATTTTATCCCCTTCACACGATCACTGTACTTTCCTTCCTTTATCTGGTGGACACTTATACTTTGGGTCCTCCGGATCATTATATTGTTGCAGTTGCTCTCGAGGATAGCGTTGCAATGCCTGACATGATGACCCATTTCCTCGAACAAGAAGAGAAGCATGAGGCTGAGCTGAGGAAGAAGGATGAAGAGATAGCCCGGCTCCAGCTCCAGGACTCGGAGATCACTCGGCTGAATGCTGAAATTCAGAGGCTCAAGGGCTTCCATAAGTCTGAGTTGGAGAAGGCTGACCAAGAGTTTGCCGAGGAGAAAGAACGTTTAACCACGCAAATTTCCAAGGACAAAAGCTTATTGCAGGAAGCTAACGTCAAGCTTACATCAATGACCTCCGAATATGAGAAACTCTAGGCCCATAGCGCCGATGTTCATTCCGAGCTTCAGCGACTCCTCTTCCAGATTGCACGTGAGTTTTCTGCCCTTGCTTAATTTTCCTTTCTCTAAGGTTTGGTGCTTTTGTTCACTGTTTCTTCTTCTCCATTCTTAGGCAAATTTCTAGAGAGTGATGCGCCTGGTGCTGCCGCTGTAACTCGGTCCCACGAACAACGTGGTCTACTTGTAGGCCCCGATGCCGGGCCAATCCCGTATAACATGGAGGACCTGCTGGCGAGTCTCACTGCTCGCCTTGATCTGGTGAAGAACCATGGCACAGACATCATACCAGCAACAACGCGGATGTACAGCTCCCTCTGGCCCACTGAGCCCATTCCCAAAAAAGGTTCGGCTTTCATAGTCAAACTGATGGAGTGCGAGCATCAGCTGAATATGTGGCGTGAATCTGCTGCACGGGCTGGTGTTGACATCGCTTTCTAGTTCGTCCTTTAATGGTATGAGGGAATTGACCTGGGTTTTCTTACCTGCATGCGCACCAGATCTAAGTGGTCCGAAGATCCGGAGTGTGTTGCGCGCTGCAAAACCTGTGCCAACAAGCTCATTCAATATTCCTTCTGCCACGCTTGGAATGAAGGGCCGAGTTATCTTGATGTCTTTGATGATGAAGCTGTTTCTAGAGATGAAGAAGAAGAAGGGAGTAAAGGTGAGGCCTCCGAGCTTGGCAACGAGGCCGAAGACCTGGAGGATGGCGAGGTCAATCCTGAGGATGAAGCCGAGGCTAGCGCCACTCCCCCACACTCCGAAGTACCTCCTTCATCGGCAGATGATTCGTCTGCTGCCCCTTCTCCTTAAAAACACTTATCATATTTATCATATCCCCGGAATGCTAGGCGAAAATGTATCTAAGTACCTTATTTTGGTTGTGCTACAATTTATTGTTTTGAACTAAGTTCTTAATGTTGGATTATCGTGGGTTAAGTCCCCGAGTTTCGTTTTCTTGTTCCCCCAATTTTTGAATCGGCTCATGTCTACCTTGATTCGGTTTTTGACTTATGAGTCCGAGTTTCAAAAAATTGATCTAACAATACTTGAAACTTTGAGATTAGCTCAAAATGCTCCGGCGTTGGTTAAATACAACAAACCAAGGGTTAGTCAAAATAACCAATGTTGGCCTGCTTAAGTTCTTTTCCTTAGTCGTTTTTCATGTGCTTTGCCATTCCAAACTTGTTCTCTTGCTTGCCATGAAGCCAATTCTTGTTGGACAACAACAAAGTCGAAGAGTTAGGTTTTTGGTGCTCACACATTACTAATCCAACTAAGATATAAGCGACTTAACCTAGCCAACATATAAATACGAAAATGAGAGAGATAATTATTACGGCAGTCCCCGAGTCTCTGCTTAGGGTGCCCAAGTTTTATTAATAAGTTCATTGCCGACATACATACCGACTGTGGCATCCCGCAAAACCACTACTAGAAAATCGCGTTGAATTTGCATTGCATCGTCATCATCATATGTTGTTTGTTTAAAACTATTTTCGCAAAGCCCGTTTTGTTTTCTAAAACGCCCCAACTTTAATCAAATATCAAACACCGGGTCTCCGGATTATTTGTGTGTCGATATCGGGTTGCAAGCGGTGTTTGTAAAACAAATAAAAATATTTATTATTTTAGCGAGGCGCAGGCAGGCGATTCGACCCGAACGACCACCCCCAGGATTTTACAAACGGTCCAGCCTAGACCTTTTTCTACCTAGCCCTAGCTTACCTAGCCCAGCCACATCACCCGGACCAATCCGTGACCGCCACCTCACCCTCTCCCTATCCCCCAACCAACCAGACAATGCCACATCACTCCCTCACCCCATCCCTCTCTCCCCTCTCTCTCTACCTGCCCACACACCCACACACTCCCACCAACCACACCACGCCAGCCCCACCCTGACCACCCACTCGACCGACCCCACTCCCACCACTTTGGCCCGCCTACAGCCCTGGCCCACCCCCAACCCCACCTGGTCCCACCCCAGTCCCAGCGCCTCCCTCTTCCACGCTCCTTCCTCCATCCATCTCTCGCCCCCGTCCCTCCAGTTCCTCCGCTTGCTCCTTCTCCTCCGCGTTCAGCCCTCGAGCACCTTGCCCGGCCCCTCCGTCCCCGACCGCGTCGGCCTTCGCCCCGGAGTCCGGCCCTGCTCCTCGTCCGCCTCGCCGGCCCTCCTCCCTCGGTCTCACCAGCCGCCCTCCGCGCAGCTCCCGCCTCCGGCCCCGCTGCCCCGCCCGCGGCCGACCCCGAGCCCCCTCGCCGGCGCCCTTCTCTCGAGCCACCGCCCTCCGCCGGCCTCGCCCGCCATCGCCGGCCCGCTCTCAACCGCGCCTCCCCGGCGACCCTCCTCTGCGGCCGGCCGCCTCTGCACCAAGCCCCGCCACCGACGTGCAGGCCCCGACCTCGAGCTCCTGCTCTGGCCCGGCCCCGTGTCTCCGGCGCGTCCCATCCCTAGCTCGCCCGCCGGGCCTCGCCAGCGTCTCCGGCCCCGCGCCCCTCCTTCCCCGGCGTCGTCCTTCCCACGCAGAGCACCTCGCCGGCCCGCCCTCGTTAGCCCCGCACTTGCGCCTCCCCGGGAGGACCTCTGCAGCGACGCCCCACCCCTCGTCGAGCTCTGAGGCCGGCACCGGTGCCACCCGAGCCTCCCTGTCCGTTCTCTGCTATCGACACCGCGTGGCCTCAACGATTCGAGAGTTTGGACACGTACATCGTCTGCCTTCGCCCTGCTGCCGACAAGACGAAAAATGCTCCAAGAACAGATGTGCGGATCTGTCCGATTGATGACCAGGACGGACCCGAAGACCACCGACAAGATCTCCATCCTGGACTCCAAGATCTGCCTCCCGGACATCGAGCGCCAAGATCGACTCAATGGCGCGGACCCAACAAGACCCTCGCAATGGCAAGATCGACACCGTGGGATCCGACAAGATCTGCCCGACGATAAGAACGACAATGACCGGAGAATCCGATGCCCGGACGCGAACAAGTCGCCGTTCCGAACGCCAAGTTCTCCCTCTCGGAACGCCATGACCGCCGACAACGTGACCCGAAGACACAGATGCGCCAAGACCTACCTCCGATGTTCGAGAACGAACCCGTCGAACCCTGAACCCGGAGACCAACCCCGAACCCCGGAACCTCAAGATCGTCGAGACCCCTAATGTGTGAACCTTTTCCCGAGCCCTATTTTATAAAATGAAATATAAACCTGTTGCATATTAAATTGTTCATCTCGCATGCATATCATGTGGTGCAGGGGCCTTATGCGATTCACCTCATAATTAAATATGGGGCCCATATGCGGCAAACCTAGTCTCATATTGGCCTCATTTAAATTTTATGTAGAACCGGTGCTATCTTTTGCCTTGTTAAAACAACATCTAATTTGCGGGTAGATAAATAACTTGAACCATCTAAGTAATTGCGGGACCCGTTCCGCTTAATATGACCTAATTGCATCGCATCCTTGCCATACATCATACACGCATCATGCCCGATCTTTTGCCGTAGTATTAAATATTGCATCCGTGTTTCTTCTAGTGTTTTGCTTCTTGGCGGATCAGCCCGTTGAGTTGATGTGAGCTTCGCCCGATCTTGGTTGAACCTTCGACAATGTTTTCAGTGAGCATCTCCCCTTTCTACCTATCTTACTTTTATAGTCTTTATTCCTTCCTGTTGATCTATTGCTATACGTGTTGCGATGCTCTAGTTTTCGCATTGATATTCCTTGCAGCCCTATATTGCCTTGGACACCTCCTATTACCGTTGTTTGGTAGATAGTTGGACCTGCGGCGTCGTGAAGTCGCTTGCTCAAGTGCTGTTGCGTGTCGTCAAGTACCACAGTTGTTGGAGTATTGCCGCCTGTTCGATGTTGGAGATGATCGTGGCTATATTTATCGTTAACTTTAATTACTGTTTAATAACTAAAATTGAAGTAGGTAAGGCAATGTGGGCAATAGATGTTATTTGGTTGTTAACCGTCCACTTGTGTCCCGTGGGACCCAGTACTTGATACTGTTCCTTGAATATTCGCTATCCACATCCGGAGGCTTATGGACCCCTGAGCGAGCTTGATTCATTCTTATTTCTTGGGGCCACAAACTAGTTTGAGGTTTTATTTACTATCCTGTACTTATGCCATGCTTTACTGCTTTATTTAAATTGTGCGATGGATAGCACCTTTGTCTTTATTTAGGATTGCGGAGTGTTTTCGCGGTATCGACAAGCCCGAGTTTTCGGGTTCCCAGTCGTTTACAGCCATTGGCGCAAACCTTGAGTCCGCCTCGGAGTCAGCTAGCTTCGTTGCGGGTCTACTCAATGGGGTGGCCCCCTGAAATATTTCTGAATCCTGTGATCGCTTTGTCGTGACTGCCTCGTTGGGTTTTGATTTGGTTTTTCCGAGGCATATCGAGTGTGTGTTGCTATTTGTGCACCCGGCCGGGTTAAAACTTTCTGAAAGCCGTGTCCGCGGTTATGGACGACTTGGAGCACGATTCTCGATCATAGACAACTATAACTAAAGTAGTGCTATAAATTTGACTTAATCATGACTAGTAATCAGCTTCAACTATAATGGAATGGCTCAATAAAACCGCCAACAATTGCTTGCTTGGGTGCCCGGCGACCATTGTATCTGACTAGTAAGTATTGCAACTACAACGGAATGGCTGAATAAAAGTACCAACAACTGCTGGGTTTTGGGGTTATCTCATGCTAATTGTATCTGACTAGTAAGTGTTGCCACTATAACGGAATGGTTAACTAAAAGTGCCCACTGCTTACTTTACCAGGATGATTATCTAAACCTGACTAGTAAAGTGCCTAACTATAATCGGATAATTAAAACGCCAACCTGTGAGTTCCTCGGTTGACTTCCTCGTTTGGTCTCGAGGGGGAAATACCAGGATGGGTATGTTTGGTGGTAGCATCAGGTTGGTTCCGGTTAGGTCTTTCTTATCCCTCTCTGATAGCCGTCAGTTATCTCGAGTCTCTATAGATTGTTTAGTGCATGCCGCGCTGCCGCTCAGTCCAACATACCTTTGTAGGCGAGGACCGCCGAATTCTAGTCTCGCCGTGTACTGGCCTCAGTACTGACGCTCCTCTTTTTCCTTTGCCCTTTGCCGGCACCCCTTTTGTTTAAGCAGGTTTTGAGATCGACGTCGTTAGTGGTTACCCTTCCGGCTTGGCTCGGTGGTTATGGACGCCATTGGTTATTCTTCAGGGCTCTTAGCCCCATTTGCATCTTGTCCGTAGTCGGACGCTCTATCATTTTCAAGGTGATTTGAATCGTTGTTCTGTATATCTGTATTCTTGACTCATTGAGTCGCTGTTATATATATATCTGTTCTGTGGGTCCCATCGAGGACTGTTGTGTAATGTTATTACTGCTTTTCCACCCGCATTTAAAGTGCTGGTGGCACCTTTGAATCGTTTCTATGCGGGTTTGGCGGGTTTCGCTAAAACTTGCATAGGTCCGATTCGAGGTGTTACAGTGGTATCGAGCTCAGCGATACCCCACAAGTCCAGTCAGAGGATAACCTAGCTAACGGCCGAAGTAGAGTGTCAAAACTATTTTTGCAAAATCGGTTGGATAGTTCTGATTAGGTCTAATTTTACTCCTTACCCCTCTGCTATTCTCCTCTTACCTTTGCGTGTTTTGGATCCGCTCTCTTCTCTCTCTTCGAGTCCAGGATTCTCGTGGTTGGGTTTTCGTCGTACCTTCAGGGTTTCGCTTCCTCCTTGGTAACGGTGTTGCTACATCTGGTCTTCGTGTTATCCGAGGAATCCTTCGTCTGGTGGCCTTCTCTTTGTTCCTTCTCGTGCCTTCCGGTGTTTTCCGACGCGACGACATCATCTACGCCAGATCCGATGCAGAGTCTGCATCACTCCTTTGTTCCGAACCTCGCTTGTCGAGATCTTCAGTCTAATTCCGAGAATGGTTGCACGTTTTTCTACTGATTGTGCAGGGTAATAGTTTGGGTGCGTGATGGATTGGCCCCCATGCCGACTACCCTTTCTATTCGCTCTTGTACATCGAAGTGGATAAGAATGCATCGGTTCTCTCTTTCTATCGAAGTTAGAGGTGGCTTTATTTGTTGATACCTCTGCCTTCGTCCTTTGTTTCCGGAGTGTTCTCACGACGATCACGGACAACGACCTCTTGTTAGTGGTGTCGCGAGGATCTACACGAAGCGAGAAGACGCAGATCGCCGACCTTCCTTCTGGTACCATGAGGCGGATCTCGAGGGCGAGATCCATTGTTAGTGGTGTCGAATTGTGGCATCCCGCAAAACCACTACTAGAAAATCGCGTTGAATTTGCATTGCATCGTCATCATCATATGTTGTTTGTTTAAAACTATTTTCGCAAAGCCCGTTTTGTTTTCTAAAACGCCCCAACTTTAATCAAATATCAAACACCGGGTCTCCGGATTATTTGTGTGTGTCTGATATCGGGTTGCAAACGGTGTTTGTAAAACAAATAAAAATATTTATTATTTTAGCGGGGGCAGTCGAACGGGCCGATTCGACCCGAACGACCACCCCCAGGATTTTACAAACGGTCCAGCCTAGACCTTTTTCTACCTAGCCCTAGCTTACCCAGCCCCAGCCACATCACCCGGACCAATCCGTGACCGCCACCTCACCCTCTCCCTATCCCCCAACCAACCAGACAATGCCACATCACTCCCTCACCCCATCCCTCTCTCCCCTCTCTCTCTACCTGCCCACACACCCACACACTCCCACCAACCACACCACGCCAGCCCCACCCTGACCACCCACTCGACCGACCCCACTCCCACCACCAGGCCCCGACGCCTGGCCCACCCCAAACCCCACCTGGTCCCACCCCTGTCCCAGCGCCTCCCTCTTCCTCGCTCCTTCCTCACCATCCCGCGCGCCCCCCGGCTCTCCTCGGCCTCGCCCCGTCCCTCCAGTTCCTCCGCCGCCGCTCGCTCCGCGTCGAGCCGCCCTCGAGCCGCAGCCGCTTCGGCCCTCCGTCCCCGACCGCGTCGGCCTTCGCCCCGGAGTCCGGCCCTGCTCCTCGTCCGCCTCGCCGGCCCTCCTCCCTCGGTCTCACCAGCCGCCTCAGCTCCAGCTCCGCCTCGGCCCGCTGCCCGCCAAGGCCGACCCGAGCCCTCGGCGCCCTTCTCTCGAGCCACCGCCCTCCGCCGGCCTCGCCCGCCATCGCCGGCCCGCTCTCAACCGCGCCTCCCCGGCGACCCTCCTCTGCGGCCGGCCGCCTCTGCACCAAGCCCCGCCACCGACGTGCAGGCCCCGACCTCGAGCTCCTGCTCTGGCCCGGCCCCGTGTCTCCGGCGCGTCCCATCCCTAGCTCGCCCGCCGGGCCTCGCCAGCGTCTCCGGCCCCGCGCCCCTCCTTCCCCGGCGTCGTCCTTCCCACGCAGAGCACCTCGCCCGGCCCGCCCTCGTTAGCCCCGCACCGCGCGCCTCCCCGGGAGG
Source organism: Avena insularis (assembly GCA_023614405.1). Taxonomy (NCBI): domain Eukaryota; kingdom Viridiplantae; phylum Streptophyta; class Magnoliopsida; order Poales; family Poaceae; genus Avena; species Avena insularis. Next base: position 152,766 of record JAJUPC010000315.1, on the reverse strand, counting down.
ACCTCTGCGTGACGCCCACCCTCGTCGAGCTCGAGGCCGCACCGTGCCACCCGAGCCTCCTGTCCGTTCTACGCTATCGACACCGCGCGTGGCCTCAACGATTCGAGAGTTTGGACACGCATCGTCTGCGCCCCGCCTGCTGCCGACAAGACGAAAAATGCTCCAAGAACAGATGTGCGGATCTGTCCGATTGATGACCAGGACGGACCCGAAGACCACCGACAAGATCTCCATCCTGGACTCCAAGATCTGCCTCCCGGACATCGAGCGCCAAGATCGACTCAATGGCGCGGACCCAACAAGACCCTCGCAATGGCAAGATCGACACCGTGGGATCCGACAAGATCTGCCCGACGATAAGAACGACAGCGACCGGGAGAATCCGATGCCCCGACGCCAGAACAAGTCCTTCGTTCCGGAACGCCAAGTTCTCCCTCTCGGAACGCCATGACCGCCGACAACGTGACCCGAAGACACAGATGCGCCAAGACCTACCTCCGATGTTCGAGAACGAACCCGTCGAACCCTGAACCCGGAGACCAACCCCGAACCCCGGAACCTCAAGATCGTCGAGACCCCTAATGTGTGAACCTTTTCCCGAGCCCTATTTTATAAAATGAAATATAAACCTGTTGCATATTAAATTGTTCATCTCGCATGCATATCATGTGGTCTGGGGGCCTTATGCCGATTCACCTCATAATTAAATATGGGGCCCATATGCGGGCAAACCTAGTCTCATATTGGCCTCATTTAAATTTTTGTAGCGAACCCGGTGCTATCTTTTGCCTTGTTAAAACAACATCTAATTTGCGGGGTAGATAAATAACTTGAACCATCTAAGTAATTGCCGGGACCCCGGTTCCGCTTAATATGACCTAATTGCATCGCATCCTTGCCATGCCATACATCATACCTGCATCATGCCCGATCTTTTGCCGTAGTATTAAATATTGCATCCGGTGTTTCTTCTAGTGTTTTGCTTCTTCGCGGATAAGCCCGTTGAGTTGATGTGAGCTTCGCCCCGATCTTCGGTTGAACCTTCGACAATGTTTTCAGGCGAGCATCTCCCCCCTTTCTACCTATCTTACTTTTATAGTCTTTATTCCCTTCCTGTTGATCTATTGCTATCTGTGTTGCGATGCTCTAGTTTTCGTACCCGTGATATTCCTTGCAGCCCTATATTGCCTTGGACACCTCCTATTACCTGTTGTTTGGTAGATAGTTGGACCTGCGCGTCGTAGTCGCTTGCTCAAGTGCTGTTGCGTGTCGTCAAGTACCACAGTTGTTGGAGTATTGCCGCCTGTTCGATGTTGGAGATGATCTTGGCTATATTTATCGTTAACTTTAATTACTGTTTAATAACTAAAATTGAAGTAGGTAAGCAGAGGCACAGGTGGGCAATAGATGTTATTTGGTTGTTAACCGTCCACTTGTGTCCCGTAGGACCCCGAGTACTTGATACCTGTTCCTTGAATATTCGCGCTATCCACATCCGGGAGGCTTATGGACCCCCCTGAGCCAGAGCTTGATTCATTCTTATTTCTTGGGGCCACAAACTAGTTTGAGGTTTTATTTACTATCCTGTACTTATGCCATGCTTTACTGCTTTATTTAAATTGTGCGATGGATAGCACACTGTACTGTTTAGGATTGCGGAGTGTTTTCGCGGTATCGACAAGCCCGAGTTTTCGGGTTCCCAGTCGTTTACAGCCATTGGCGCAAACCTTGAGTCCGCCTCGGAGTCAGCTAGCTTCGCTTGGTTCACTCAATGGGGTGGCCCCCTGAAATATTTCTGAATCCTGTGATCGCTTTGTCGTGACTGCCTCGTTGGGTTTTGATTTGGTTTTTCCGAGGCATATCGAGTGTGTGTTGCTATTTGTGCACCCCGGCCGGGTTAAAACTTTCTGAAAGCCGTGTCCGCGGTTATGGACGACTTGGAGCACAGTATCTCGATCATAGACAACTATAACTAAAGTAGTGCTATAAATTTGACTTAATCATGACTAGTAATCAGCTTCAACTATAATGGAATGGCTCAATAAAACTGCCAACAATTGCTTGCTTGGGTCGTCGCCAGCGACCATTGTATCTGACTAGTAAGTATTGCAACTACAACGGAATGGCTGAATAAAAGTACCAACAAGCTTTGGGTTTTGGGTTATCCCATGCTAATTGTATCTGACTAGTAAGTGTTGCCACTATAACGGAATGGTTAACTAAAAGTGCCCACTGCTTACTTTACCAGGATGATTATCTAAACCTGACTAGTAAAGTGCCGCAACTATAACTGGATAATTAAAACTGCCAACTGTGTGAGTTCCTCGGTTGACTTCCTCGTTTGGTCTCGAGGGGGAAATACCAGGATGGGTATGTTTGGTGGTAGCATCAGGTTGGTTCCGGTTAGGTCTTTCTTATCCCTCTCTGATAGCCGTCAGTTATCTCGAGTCTCTATAGATTGTTTAGTGCATGCCGCGCTGCCGCTCAGTCCACCATACCTTTGTAGGCGAGGACCGCCGAATTCTAGTCTCGCCGTGTACTGGCCTCAGTACTGACGCTCCTCTTTTTCCTTTGCCCTTTGCCGGCACCCCTTTTGTTTAAGCAGGTTTTGAGATCGACGTCGTTAGCAGGGTTACCCTTCCGGCTTGGCACAGGGTTATGGGCGCCATTGGTTATTCTTGGGCTCTTAGCCCCATTTGCATCTTGTCCGTAGTCGGACGCTCTATCATTTTCAAGGTGATTTGAATCGTTGTTCAGATATTCGTATTCTTGACTCATTGAGTCGCTGTTATATATATATCTGTTCTGTGGGTCCCATCGAGGACTGTTGTGTAATGTTATTACTTCGTTTTCCACCCGCACGAAAGTGCCTGGTGGGCACCTTTGAATCGTTTCTATGCGGGTTTGGCGGGTTTCGCTAAAACTTGCATAGGTCCGATTCTGAGGGTGTTACACCGACATATGAGTAGCTCAAATACATTCAACTCTTTGTTAGGTGTAGAAAGGACGAAGTAGTGCTACATTCCATGGTCGCTTAGATTCCTCTCCGGATCTGTCCGCCTTGTTCTTTTCCTAGGGTTGTGCACCAATAAGATAGTAGGAATCATTGTGCAAGGATTTTCTTACAATGAAAGGTCCTTCCCATGGAGGGGATAGCTTATGCATGCCAGTTGTACGCTGTATCAGCCGGAGTACCAGGTCACCTTCCCGGAAGACTCGGGGGTTTACTTTCTGGCTATGATAGCGTCGGGGATTTTACTGATATATGGCGGATCTAGACAAGGCCAATTCTCTCGCTTCTTCTAGCAGATCAACATCATTTTGCCGGGCTTCGCGCACTTTGGCTTCTGTGTATTGGGTGACTCTTGGAGAATCGTGCTCTATGTCGGCTGGTAATACAACTTCTGCCCCATATACCAGAAAGAATGGCGTATAGCCTGTTGATCGATTTGGAGTTGTTCTTAAGCTCCACAGTACCGCTGGTAGTTCTTCTATCCAGCACCCCGCTGATCTTTGCAGCGGCTCTATGTGCCGGGCTTTTATCCCTGACAATACCAGTCCGTTGGATCTTTCCACTTGTCCGTTCGATGCACGGTGGGCGACTGAGGCGACATCTAGTCGGATCTTCTTTTCTTGGCAGAACCTCGCAAACACTCCTTCAACAAAATTTGTTCCATTATCAGTTATGATGCTATGGGGATAGCCATATCTTAGGATTATATCCTTGAGGAATCTTACTGCTGTTGCCCCATCACATTTCCGAATTGGTTTCACTTCAATCCATTTGGTGAACTTATCAACCATGACTAGGATATGGGTCATCCCTCCTTTAGCCGGCTTAAATGGCCCTACCATATCTAGGCACCATACAACAATTGGCCAGGTAATGGGTATAGTTTTCATCTCTGACATTGGTAGATGAGTTTTCGTGGCGTATCTTTGACAGCCATTGCATTTTCTCACCAGGTCCTCTGCTTGCTCCAAAGCACTAGGCCAATAAAATCCATGCCGGAAAGCTTTTGCCACTAACGCCCTTGAGTAGGCATGGTGGCCACATTCCCCTTGGTGAATATCCCGGAGTATGTCAAGTCCTTCCTATAGATCAACACACCGATGCAGTACTGTTGTCACACTTATTTTGTATAGTTCAGCGTTGATAATTGTATAGGCCTTTGCCCTTCTCTAGATCTGCCTTGAGATTATCTCGTCATCCGGCAAGATTCCCTCTTTCCGGAAATCAAAGATTGCCTTGGCCCAAGTTGGTACAATCCGGATGGGAAACGGTTCCTCATCAATTTCCATCGCATCCACTGACATAACTCCTGCCGGATCAGGCTGATCAGTCCCCGAGATTGCTGAGGCAGTCCCCGGGTTTGCTGAGGCAGTCCCCGGGTTTGCCGAAGCAGTCCCCGGGTTTGCTGAGGTGCTTCCCCACTCTATCTCCATAGGTTCAGCTCCTGATCCGGAGAGTACCGGGATATAAATTGAGTCTGATTTAGGCGATGGCGTGATAGATGGTTTCCTTAGGTGCTCCAAAGCAACATTTGGCGGGATTGGCTGTCGGGATGAGCCTAACTTGGACAGCGTATCTGCTGCCTCGTTTTCAATCCGAGGTATGTGATGGAACTCACACCCCTCGAAAAACCCACTTATCTTCTGAACATGGAACCTGTATAGGGCCATGTTAGCATCCAAGGCATCCCAATTTCTAGACACTTGTTGCACCACCAAATTGGAATCTCCAAAGCATTGTATCCGACGTATCCCTACTTCTTTCGCTACTTTGAGACCATGTACCAATGCTTCGTACTCCGCCACATTATTCGAGGCACTGAAGTGGATTTGAAGGATATACTTTAGTTGATCCTTCTTGGGAGAGGTAAGCACTACTCCGGCACCCAACCCATCTTTTAGTTTCGATCCATCAAAGTGCATTCGCCAATAATTGGAGTCCGGCAGAGGTGGCTCGTATTGCATTTTAGCCCAGTCCACAAAGAAATCTGCCACGACTTGTGACTTGATAGCATCTCTTCTGTCAAATTGTGGCGCATATGGAGTTAACTCGATTGCCCATTTTGCTATCCGGCCACTTGCATCTTTGTTACTCATAATCTCCGAAATGGGTGCCTCACATATAACCTTGATGGGGTGTTCCTCAAAATAGTGTTTGAGTTTCTTGGCCGACATATATAAGTCGTACGCCATCTTTTGATAGTGAGGGTAGTTCCGTTTTGAAACTGACAATACCTCGCTCAGATAATACACCGGCCTTTGCACCGTCTTTCCTTCTTCCTCACGCTCCACTATGATTACTGCACTTACCACTCGGTTGGTCGTGGCTACGTAGAGCAACATTGGCTCCTTGGGTAGTGGTGCTGCTAGGATCAGCGCAGTAGATAACATCTTTTTCTACTCTCGAAACGCAAGGTCCGCCTATGGCATCCATGTGAATTTGTCTGCCTTTTTCATTAATTGGTAGAGGGGCAAGGCATTTTGGCAGTTCCATTCTCTCTATGGCCTGGATTTTCGTCGGGTTAGCTTCGATACCACGGCTAGACACTAAAAAAACGAGTAACTTTCCAGCGGGCACACCAAAGGTGCACTTCTCCGGTTTTAGCTTCATTCGGAACCTTCTCAAGTTCACGAATGTTTGCTGGATATCATCGAGGAGCGTATTGCTTTCCTTGATTTTTATCACCACATCATCCACATAAACTTGCACGTTCCCACCTATTTGGTGATGTAAACATTTTTGCATGCATCGTTGGTACGTTGCTCCTACATTACGTAGTCCAAACGGCATAGTGCGATAGCAATAAGCCCCGTACAGGGTAATAAACGTAGTCTTTATTTGATCATCTGGATTCAGGGGTATCTGGTGGAAACCAGAATATGCATCAATAAATGACAGTAGCTTACATCCGGCTATTGAGTCTATGACTTGATCTATTCTAGGGAGTGGAAATGGATCTTTGGGACACGCCTTATTCAGGTTCACGGAATCAATGCACATGCGCCATACCACAGCCATGTTTGGATCATCTTTCTTCTTTTCCACAAGCACGGGATTGGAGAGCCAATCTGGATAGAGTACTTCCATGATAAATCCGGCTGCTAGGATCCTAGCGATTTCATCCCCAATGACTTTCCTTCTGTCTTCGGCGAAACGCCGGAGAGGTTGCTTTACCGGCTTAGCCCCGGGTCTTACGTTTAATGAGTGCTCAACCAACTCCCTCGGTACACGTTGCAGATCCTGAGTAGACTAAGCAAAGATATCCCGATTCTCTCGGAGGAAGTTGACGAGCTCGCTTTCCTATTTGCTGCTTAACCCGGCACCAATGGTTACAGTGCGCTCTGGGAACTGATCATCGATTAACACTTTCTTTGTGTCCTTGGTTGCTTCGAATGATACACTCCCGTGCGGGTTGGTCAGAGCCGACATATGCTGTTGCGTGGATTGAGCCAATGCCGCCACCTCCAGTATCTTCCTTTTTTCCTGAGCTATCACGAGTGACTCGACTAAGTTAGATCCGGCTGAGGCGCACTCGGTCGAACGCCAGAAGTCCCCTGATACAGTTATCACGCCCCTTGGCCCGGGCAGCTACATCTTAAGGTAACTGATGTGGGTAGTTTCCATGAACTTGTTCAGCACGGGCCTGCCGAGTAACGCGTGATAAGCGCTCTCCAGATTCACCACTTCAAACTCCAAATTTTCAGTCTGGCAATTATCTCTCATGCCGAAGAACACATCAACCCGGACCTTACCAATTGGCTCATAGGAAATAGCCGGTACAATGCCATGAAAAGTGGTCCTCGTTGCTTGCAACATGTTCTCCGTTATTCCCAACTTGTGTATGGTATCCTTGTACATAATGTTGATACTATTGCCATTGTTGATCAGTACCTTGGAAAACCTCACATTGAGATTTGGCCCGATGAACGTTGGATCCAGGACTAGAGCATAGGTCCTAGGGCTAGGCATGATCTTTGGGTGATCCTTGATACTCCATATGATTTCTTGATCTGCCCAAGGCATGTATATCACTACTGTCGGCATTACCGCGTTCACCTCCATATGCCGGCGCTGCAAGCTTTTCCGGTCATTTTCTTCTGTGGTAAACACATAGTAGCTTTGATGATGCTCCATGTACTCGTTTCGTCCCTCATTCTCGTGGTAACTCTGGCCTTGTTGCTGATTATTGCCTACTTGATGTACCGCATCCCTTCTTTCCTGATTCTCATACCTCGGCGGAGGCGGTGGCAACATCAGTTGCTGTCCATTCCCCCCTGTTAGTAACGGTAGCCGTGGTGCCTCATTCCTAGGTTCCGAGGTGCCTGAGCATTCCCCGAACTGCCCTGCTCTAACTTTCTCATCCATTCACATTGCCAGGTTGTATGATTTGCCGGACTATTCGGGCTTGGTGTATGGAACTTGCAAGGTTGATCCAACATGGACTCGAACGTATACCTCGGTCTATGTTTTCGCTCTTGCCATTGTTTTTTCTGCTCCGGGGTCCAAGGATTTTTCCCTTCGTTTTTCTGTTGCTAGTTTTTCCTCCAGTTTTTTGGCGTTGGCTGGCACCGACATTGGGTTGATCCCGGTCTACCGCTGCTACCTGCTGTGAGTTATATCGGTAATCCGGGCGCTCATCCCTTCTCTTTCCTCGACAATCATTCCTCCTTGATGATCCGGAGCCATCTCGGTTGTATTATTCCTTGTTTGCCTCGCTCGACATTAGCCGGGGCTGCGTTGGATCTCCAAAGGCATACGAGTCCACGATCCGGATCGTCTTAGCCAAAGTGGTTGGCATGTCTCGCTGCAGCCTCTGCCACAGCATACTTCCATATCTGCATCCCTGAGCGAACCACGCAATAGCTTGTGATTCAATTACTCCCTCGCACGAGTTATGCACGTTGCACCATCGAGTCAGGAAATCTCGGTCTGGCTCATTCGGTCTTTGCCGGCATAGCACCAGAGTCTGTGGCCCGTTGGGCCTTTTGTAAGTGCTTGAGAAGTTGCTAACGATCAACTCCTCGAAATCTAGCCAACAGTTGGCACTTCCTGGCGGCAAATTGTTCAGCCAAACTCTCAATGGTCCTTCCATCATCTGTGGCACATATCTTACTGCCCATCTCAAATTTCCTATTGCGATCTTGACCACTCTGGCATAATCGATCAGCCAATCTTCTAGCCTAGTACTACCATCATAGGTTCGGGTTCCTCTGGCCAGCTGAAAGTTGGGCACTGGTGGCTCCTTCATGATCCGGGGCCCAAAGCATGCTGGACCCGGTGGACCTTGTACCTCAATTAGCTCCGACCTATAAATTCTATCCAGTTTCAGCCTCGCATGATCTGGTTGCAAGTTCCTTCTTCCCAGCCTTGACCCAATTATGTGATGATCCAGTCTAGGGTATCCGTCGTTGATCATAGCCGAATAACCATCATTGTATCTTTCATGATCCGGGCAAGCATTTTGTTGTTGTGCTGCTTGTCCTACACTCCCCTCTTGCCGAGGTGCGTGTTGTTGCTGCTGCCGAGGTAAATTTTGCCCCATTCCCATGGGATCACGCTGTCCGGCATTGCCGTTGGCAGCATTTCTCTGACCAACGTTGCCTTGGTCGTGGTTACCTCGGCCGACCACACCTCGGCTGGTACTGTGCTGATCTTCATCAACTTGCACTGCTTTGCTTTTTCCGGCCCTTACTGGATCATAGGGAACCATCTGTTTGTATCTTCTCCCGGAGTTTACTACTTCTTCTCTCCTGGGATTGTGACCCAGAGATGACGCGGCTCCTCTGGATATTGCCGGGTTATTCTTGGCCGAATGTACCACATGTGACGCTCCTGGTTGTGTCGGGTTTGCCTTGTTCATTTCTTCATTTTGCTGGCAAGAAACTCTTAGCAAGTGATTCACTCTCTCTTGTTGCGTTTGCCGGGCCTCTCTAGTTAAACCCTCTAACTCGGCCGCGGCCGCATTTGCTGCCCTGAGGTTTTTTGCCGGGGTACTGTACCGATCCAACCCTCTTGTTACTATCGTGGCTGTCTGACCCGGCCTAGGCTCGTATTCCTTGTCAATCTCAGTAATCAGGTTCCTACCCCGGATTTTCACTCCATCTATGTGGTTTGCCTTAGCATATTCTCTCAAGGTGATGTTCAAAGACTGATGCAACTCTGCTACCTTCTTTCCCTAGCTAACATTTTCCGCCTAGTTTCCTCTAACTCAGCTTGCGCCTGAGCCGGATCTACTACAGGTGCTATTGGCGTTGCTAGGCTATCTATTGCTTGCTGGAGCACATTCTCTGGCCTTTCTAGTGGAGGAAACCTAGACATGGTCTTCTTTGGCGTGACCTCCAGCTCTGGTGCTGGGCCCTTGCTCGGTTCCGCATCAGGTGCGGTCATCAGGACCTCAACACTGCTGGTGGGGAGAGTGATACACACTCCCCGAGCTGCACTGAGAGGTGGTTCGCCACCCTCGATGATGTTCCGTGGATGAACACAAGACTTGTCCACGCCGACATAGATCTTGTGCGTGCCAAGCTTGATGAAGACGCCGTTGCACGGAGGGGGTTCCTTCTGAAGCTTCCTGCATTGTCGCTGACGTAGTCCAGCACTCCAAAGTGCTGAACCAAGTCGGAGACGACGCGCTCGCCGGTGCTGGAGAAGCTTCCCGTATGGATTTTCACCCCTGCTAGCACCGCTAGCCCCACGGTGGGCGCCAACTGTCGTGGTGGTGGCACGGTAGGTGCCATGGATAGGCTGAAGATGGGGCCAATGAGTGCTAGGGGAATCCAGGGAGGGAGAATGTGGCGATTCCACGCACAGATGTTCTTGTATTCTCTCTATCAATGGTATTTACAAACACTCTTCAAGCTCCTGGTAAGAAGGAGACTATGTCTCTTACTCCCTACAAACTAGCTCTAGACTTCTACCTTAGACAGAGAAAATGATCGATCCCTCTCTATGGAGGCCTCGGTGCTCCTTATGTAGGGGAGCCCGGGTTACAATACTAGGGCACACGTGGCAGCATATTCGGAGGATATGATCCTCGCCTAAAGCTAGATGCTTCTTTCTTCTCTTTAACGGCTCGTCAGGGCTTTGGACGTCACCCACAGCGTAATCTTTGTCTTTAAGCGTCACCAGACACGGGCTACATCATCCGACATTGTCCGCGTCACCTTGGTCGCCCCTGACCCGCTTGTCCTCTTCTTTACTTTGCTTCGCTCATGCTACAGCTAATAAAGCCACCTTTTGACCAGCAGGGGATTCCTTCTCTTGGAAGCCATAAGATAGTTTGGCTAGCATGTGGCTAATCCGGCTATCCAGTTACCTACAAAACAGATAGATAAAAATGGCCGGCATATATTTTATGCCGGCCAGACTACTGTCAAGGAGACGCTCCATGGGCCGGGTCACTCCGTTGTTTGGCCTGCCTTGAGGTGACTCGGTCAGCACTTGCTTTGACCGTGCCGTACCCCGGCTAACTCGGCCCTTTATACCCCGGCGTCACCCTACCCGGGGTATCCCCCCAACAGAGAGGGTAGGGGAGCACCAGAGAGTGACATGCAGAAGAGGATAGGCGAGGAGGAGGGAGCTATGCTCGGTTTTTTTGGAGCCATGGCCGAAGCTTCTGTCCCTCACTTTCTCGGGCAGGAGAGGGCAAGGGAGGAAAAGAGGGTGCTGGGGGAGGTAGGTGGAGAGCACAAGGGGCAAATGAGGGCAAAGGGAGGTGTTGGGGTGTCCTGGGGGTATTTAACCCGAGTGGAGGGGTGCATGGTGGACAGGGCCTATCGAGGATCTAGGTCAAGTGCATGGCCTTCCTATTGGCTACCAGGGGCGGTGGAGAGAGGGGGAGTGGGGTTTTGGTCGGGCAGAGAGACAGGCAAGGGGCTGGGTGGGGTTGCTTTGAATAAAAGGGTGTAGGACATGACATAGCCTTGGTCTCCCCTTCAAACAAGCATAAAGGACAAAAGCTTGGGTTGCTACAGTGTATGCCACAGTGGTGTCGACTAGAGGGGTTGTCCTGGTGCTAGGAAAAGTATTTTGCAAGTTTTGGTGAGGTTTGATGGGGTGTCAGTCCAAAAGTTGTAACTTATCAAATTTTGCCATTATTGATGATGATGAGGCAATCCTCCTATTTTGATCAAGAGAGGATGGTTTGATGATGCTGGTAGATAGCTAGGGTTTAGATACGCCTCTAAGAATTATAGGAGATTTATTGAATGAGTTTTGATCATGTTTATAATATCTATTCTAAAACTGCTGAATCTATTTTATTGAGTTCATTTGATATTTTTGAATTGTCCTGAGAAGGTGTTTGGTATGAGTTGGTCCCAAATATGAATTCACACTTTGGAGAATTTTCCTAGAATTTATTGAGGCAAAAAGTATTTAAAACATTTATTTTATTGTTTCTTCCCTTTAGGAAAATAGGCAAAAGGAATTATTGAGAATCCTCAAAAATATTTATTTTTGAAGTGTGGAGATAGGGTATGATCTTTTAACTTAAGATGAGCCTAAAATTGGAGAAGTGTTTTGGCAAAATCCAAACTTTCCTTTATGGAAAGAGTTTTGGAGGTTTTGCCCATTAAATGAATTAATTAGTTTTTGAGCCCTAATAATTATGGATAATATTTGATAAATTTATAATTCCAAGGTATATGATGTAAACAAATTGTATCTATCATTTTCCACCTTGGTTTTTGAGGATCCCACTTGAGTTTGGTAGGAAACATAGAATAAAGGATCTAGGGTGATGTTATTTTCATACCATCAAAACATGGTTGGATATTGGAGCTCAGAGCTTCCCTTGGATCATGGGATATATGGATAGATATACCAAGTTATGTAGATCACCATGGTGTGGAGGTTTGAGATAGATCACGCTTGAGGGTTCCAAGAATTGATTCCAAACTTTGAATAAAATAAGGATGCCAAAACTGATTATCAAGTAGCCTTCAAAACCTTGGGGGTTTTGGAGGCACAAGGATCCAATTGGAACAAGTGAAGTAGGGATTGATATACCTTTATGAGTAGAACACAATCATTCCAAGAGTTGGTCCAAGTAAGTAGGATGGAGGTGTGGGCTTCTGACCAAGTAGGCTAGTTGATAAGATTTGCAGGGAATATTATTTTCTTGCCTACAAAACTATCAAGAACAAGTGGGTTAAAATATGATCTAGCCAAGGACAAGAGTGGGCCTTGGTAGTCCTTAATATGGTATACAAGATGGTTTAGGTGAAGTACCAAAAATGCAGAAGGACTGGAAACGAGGGAGACCCAAAGATGTGATATTGATATCATATTTCTAGACTTAGTCATATTTAGCAGATTTAGGGTTTTTGACTAGAATATGAGTGGGGATGTTTTTGATGGGTTTAAAGGTATCAAAGCATCACCAAGTGGATGTTGTTGAAGTGTAGATTGAGTAGTATAGATCCATGTTTGATATTGGTATTCATTGACTTGGAAACTTCTAGAATGGATCACTTCAGAATTGATCCGGTTAAGGGTTTTAGATGAGCACCTAGTGGCTAGAGATTAGATCCGGCTTGGTTAACTTTCTTAGGGTTTACACTCTTGGATTAGATATATGCTAGATGATGAGATCCTAGGGTAGCTCATACTACTTCTAAGCAATCAAGTCAAGCACCAGATCAAGGCAACTCATCTTACAAACAGAACAAATCTACTACCATGGTTACCTCCAAGCCAAGATTGAGGTAGGGATGGGTATTTTGAAAGGGTGGAGTTTGAATAAGGTGAGAGTCCTTGGTATTTCTGCCAAGAGTAGAATTCAAAAGCTTTATAAAAAGGTTTTAGAAAAACCTAGAGGTAAGAGTAGTTGAAAGCACTATCGTGAAAACATAAGGAGATTATATCATTTAAATCTCCATAATTTTGTCAATAGATTTTACTAAAATAGTTAGGGTTGCAAAGGCACCTTGTCTTAGGTTTTTGAAATGCCAGAACATTTGAGAATATGTAAAATGAGCCAAGACAATTTTGTTAACTAGCCTTTGTCAATTGATGGTGAGGTAAGGAGTATATCATATGTTATACATTCAGATGCATAGGCACAGACAAACAACAAGCAAACACTACAACACTTAACCAGAAAAAGTTTTTGTTCCCCCTGATTTTTGCTATCTGGACAACTAATTAGGGTTGCTGAAATTACGATGTTATAGACCTTTCCCCCTTAAAAGAATCTTGTCCCGAGATTCAAGAGAGTAAGCTTAGGGGATTTTGGTGCTAGAGTAGTGCTAGGTGTTTTTCACGTACTAACGTGTTGACTTTGTCTTTGGAGAGGGTCGCTGCGTTGGTGAGATTGAACTTCAACCGTCTTGGATGCACGAGTGTTGAGCGGGTTCCATTCGTGATTGTGATGGATGAGCATCTTTTCCATTCGGATTTGAGGTCACGAGGGTTTTGGCTGGGCGAACTATCTCAGAAAGGAGCTTCGCGAAGGGTATAGTCTACAACTCGATGTATTTTTCAGTAAGGATCCATGATACTTTCCTCATGGGATTATCATATCCTATTTATCGACTTAGGTTGAAACTCCTGGGGTTGCTTCTGACAGATGGTTAGTCTATTGTTGTGGGAAAGACACAGTCTTTCCCCCTTAAGGTTAAGCTAGGGTAGCTCAGGGATGTGTTAGTCCTTCCTTATTGGAGCCGTCAGATGATGTTTTGAGGGGTATCACCAATTCTTCGGTCGGGGTTGAAACCTTCAGATGAAGTCCACAAATTATGTCCTACGAGGCTCATATACTACTGTTATTCATACTTAGCCTATTTGAATCTGTTGAAGTCACAAGTCCTCTAAATGGGTTGGAACTGAGGGGTTAGTGATCCGGTGAACCTTCAGGCGGGTCTTCAACTAGAATATCCCAGGAGGATCTTCGTGGAATCTCCTTAGATATTGACTCCTCAGTCTTCTTCGAACCCTTGGGAGGATAGTGGTTGTCGGCTTCCGTAGTCTTGGCGACTTCAGGTATTGTGGTTGTCTTGATTAGGGCTTCTTTGGCACTGGAGGATTGCGTAGACTTCCGATGGCTGTTGACAAGGTCTATCTTCTTGGTTTTGATGACTCTCGAGTTGATGCTTTGGGGAGGATGTCAGACTAGAAATCTTCCTAAAGTATCTTTCGGTAGGCAGTCTTCAGGGTTTGAGTGAGAAAGACACAGTCTTTTCCACCTTAGAGCTCCACTCATGTTCTTTGATAAGGGTGTAGATCTTCTATCTTGAGGTGCCGACGTTATGTTAAAGAAGGTTGTATCTCCTTGGGTATTGAGTTGAGGTCCTCGAGTGACGTTCTATTGCATAACCTTGTCAAGGTGGGTTCCTAATGGAGCCTTAAGGGGTTAGCTTAGGGCAAGTTAGCAGTTACGGCTCTTCTAGTTAGTCTTTAGTCAGGTTAGAGGCATCCAGCTTTAGATAAGCTGTCTTCTGTCGTGGTGTGGAACACGGCAGTGCCATCGGGGATGGCATGAAGGGGACTATCAGGATGCTATCAGTGGCTACTCACAACGGGTTGGGCACAGATACGGCAAACATAGCGATGTACCCAGGTTCGGAGCCCTCTAGGCGAGGTAAAGCTCCTACTCCTGCAAGGATCTACTATCAAGGGGCGAACGCCCAATACAGATGCTCCTTGAGCTATTTTCCTGGCTACTCCTTCCTAGAATAATAAGAAGGAGCTACTCAACTTGTCCAATGTGGAGAACTTCTAACTTTTAATTGTCTACCCACAACCCTAGCACCGCTCCCCCTTATATACTGGTTGAGGAGGTAGTTTACAAGATGGGTTCTAGGGTTTACTGTTTGGATCTGGGCCTTACAAAGTGGGTCGGCTAGACATGGCCAAATGGTAGGCCCGGGTCCAGTCAAGCCTCCAGTACAGGGAAGGATAGTGCTACAGTGTCCAATGCCCCTGCTTTACTCGTCAGCCGACTCTTTCTCCGTCAGCCGGCTCTTTATGCGTAAGCTAGAGCTTTACTTATCAGCCCTTGCTTTCCTCGTCAGCCTCTAGCTTTGGCACTTTTGTCCGGTAGCGCCAGCCAGGCTAGCAAGCCTGTCCGGTCAGAGGTGCGCTCATCAGGGAGCGTCATCCCCACCGTACTATGGCTAGCAGATCCGAGGCGGCGGGCTAGGAGCGGCCTCCCAGCCGGTTCTTCTGGCCAGCCAGCTAGATGGGCTAGCCGGGGAAACTTGGATGCAGACCGGGTGGAGAATTCCACCTGGCTGTGGTTCCTTGTTCTAGGTCCAGACGGCTAGACCTTCTTGGAGCCAGTCGGTTGGTCCCGTCTTGGCCTACCTGGGGGTCATCCCCACGACACTAGTCCCCGATCGCGTTAGGACTTCGTCCCATAGAGAAGTTCTTGCATGCTCATTTGAAATGATTGATGATGCAGGGGCCTTGTCATTTTTCTTTTGTCTCATAGCTTTTGTCTTGTAGTCTTTGTCTGGTACCGGCTTGAGATTCTTCACCGTTTCCCTGCTGGGGTTTACCGACTACGGAGCCGATGCCCCCACCCACAGGGTGTGAGCGGTGATTTTCTGGACCGTCTGCAGCACCCGGTCGGGAGAGGGATCGCCAGTTTACTAACATCACTGCTCACGTCAGCCGCGCCTGCCATTTCTGGCGCGCGTTGCATCAGTTTGACCTCTTGGTCTGTCGCGGCAGTTTTTGGTAACTGCGCACACGCCTTCATCATTGCGGTTTCTTGGAGATTGTGGACGCGGTTTGCCTCCCGCAGTAACGCCTGCGGGATCTTCTATGCATCTTGCGCGGGTGCACACGATCCACCCCAAAATGTCGCGTGCAGTTGGGGTAGTTGCTTGCCACGTGGCAGAGAGGGAGGACAAGCGCCGTAATTCTTTTTCTCCGATAAATAGGGGTGCCAGGGAGCGGGGTCTCCTCACATCTTTGTCCTACACCTGTTTCCCTTGCCCTCCATTGCGCCCTAGCCTTCTTCTGCTTTCTTGCGCCGTCGCTTCTTGGTCGCCGACGACACTCTTCTTTTGTCGCGACAATGGGCCCCGCGCTTCCAACATGGCAACCATCCCCAACAACATGCTGCCGGACGTCGCCAGCGGGTGGTGTGGATATTATGTCAGTGAGGAGCTGGTGCGGAAGTACCGGCGGGGGAGGTTCATGTTGTCTGAGCGCCTGGTGAAGCACCGCCTCACGCCGGAGGGCGAGCGGGTGCCTAACCATCAGCCCGGCGAGGCTGTCATCTTCCTCGCCCACTTCGCTCGCGGCCTCGTGCTTCCGCTGAGCCGGTTCATCTTGGAGCTGCTCGTCTCCTTTGACCTCCAGCTCCACCACCTCAGAGCCAATGCCGTGGCGATGCTGACGCATCACGCGGCTTGCTGCGAGGCATATCTTGGCATCCGCCCCGACGCCACAAATTTCTTGAAGTTTTTCTACTTCAAAATTCAGGTGGTGGGGAAGGGCGGCCCGCTAACGGAGACAGGCTACTACGCCATCTACCCGCGGCCATCGGCGGCGATGTCGCACCTGGAGCTCCCAGACACCGTCAAGCTGTGTGGACTGGATCATGATTCCGGTCTTTGCGAACGTCCCTTCCACCCGGAAGGCCTGGAGCGTCCAACACTTGGGCTCCCAGGGCGACATCGACTGGATGGCTGCCCGGCTTGTGGTCCTTGTGGAAAAGGAGTGGCTCACCGCCCAAGACATTTTGTTGTCCTGGATGGCGAGTCACGTGCTCCCGCTGCAGCACCGGTCGCACAAGATGTGCCACCTCTCCCGCCATCTGGATCCTACCCGGGTATCCCAGCTGGACGTGTCGTACGCTGCCCTCCGTGAGTGGCTCGCCACCATCTCGAAGGAGGCGTTGGAGGAGGACTGGGAGTTCTCCTGTCGACCGTACCACCACGTCCGGCTTCCGCCGAAGGTATGTCTTTCCTCCTCTTTTCCGGGTGGATTTTCCCGAGGGATTCCTGTTTCGTGCCTCTTATATTCCCTTGTTGAGTAGCTTTTTACGGCGCAGCTAGCGGAGGACGGCATGGGGGACAATGAGCTCCACAACTTTGCTGCGGACCACAAGCCCGCAAAGCCTCCACCGGTGGAGCCGGAGCGGTTCCCCATGCGGGCCGACGAGGGTTACGAGTTCCCACCCGGTGAGAGTTTCTTCCTTGTCCTTGCCTACTTTGCTCCTGCTGCGCTCTAGCCGCGAACTTGATATTTTGCTTGCGTTGGAACAGCCACGCATGGCGAGGATGTGGACCTGGCGGAGGCTGCCGTGCCAAGGGCTAGGGGGAAGCACGCCGCCTTGACCAGCACCGCGCCGGTTGGGGGTGCCGCCAAGAAGAGCCTCCGCCCCAGAGCCGCGGCCACCATGCCAAGCGTAGCCATGTAGGTGCTCCTGTACTTCTTATATACTTGTACTGATGGGTTCGCACTCGCTTAGTTCGCCCTGGTCTTTCCAGCAGTGAGGCGATGGCTTTGCCTGGCTCCGCGACCGTTGCCACCGCGTCCCCCCTCCGCCTGCCGGGGACGGAGGTGTGATACTTTGCTAATGTATCCATAATTTTTTATGTTCCATGCTTGGTTTTATCTACTTTCTTATGTTTTTTCCACACTTTGGAGTACTTTCTATACAAACCTATTAACAAGAGCCATAGTGCCAGCTGCCTATTTTCTGCTGTTTTTGGTTCCAAGAAAGTCAAAAAATGAATATTCCCAGAATTGTACGGGACAAAAGCCAAAGTCAGTTTTTCACCGAGGGACACAAGGAGCCAGAATACGAGACGGAGTGGGGCCAGGGGGCCGCCACACCACCTGGCCGTGTGACCCAGCCTAGCCCACGCCAGGGGGTGGTCTGGCCAACTCCGGCACCCCCTCGGCCTCCCCTTTTGAAGGAAATATGCCCTGAGAGGCAATAATAAAGTTGTTATTATGTATTCCTTGTATATGATAGATGTTTATTTTACATGCTATAATTGTATTGATAGGAAACATCAATACATGTGTGTTTAATAAACAAAAAGGGTTCCTAGTCATGCCTCTCTTATAGACTAGCTTGTTGATTAACAAGATGATCAAGGTTTCCTGATCATGGACATTGGATGTTGTTAATAACAAGGTCACACCATTGGTGGAATGATGTGATGAACATTCATCCGAAGTATAGCATTACGATCAAGTCATTATGTTTATATTGCTATAACATCATACGAAGTAATCTTTATCCTTAGACCATGAGATCATGTTAATTGCTAACACCGGAAGAGTATCTTGATAACATCAAACGTCACACCGTAACAGGGTGACTATAAAGATGGGTTCAGTGCTACGAAGGTGTTCTGTTGAGGCTCATGGATCAAGAGTGGAATTTGTCAATCCAGATGACGGATAGATATACTCTGGGTCCTCTTGGTGATATCACATTAGGATAGCTTGCAAGCAAGTGATGTGATCACTAGAATGTTATATCACGGGAACGAGAAAAGAGTGCATGTCAGTAATGAGATCAAACTAGGTATGGAGATACCGATGATCGAATCTCGGACATGTAATATATCGAGAGACAAAGGGATTTAGTTACAAGCGTTAAAGGTTCTCACGATCACAGGAGTCATCGTTGAATGTGTAGGAGTCAGTACGGATCTCCAGGTCCCGCTGCTGATTATTGATCGGAGAAGGGTCTCGACCATGTCTGCATTATTCGCGAACCGTAGTGTGGCACACTTAAGAGTTACCGGACACCATTTTGGAGCACATATGTTTCAGACAAAAGAATTGCAAAGCACAGGAATTGTTTCAATAGAATCCGGAAATTGTTTTGGGTGAAATTGCAGAAGGTGGTTCTGCATGTGATATTGAAATATTGCAAGGGGCTATATGTGAATGTTTGTTAATTAAAGTAATTAACAAAATTCTGAATAAATTTAATAAAAGAGTTTTATTAAATGAGAGAGCATTAAATTTGGAGAAACTTAATGCATTTAAAGTGGAGACTTTAAAAGGGAATGTGAAGAGGCCACCCCCCTCCTCCTATAAAAGGCCACCCATTCCCTCCTTCATCCTCACACCTCCTTGTGAAGGATCTCTCTCCCCCTCTAGAATTATTCCCCCATGGTCTTGGATTAGCGAGATACATGTTCCCGGTGGCATTTAAATGCGGAAGGAGTTCTTGCTTCCTGGATCGCTGGGCGAGGAGGTGGAGGTTGTCCGGTGGCTTGAGCGTGTGTGCAGTGCGGATGCTGCTGAGTTGCGGCGCTCGGACTTCCTCACGATCTTGAGATCGGCAAGTGTACGACTACATCAACCACGAGTTCCTACTCGTTAACAAAGCTCGTTGTCTTCGAGGGTAAGTTATCTATGGATGTATGTCCACCCGTTTGCTTTGTACCTAGTAGATAGATCTTGGTGTGTAGTTCACACCGTAGGAAATTTTTTGTTTTCTATGCTGCGGACCCAACAGTGATATCAGAGCCTGATCTATGCGTAGGTGCTTTGCACGGGTAGTACACATATGTTTATATGTGGGCGATGATGATCATGTTATTGCATCTTCTATGTACTTTGGATATTGGTGGCATAGTGGGATGAAGCGGCCGGACCAACCTTACATGTCGCCATTACATGAGACCGGTTCCACGATGACATGCAACTTGTTTTGCATAAGTGGTGGCGGGTGTCATCTCTCCTACTATAGTCAATATCTGATTTACAACGAGTTGCTAATAACTTGGTTATCCTCGTTGTGGTTCATGTTAAATAGGTTAGACAGGTTCTATCTCCGAAAACTTGCAATTGATACATTAGAGGCGTCTAGTTTAGATCGTTGCTGGGCTAGTGTTTTGATATGGTATTGTTGTAAGTAGATGTATAATAGATACTCTTACAACTCACTTAACGTGTAAGTTCCATAGACCTTGGCCTTACACACAAAGGAATGATAGAGATCATACCACGATGCAAATGATAGAGATCAAATGCATGGACCATATCACCTCACTTCACACATTAGATGTTAGCATCTTATATTGCTAGTTTGGCGCGTTTGGTAGCATTATAAGATGATCCCTCATTTAGATATCAAGATAAAATGTGTTCTTCCTTAAGTATGCACCATTTTGTGGATCGTGTTTTGAGGCATCACGTGATGATCGGGTGTTTTCAACTCTACGCTTTCATACAGCGGGTGTAAGACAGTTTTACACACGCAAATACTAAGGTTCTTACTTGACGAGCCTAGCATGTACAGACATGGCCTCGGAACACGGACCGAAAGGTTAAGCATGAGTCATATAGTTGATATGATGCCCATATAGATGCTCGCCTTTGAAGCTACACCGACTCACGTGATGATCAGACTTGGTGTAGTGGATTTGGTTCATGTAATCACCAAAAGGACACGAGGGATGTCGTTTTTGAGTGGGAGTTCATTAGTAATTTGGATTAGTTGAACTCAATCTATCATAAACTTAGTCTAAATATACTTTACAAATTCTGTTGTAGATGGCACCACCTGCTTTTAATTTCAATGTGTTCATGGAGAAAGAGAAACTTGCTGCGAATGGTAGCAACTTCACCAAGCTGGGCTATGAATTTGAGGATTCTCCTCCTTCTGCACAAAAGCAATATGTGCTAGATGCGCCGCTAGGCCCCCACCGCTCTGATGCCTGACGAGGAAAAACGTCTATATAACTCGTCGGAGGACCACAACTTAGTTCATTGCGGCATCTTGTATGGGCTAGAGCGAACTTGAAGCGTTTGAAAATGGCAATGCCTTTGATACCATGGGAATTGAAAATGATTTTCGATACCCATGCTACCGTAGAGAGTTATAATGCTACAGAAAAGTTCTTTAGCTGCATGATGGAGGAAAACAGCTCCGTTAGTGAGCATGTACTCAAAATGTCTGGATACGCCGATAAGCTTGTGTCCTTGGGAATAACGATTCCCATTGACTTAGGCATACATCGTGTTCTCCAATCTCTGCCACCTAGCTACAAGAGCTTCGTGATGAACTATAATATGCAGGGCATGAAGAAGTCTCTTCCCGAGCTTCTGTCAATGCTTAAGACTGCAGAAGTGGAGATTAGGAAAGAACATCAAGTGTTGATGATCAATAGGACCACCGGTTTCAAGAAGGACAAGAAAGGCAAGCACAAGGGAAAGAAGGGTGGCAAGTTTGTTGCCACGCTGAAAAAAACCCGAGCTGGCCCTAAGTCGACACCGAGTGCTACTATTGCAAGGGGTAGCCATTGGGCATAAGCTGCCCCAAGTATTTGGCGGACAAGAAGTCCGGCAAGGCAAACAAAGGTATATGTGATATACATGTTATTGATGTGTACTTGACTAGTACTCATGAGCTTTGGGTATTTGATACGGGATCGGTTGCTAGTATATGTAACTTTCGGTTCAGGGGCTGCAGAACAAGCGACAACTAGCAAGGGATGAGGTTACGATGCGGGTCGGCAATGGATCAAGAGTTGATGTGATCGCCGCCGGAACGCTACCTCTACATATGCCATCGGGATTAGTTATAAACCTAAATAATTGTTATTTGGTGCCTGCACTGAGCATGAACATTGTATCCGGATCGTGTTTGATGCAAAGTGGTTATTCATTTATGTCTGAAAACAATGGTTGTTCGATTTATATGAACAATATCTTTTATGGTCATGCACCTATGTTGAATGGTTTATTTTTGTTGGATCTCGATAGTGGTACTACACATATTCATAATGTTGATGCTAAAAGGATTAAACTTGATAATGATATATCTACATATATGTGGCACTGCCGTCTAGGTCATATTGGAGTTAAACGCATGAAGAAACTCCATTCTGATGGACTTTTGGAATCACTTGATTTTGAATCATTTGATACATGTGAGCCATGCCTTATGGGCAAGATGACTAGAACGCTGTTTTCTGGTTCAATGGAACGGGCGACAGATCTATTGGAAATCATACATACTGATGTGTGTGGACCAATGAGTGTGTCGGTGCGAGGTGGATATAGTTATTTTGTTTCTTTCACGGATGATTTGAGTAGATATGGGTATATCTATTTGATGAAACACAAGTCTGAAACTTTTGAAAAGTTCAAAGAATTTCAGAATGAAGTGGAAAATCATCATAACAGAAAGATCAAATTTCTGCGGTCCGACCGTGGAGGAGAGTATCTTAGTTACGAGTTTAGCACACATATGAAAGACTGTGGAATAGTTTCACAACTCACGCCTGCCGGAACACCACAACATAATGGTGTGTCAGAACGTCGTAATCGTACTTTATTGGATATGGTTTGATCTATGATGTCTCTGACTGACTTGCCACTGTCATTTTGGGGTTATGCATTGGAAACCGCTACATTCACTTTAAATAGGGCACCATCTAAATCCGTTGAAAAGACACCGTATGAATTATGGTTTGGAAACAAACCTAAGCATCATTCTTAAAGTTTGGGGATGCGATGTTTATGTGAAGAAACTTCCGGATAAACTCGAACCCAAAGCGTAAAATGCGTCTTAATTGGATACCCTTAGGTAATGATTGGGTATACCTTCTATCACAGATCCGAGGGCAAGGTCTTTGTTGCCAAGAATGGATCCTTTCTTGAGAAGGAGTTTCTCGTGAAAGGTGTGAGTAGTCGGAAGGTAGAACTCGAAGAGGTTATTGAACCTTCTCTTCATGAAATGGCAAGTAGCACAGCTCTAGAAGTTGTTTCGGAGTTGACTTCACCTAATGAAGAGAGAGCTAATGATATTGATCATGAAACTCCGAAAGAGGACACTACCGAACCTCGCAGGTCAAGCGTAACACGTGCAGCTCTGAACTGCGGCGGCAATCCTGTTATGAATTTCATGATTGATGAAATGGATGACCTGCGACATATGAAGAAGCGATGATGAGCCCGTTCCAACAAATGGCTAGAAGCCATGAAATCCGAGATGGAATCCATGTCGAGAACCAAGTTTGGAACTTGGTGGACTTACCTCACCACGAAGGCCGTTGAGAATAAATGGATTTTCAAAAGGAAAACTGATGCTGATAGTAATGTGACCATCTATAAGGCTCGACTTGTCGCAAAGGGGTTTCGACAAATTCAAGGAGTTGACTACGATGAGACATTCTCTCCCGTAGCGATGCTTAAGTCGGTTAGGATTATGTTAGCAATTGCTGCATATTTCGATTATGAAATATGGCAGATGGATGTCAAAACTGCGTTCCTCAATGGTAAGATTGAAGAAGAGTTGTATACGATACAACCTAAGGGTTTTGTCGATCCTAAGGATGCTAATAAGGCGTGCAAACTTCAGTGATCCATCTATGGACTGAAGCAAGCATCACGGAGTTGGAATCTCCGCTTTGATGAGGTGATCAAAGAGTTTGGATTTGTCCAAACTTATGGAGAGGCTTGTATTTACAAGAAAGTGAGTGGGAGCAATGTGGCATTTCTGATATTATATGTGGATGACATATTATTGATTGGAAATGATTTAGATCTTTTAAACAGTGTTAAAAGTTATCTAAACAGCAAATTTTCGATGAAGGACCTTGGTGAAGCTTCATATATATTAGGCATTAAAATCTATAGAGATAGATCAAGACGCCTAATTGGGCAATCGCAGAGTACATACCTTGATAAGATATTAAAGAAGTTTAATATGGGGAGTAAGAAGGGTTCTTACCTATGTTGCAAGGCAAGACATTGAGTAAGACTCAAAGTCCTGGCGGAAGAAAGAGATAATGGATAAGATCCCCTATGCCTCAGCCATAGGCTCTATAATGTATGCCATGCTATGTACAAGACCGGATGTGGCACATGCTATTAGTTTGACTAGTAGGTACCAATCTGATCCAGGTTCAGAACACTGGATAGCGGTCAAGAATATCCTTAAGTACTTAAGAAGAACTAAGGATATGTTTCTTATATATGGAGGTGAAGAAGAGCTAGTCGCTAAGTGTTATGTCGATGCTAGCTTTGACACTGATCCGGATGACTCTAAGTCTCAAGCCGGATACATATTTCTCTTGAACGGAGCAGCAGTTAGTTGGAGGAGCTCCAAACAACCTGTGGTGGCTGGATCAACAACGGAGGCGGAATATGTTGTCGCTTGAAGCGTGCACAGAAGCGGTTTGGATGAAGGAGTTCATAACGGAACTGGGTGTGGTTCCCAGTGCGTTGGACCCGATGGTGATCTATTGTGACAACAATGGAGCCATAGCCAACGCCAAGGAACCAAGGTCTCACAAGAATTCCAAGCATATTAAGCGCGGGTTTCACTCCATCTGCGAGCATGTCAAGGATGGAGATATAAAGATTTGTAAAGTGCGCACGGACCTGAATGTAGCAGATCCGTTGACTAAAGTACTCCCAAGGGCAAAACATGATCAACACCAGAACTCCATGGGTGTTAGATTTATCACTATGTGAACTAGATTATTGTCTCTAGTGCAAGTGGGAGACTGAAGGAAATATGCCCTGAGAGGCAATAATAAAGTTGTTATTATGTATTCCTTGTATATGATAGATGTTTATTTTACATGCTATAATTGTATTGATAGGAAACATCAATACATGTGTGTTTAATAAACAAAAAGGGTTCCTAGTCATGCCTCTCTTATAGACTAGCTTGTTGATTAACAAGATGATCAAGGTTTCCTGATCATGGACATTGGATGTTGTTAATAACAAGGTCACACCATTGGTGGAATGATGTGATGGACATTCATCCGAAGTATAGCATTACGATCAAGTCATTGTGTTTATATTGCTATAACATCATACGAAGTAATCTTTATCCTTAGACCATGAGATCATGTTAATTGCTAACACCGGAAGAGTATCTTGATAACATCAAACGTCACACCGTAACAGGATGACTATAAAGATGGGTTCAGTGCTACGAAGGTGTTATGTTGAGGCTCATGGATCAAGAGTGGAATTTGTCAATCCAGATGATGGATAGATATACTCTGGGCCCTCTCGGTGATATCACATTAGGATAGGTTGCAAGCAAGTGATGTGATCACTAGAATGTTATATCACGGGAACGAGAAAAGAGTGCATATCGGTAACGAGATCAAACTAGGTATGGAGATACCGATGATCGAATCTCGGACATGTAATATATCGAGAGACAAAGGGATTTAGTTACAAGCGTTAAAGGTTCTCACGATCACAGGAGTTATCGTTGAATGTGTAGGAGTCGATGCGGATCTCCGTGTCAGCTGCGATTATTGATCGGAGAAGGGTCTCGATCATGTACGCATTATTCGTGAACCGTAGGGTGGCACACTTAAGAGTTGGGACACCATTTTGGAGCACATATGTTTCAGACGAAAGAATTGCAAAGCGCAGGAATTGTTTCAATAGAAACCGGAAATTGTTTGGTGAAACTGCGGAAAGGTGGTTCTGCATGTGATATTGAAATATTGCAAGGGGATATATGTGAATGTTTGTTAATTAAAGTAATTAACAAAATTCTGAATAAATTTAATAAAAGAGTTTTATTAAATGAGAGAGCATTAAATTTGGAGAAACTTAATGCATTTAAAGTGGAGACTTTAAAAGGGAATGTGAAGAGGCATTTTAATGTGGAGGAGTTACCACCACATGAATGGGGAAGGTGAGGGTCACCCCCCATGCGCCGGCCATGGAGAGAGGGGTAACCCCCCCTCCTCCTATAAAAGGCCACCCATTCCCTCCTTCATCCTCACACCTCCTTGTGAAGGATCTCTCTCCCCCTCTAGAATTATTCCCCCATGGTCTCGGATTAGCGAGATACATGTTCCCGGTGGCATTTCGTCTGGAAGGAGTTGCTTGCTCATTTGGATCGCTGGAGCGAGGAGGTGGAGGTTGTCCGGTGGCTTGAACGTGTGTGCGAGTGCGGATGCGCTGCTGAGTTGCGGCGCTCGGACTTCCTCACGATCTTGAGATCGGCAAGTGTACGACTACATCAACCACGAGTTCCTACTCGTTAACAAAGCTCGTTGTCTTCGAGGGTAAGTTATCTATGGATGTATGTCCACCCGTTTGCTTTGTACCTAGTAGATAGATCTTGGTGTGTAGTTCACACCGTAGGAATTTTTTTGTTTTCTATGCTGCGGACCCAACACCTTTCGCCTATAAGATGCCTCCGATATAGAAACCCTAAGTACCCGATCAAAATTCCACGAAAGAGTCTGTAGCCGCCGCCATCTCCATCCCTAGATCGGGAGGGATCTGAAGCTCTTCCTGGCACCCTACTGGAGGGGAGAATTCACCCTAGAGGCCTTCTTCATCACCATGCAAGCCTCCAGTGTGATGCATGAGTAGTTCATCTCTGGACTACGGGTCCATGTAGTAGCTAGATGGCTGGTTCTCCTCCTTTGTGCTATCATGTTTAGATCTTGTGAGCTCCGTTCATGATCAAGGTCATCTATTTGTAATTCTGCATGTTGTGTTTGCGGGGATCCGATGGATATTGAGATGCTATTTCAGATTGATTATTGATTCTATCATGTCTTTGTTATTTGTGATCTTGCATGCTTTCCGTTGTTAGTAGCTATCTTGGCCAAGTAGATGCTAGCAACTCCAAGAGTTAGTATTTATGCTCGATAGTGGGTTCATGCCTCTAGTAATCTGGGGAAGTGACAGAAATCTCTAAGGTACTAGATGTACTGTTGCTACTAGGGAGAAAACAACAATCCTTTGTTCATAGAACAATCGTATTGTTTACTTTACACGCAATGCGTAATGTAATTATCTGTTGCTTGCAACTTAATACTGGAGGGGGTTTAGATGATAACCTGAAGGTGGATTATTAGTCATAGATGTAGTTGGATTACGGTCTATGTATAATGTTGTAATGCCCAATCAAATCTCGAAGGAGTCAAGATGAGTAGTATATGCATGATTGCTTTCTCGATGTTTGTCAATTGCCCCGCTGTAATTTTTTCACCCAACATTTCATCTATCTTAAGGAGAGCCACTACTATTGAACTATGGACCCCGTTCCTTTCTTTTACTATCAGTCTACAATCATCTGTTTACTACTTTCTGTTTACTTTCTGAAAACTATTACTTTCTTCCACACAATACATTTAATCCTTTGTTTTCAGCAAAACCGGTGAGATTAACAACCACACTATAAGTTGGGGGCAGAGTTCTGTGGTTGTGTTGTGCAGGTCTCCACGTTGCTGTTGGCGCTGGTAGTGCGTCCTGCCAAAGTTCAGCTAGCAACACCTTTCTCCTACTGGTTTCATAAAGGAGGGAAACTTGCTCCTACTGGTTCGATTAAACCTTGGTTTCATAACGGAGGGAAACTTGCTGGTGTGCTCATCATACCTTCCTCTAGGGGTTCCCCAACAAGCTCGAGATATCGGGGCCATCAAGGTGCATCGGCTATGACGCCCGAGGCTGCGCCGGCTGCGATGCCCAAGGCAACACCTGCTGTGTCGGCTGGGGTCGATGCAGATGCGGCGGAGGTGGTGCCACCGGCTGCACCCATGACGCTGCACCGGGCCGGCGCCGGCACCCGCCTTGCCGAGGCTCTCCTGCCTAGGCGTAGTGGTCCGATCGCACCGCCCTCCGGCCCGACGACGGGCGCTGATCCTGGCGCCTACCGGGCAGAGGAGCCGGTGGAGGTGCCACCGCCAGAGGTCCCTGCCCAGCTGGTGGGTGGGCCCTCTGTGGACCCGGGGAGCGATGATGACCTTCAGGTCACTGGCTAGACGCCGGCTCGGGCTGCCCCGCCGTTGGACGCCGCCTTGGCGCAGCTGTCGGGGACGGCGCCCCTGGCTATCGGACAGGCCCGCCAGCTGGTGGAGGCGCTGGAGCAGGGGCTTGGCCAGGCCAAGGCACTGGGGGCCTCCGTCGAGGTATGTGTCCTTTTGCCGATTTTAATGTTTTTTTCTCTGTCTCGCGTCGTAGCCGGTTCTTTTGGTTCTTACTTCTCTCTTTTACGCACAGGGTTCTTGTCGATGCTGCCAAGACCTCGCGGTACCTGGCCCGTAAGATTGCTTGCTCTGCCATGTCTTCCCAATTGCGCGATTTCTCACGCTTGTTATTGAACATTGGTTACCCTCCTGCAGCTCTGCTGGCGGACCGGGACCGTGAGGTCGCCGGGCTGACGGGGGAGGTGGCCCGGCTGGAGGAGTCCAACAAGGCTCACCAGGACCAGATCGCCTAGCTAGCTGCACATCAGCAGCAGATGGAGATCAAGGTTGGCCAAGCCAAGAAGGTGGCGGACACCCGGACCAAGGCGCTGAAGAATCTGGAGGTGCTCTATGCCACCCAGGAGGATGCTCTCAAGGTCTCCAAGGCCAAGGAGGCAGCGGCACTGGGAGAGCTCTGCCAGATCGCCGAGATTATCGTCAGTAAGTGCTCTCAATCCAGGCCAGTATTGCAGTTTTGCCTTCTACAACCAACATTGATTACTATCTCTTTTCCCGAGTGCAGCTTGTTATCCTGAGGCGACTAATCAGGCGCTAGCCCGCATTCCCGAGACGGATCCGGAGCGGGATCTCCACCCAGGGGAGCTGGTGGCGGTTGTCAGTGAGGAGGCGAACCGACTTCGTGCTGCTGCTCTCGAGGTCTACGACTATGTCTGCCCTGACACCTCCTAGCCTTCCACCATGGATGCCTTGGCCGAGCGGCTTTGGGGTGCTCTGGACCTCATGAACGTGGCTAGGGAGTTGGCGGCTCGTGGCGGCACGCAGATGGTACTGGTGCTGCTGAAGTCCTGGTACCCAGACGTGGACCTGCGGAACCTTTCCTGCGGATTTCACCAATAGGCTAGCTACGACCAGCTTCGCGCCGAGGTTCCTGACATCCGCTCCTGTGGCGTGAAGATTGGGAGCTTCGTCGCGCTGGACCGGGACTTCAGCGACCCGGCTGGCATGGAGCCGTATCACCATAGTCCGGATGCGCTGCACACTAAGGCCCCGGCTGTGCCCTAGACCACCTCGGCCGACGTCGCCTCCAGCAGCCAAGCTCCAGCCAATGTTTCCGGCCCTTCTGCCAACCAGCCAACTTGATCCCCCGTATGCCAGGAGTGTTTGTAGATGAAGAACTTGTGTTTTTGCGTTTGTTGAACAATTGTCTCCATTCTGTTATTGAACTCTCGTGGGAGCATCACCTCCCTTTGGGTATTTGCTCGTGCTTTTTCATTTGCACTTTCTATTTTGCATTTGCTGCCTGCTTGTTTCTGTGTGGGGGCTCGCAAGCGCACCCACATGGTGTAGTCCCCGAGGTTCAGGCCGGCTAGAGGATACAGCCAGGTCGAATCTCCTTGACCTGCTCTGTTGCTGCCTGGAAGCTACTAGCCTCCGGCTTGGGTGTTCGTCCTGGAACTTTGGCCCATGCAAAGATGAAAAACAAACAAGTTGTTTGCCTGCTTAAACAGATGCAAGTTGAATTGTAATATGGGATTCACTAGTCTTGAAATTTTTCTGTTTCGCATGAAGCCAATGACTTTGCCCTTTTCTCAGTGAGCATTGGCCAATTTGATGTTGTGCCCTTGCCGGCTTCGAGCCGGAGTCGAAGGGGTATCTTAGTAGGCGTACTGCACGATATTTCGGGTTTGGGTCATTGGCCTTGGGCGAGCAAGCGCGACCGGAACATCCAGACGTCTTTGTTTTCCTCGTAGCTTTTTTGTGTAAGGGTCTTCGAGCATTCTGTCCTTGCCGGATATGTCAGCCGGCTTGCGGTCTGCAGCCAGAACCAAAGAGGAAGCCCTAGGAGCCGCATACAGTACTTTGCCGTGTGGTTTGCGCGGCCATTTGGGCCAACCGGCGAGCCCCCGAGACGGATCGCCAGCTCCGAGGTTTGAATAACGCAGCCGGAAAAACTAAATTGTGCAGCATGACTTGCTAATTTATTGTGGAGTCCCCGAGATTGTGTCGAGGCTCCCATGCTTGTTCATTACATAAAGGTAAGATACATACACTTCTTGTTCAAGTGTAAAAGGGGCAAAGCAGGCTCGCCTTCCATAGGCACTCAGTTTCTTCGCCTGAACGGTCCATCTTGTTCTTTTCCGGATGGCGGGTGTCGATGAGATAGTATGAGTTGTTCTGCAGTGCCCAGCTGATGATGAATGGGCCCTCCCAAGGTGGAGATAACTTGTGCCTCCCCTTGGTGTCTTGTACCAGCCTTAGTACTAGATCGCCCTCGCGGAACGAAACGCTGCAGATCCGGATGGAGTGGTAACGGCGTAAGTTCTGCTGGTAGATGGCGGACCTGGACAAGGCCAGCTCATGTGCTTCTTTGAGGAGATCGACGCTGTCCTCTCGTGCTTCCTTGGATTGCTGCTCTGAGTATAGAAACTTGTGAGGTGCATCAAACTCGATGTCTGTTGGCAAGACCGCCTCCGCCCCATAGACGAGGAAGAAAGGGGTGTAGCTGGTGGACCAGTTTGGCGTGGTGCAAAGGCTCCAAAGCACAGCCGGTAGCTCCTCAATCCAGCAGCCGGGGATCGCATCAGTGGCTTGATCAGCCGGGGCTTGATTCCGGCTAGGACTAGGCCATTTGCTCGCTCGCACTACCCATTGGACTGGGGGTGTGCCACAGATGCAAGGTCTAGGCAGATGCCCTTGTCTTCGCAAAAGCGTGCGAAAGCTCCCTTGGCGAAATTTGTGCCGTTGTCTGTTATGATGTTGTTGGGGTAGCCAAAGCGTGTGATTATGTCCGTGAAGAACTTGACCACTATTGGTCCATCCAGCTTCTTTATTGGCTTTGCCTCGATCCACTTGGTGAATTTGTCTACCGCCACCAGCAAGTGCGTCATGCCGGATCGGGCTATTTTGAAAGGGCCGACCATGTCCAGCCCCCAGACGGCAAAGGGCCAAGTGATGGGAATTGTCTTGAGTGCCGTAGACAGGGTGTGCTTCAGCTGGCTGAACCGCTGGCAACCGTTGCATGCCTTGACTGTTTGTTCAGCATCTTCGAGCGCCGTGGGCCAGTAGAACCCATGGCGAAATGCCATTGCCACTATGGCTCATGACGACGCGTGGTGTCCGCATTCGCCCTGGTGAATGTCAACCAGCAGCCGAATCCCTTCCTCCTGGCTCACACATCGCTGATAAATGCCCCAACTCTGTGCTTGCAGAGCTTGTTGTTAATGATAGTATATGCGCTAGCTCTGCGCTTCACCTGCCTTGCCTCTACCTCCTCTTTGGGCAGCTCTCCTCTGGCTAGGAAATCCATGAACGACTTGGCCCATGTTGGGGTTTCCCAGATGGCGCATACCGCCTGCATGAGCAGATTCACTTTTGCACAGATAGCCGGGTTGGGCTCGTCTGGAGGCCGACCGGGTGGAGTAGTGGAGTCGGCAACCTCTAGGCTAGATGCGGCAGTCCCCGGGTGCACTGATGCAGTCCCCGGGTGTGGTTAAGCCATCATGGAGGTCTTGGAGCCGGCAGTCCCCGACCACGGCAAAGTAGTCCCCGGGTGCGGTGAAGCCGTCAAGGAGGTCTTGGAGCCGGCAGTCCCCGGGTCCGCGTCCAGTATGATGGAGTTGGATTCTGAAGACGGCATGATTGACGGCTTGCGTAGGTGCTCGAGGGAGACTCCAGATGGAATTGCCTGTCTTGTTGACCCGATGCAGGCGAGCGTGTCCGCGGCTTCGTTGTTTACTCTAGGAACATGGCGAAACTCGCACCCTTCAAAATAAGCACATAGCTGTTGTACAAAGAAGGGGGATAGAGCCATGTTTGCTTCCCTGGCGTCCCAATCGCCCGACACTTGCTGCACCACCAGATCCAAGTCGCTGAAGCATAGAATGCGCCAGGTGCCGATCTATTTTTCCATCTTGAGGCCGTGGACGAGCGCCTCGTACTCAGCGACATTGTTGGGCGCGCGGAAGTGGATCTACAGCATGTATTCCATCCGGTCTCCTTTTGGAGAGGAGATGACCACTCCGGCTCTGAGCCCTCCATACATCTTGGAGCCTTCGAAATGCAGTAGGTACTGCGTCTCTGCCCAATCAACGAGGAAATATGCCAAGTCCTGAGACTTCATCACCGTTCTTGGCTCGTACTGTATGTATTGGGCGGCGAGCTCTATGTCCCATTTCGCCACCCGGACCGTGGCATCTTTGTTGCTGATGATATCCGAGAGCGGCGCTAGCGCCTCCACCCGGATGGAATGTTCTTGGAAGTAGTGCTTCAATTTCTTGGCGGCCTTATCCACACCGTACACTAGCTTCTAGTAATGAGGGTAATTCTGCTTCGAGAGGGAGAGTACCTCACTCAGGTAGTACACTGGTCGTTGCACCGACTGTGCCTTTCCTTCTTCCGGCCTCCCCACTGCCAGCACCACACTGACAACCCTGTTGGTTGCTACGATGTACATCAACATGGGATCCTTTGCTGCTGGTGCTGCCAGTATAGGTGGTGAGGTGAGCATGCGCTTGAGGTCGCGGAAGGCTTCATCTGCCTGCAATGTCCAGACGAATTTGTCCGTCTTCTTCATGAGTTGGTACAGCGGGAGTGCTTTTTCGCCCAGCCGGCTGATGAACCGGCTGAGGGAGGCCAGGCATCCGGTGAACTTCTAGATGTCTCGCAAGTTCTTAGGCGGCTGCATGCGCTCGATTGCACCAATCTTCTCCGGGTTCGCCTCGATTCCCCGTTCTGATATGAGAAAACCGAGTAGCTGACCGGTTAGGACGCCAAACACGCATTTCTCTAGGTTCAGCTTCATCTGGAACCGGTGGAGGTTGGTGAATGTTTCCTTCAGATCTTCAAGGAGTGTTTGGCACTCCTTGGTCTTGACCACTACATCATCGATGTAGGCATGTACGTTTCTGCCGATCTGAGTTTGCAAGCATTTTTTCATGCAGCACTGGTACATTGCCCCAACATTCTTCAGTCCAAACGGCATGGCGTTGTAGCAGTAGGCTCCATAGGGAGTGATGAATGCTGTCTTTATTTGATCAGCGGGGTTCAATCGGATCTGGTGGTAGCCAGAATACGCGTCCAGAAACGACAACAACTCATAGCCGGCCGTGGAATCGATCACTTGGTCTATCCTTGGCAGGGCGAATGGGTCTTTGGGGCATGCTTTGTTGAGACTGGTGTAGTCAACATACATGCACCAAGTCTTGTTCTTCTTCAGCACCAGTACGGGGTTTGCCAGCCATTCCGGGTGAAAAACCTCCATGATTAATCCGTCTGCGAGCGGTCGGGTTATCTCCTCACCGATGGTTCTTCTTTTTTCTTCCGCGAAGCGGCGTAATGACTGTTTAACCGTCTTTGCGTTTGGCCTGACATGTAAAGAGTGATCGGTGAGCTCCCTCGGAACACCTGGCATGTCCTTTGGGGACCATGCGAATATATCCCGATTCTCACGGAGGAAGTCGATGAGCGCGCTTTCCTATTTGCTATCAAGGCCGTCTCCGACCCGGACGAACTTGTCCGGCTCGGCCTCGTCCAACATGATCTTTCTCGTGCCCTTGGACGGCTTGAACTGTGCTTCTCCGGACGGCTTGGGTTTGCCAGCCGGCATGTCCTTCTACAGGGCCGCCACATTTTGCATGATAATGTGCTTCTCTTCCACGATGATCATGGCCTCTTCTATCTTGGACCCGTCTGTGGCCCACTCCATACACCGCATGTAGCAACCGACCACGGTGATGACACCCTTTGGCCCTGGTAGCTTCATCTTGAGGTACGTGTAGTGCGGTACCGCCATGAACTTGGTGAGCGCCGGGCGCCCCAGGATTGCGTGGTATGCGCTGTAGAGGTTGACCACCTCAAACCAGATGGGCTCACGGCGAAAGTTATCCTCCATGCCAAAGATGACGTCAAGCCAGATCTTTCCGATGGGCGAATGCGATGGGCCCAGAATGGCTCCGTGGAAGGAGGTGCTTGACGGCTCCAGCTGTGACTCGCTGATACCGAGCCGGTTTAGCGAGCTACGGTATAGGAGGTTCATGTTGCTCCCTCTGTCTATGAGGACGCGGGAGAATCTGCAGGAATGCTTCTGGGAGACAATGATGGGGTCCAAAACCCTGGCGTAGGTGCCTGGGTGAGGTAGCTCAGCTGGCTGGTCCTTCCGGCTCCATGCAACTTCTTGTTCCGGCCAGTTGAGGTACTGGGGGATGGGAGGAACGATTGCGTTCACCTCCGCCTCGCGGCGTCTCTTGTTGTGCTCCGTCATGAAGATGTGATAGTTTACCACCTGGCCGGGGTAGTTGTCATCGTCATCTTCCCTTCGACGCTGGTTACTGCGATCGCCTGGCGGCCCACCGGCTGGGGGTGGTGGAGCCTGCGCGGTCGGCATGCTAGCAATTTTCGCCATCTTCTTCGTCCAGGTGCACTGGCATGTGGTATGTGTAGCTGGTTTGTTTCTTCCACTGTGGAACTTGCATGACCCATCAAGCATTGACTCGATTGTTTACTTGGGCCTCGGAGGCTGGTCATCAGGCTTCTGTCGCCGGCTTCCGCCTGCAGCCGGATCCTCCTGCACTGCTGCCACCAGCCTGGAACTATATTGGTTATCTGGCTGGTCGTCATTTCTTTTGCCGTGGCGGTTGTCATGCCGCCTGGAGTTATGGCCATTCCCTTCTGGCTAGCACCAATCCATGGTGACGTCCACAATGATTTGCCCCTAGTTGTCCACCCGAACGGATCTTTTCATTGCCATGTCAGCGGTGGCATACCTGTCCGCGATGGCCATGGTCTGTGCCATGGTGGTGGGCTCCACCCGGAGAAGCTTGTGCTTGAGCATAGTGCAGTCTCTGCAGCCGTTGAAGAAGAAGTCAACCGCCTGGTGCTTGCGCACCCTCTCGCAGGAGTTGTTCATGCTCGTCCAACGGGTGATGTAGGAGCGATCGGATTCATCTAGCCCTTGCACACAAAGAGCAAGCTCGCACGGTCGACCTAGGCGCTTGTAGGTGCCAGTGAAGTTGCAGATGAACGCCTGCTCGAAATAAATCCAAGCATTGATGCTATTATCGGGGAGGCTGTTGAGCCATGTACTGGCCGAGTCGAGGAGCATGAGGGGGCGTAGCGTACAACCACCCGGTGGTTGCCGTTTGCGATGCCCACCGCGATGGTGTAGTCCACCAGCCAATCCTCCGGCTTGACCGAGTCGTTCTACTTTGGGGTATCCCTTGGGAGCAAAAATCCCTTTGGAAACGGTTCATTCCGGATTTGTGGTCCGAAGCATCTTGGGCCAGCTGGGCTCTCTTCTTCCGGCGCGCGTGACTGGACCAGTAGGTCGATGCGTGCGCGCACGTCTTGTGGTTCTTTCGGCTCGAGCGGTCCTAGCCGGCCGGATAGGCGAGACTTGGGCAGCACTTGGCCTTTTCCGGCTTCGTCGGCCGGGTCGCGGTTTTTGCTGGTAACAGCTGCTGCATCATGGGTGTTGTGTCCACGAGCTACTGATCCACCACATGGGCGGTTGCTCGGCCTTTCTTTGTTTGGGGAAGATGCCTTGCTGCCTCCTGCAGCCGGTTCCACCATCGGGCGAGCTGGTTGGGTCTATGACTGCTGCCTCCACGGCCCTCATGTTTTTGGCGGGGGTGCTATAAACCGGCTGCACCGCGGGCATATACGGATCAGCAGCGCGATCCATCTCTCAACCGAGGTTTCGTCCTTCGGGTTGGGCCAGGCGGCTGGTGCCGGATAAGCGGGCGAAGCCGCATAGGATGTTGTACTCACACATGGTCATGTTCGTCCGCCGTTGGGCGGCTGCCACTTTGCCAGCTTCTTCCAGAAGGCTCTGGCGAGTAGCCTCTAGTGCTACCGCAGCTGTAGCTGGATCTACCTCGATGGGGGTGATGGGGTTGCGGAGGTGCTCGATGGACACGTTGAGCAGGTCCTGGTTCGGGAGGCACGAGTTAGAGGCACAACTTTCCCTATTGCGCTCCAGAGGTGGGCGGTGGTTCTCGCCCTAGCCCGCCATCATGACCTCGACGCTGCCACTGGCGACGCGCGAAGCGGAGAAACCTGGAGGCGCACCAGATATGGTGACGATCTTGCGAGGGAAGGCTTCGGTGATGGTGGCGACGTAGACGCAATGCTCGTGGAAGTGCATGGCGGAGCCGCCGCTTGGGAAGGTTCCCCCGGCGAAATAGGATGCGTTGTTGAGGACGCAGTCGAAGGAGCTGAGAGTGAGGATGAGGCCAGAGGCGACTCGCTCACCAGCGACGAGTGGAAGTCCCATGCAAAAGATGACCCCAGCCGAAGCGCTGTGCCCCACGGTGGGCGCCAACTATCGTGGTGTGGAACACGGCCGTGCCATCGGGGATGGCATGAAGGGGACAATTAGGATGCTTTCTGTGGCTACTCACAACGGGTTGGGCACATATACTACAAACACAGTGATGTACCCATGTTTGGAGCCCTCTTGGCAAGGTAAAGCTCCTACTCCTGCAAGGATCTACTATCAAGGGGCGAACGCCCAATACAGATGCTCCTTGAGCTGTTTTCCTGGCTACTCCTTGGTAGAAGAAGAAGGAGCTCCTCAACTTGTCCAATGTGGAGAACTTCTAACTTGTAATTGTCTACCCAGAACCCTAGAACCGCCCCCTTATATATTGGTTGAGGAGGCAGTTTACAAGATGGGTTCTTGGGTTTACTGTTTGGATCTAGGCCTTACAAAGTGGGCCGGCTGGACAGGGCCAAACGGTAGGCCCGGGTCCAGTCAAGCCTCCAGTACAGGGAAGGACAACACTACAGTGTCCATCGCCCCTGCTTTACTCGTCAGCCAGCTCTTTCTCTGTCAGCCAGCTCTTTATGCGTAAGCTGGAACTTTACTCGTCAGCTCTTGATTTCCTCGTCAGCCTCCAGCTTTGGCACTTTTGTCCGGTAGCCCCGGCCAGGCTAGCCAGCCTGTCGGTCAGAGGTGCGCTCAGCGGGGAGCGTCATCCCCACCGTACTATCGCCAGCAGATCCGAGGCGTCTGGCTAGGAGCGGCCTCCCAGCCAGTTCTTCTAGCCACCCCTCTAGACGGGCCAGCCGGGGAAACTTGGATGCGGACCGGGTGAAGAATTCCACTTGGCTGTGGTTCCTTGTTCTGGGTCCAGACGGCCAGAGCTCCTTGGAACCAGTCGGTTGGTCCCGTCTTGGCCTGCCCGGGGGTCATCCCTCTGACATCTTCACTAGAACTTCTGACGTTGCTTCTTCACGATGGTGGAGTAGACTCGTGGTCTTCAGGTAGTCCGGTCTTCTAGATTTTGGAGTATTCCAGCCTTCTGGTGAGGAACATCTCGTCGTTTGGGCATGGTCAACTAGAATAGTTAGTCTTTTGAGGGGTTCAGAAGCTCTAATATACCGAAGGTTGGTGGAGTTAGCTCTTTACTTCTTGTCTTAGTTTGTAGGTCTTGTGGTTTCTTGTCGGTCGTGAGGATCCTCTGGTGGTAGACTTTCGGCTTCAACATGACTCTCTATATTGTCGGCAAGTGAATGACAGCGTGCAATGTTGATGATGAGTCTTGAGGGTAGAGTTTTTCAAAGGAGCCCATCCTGCTGAGGAGAAGTTTTCAATGGTTTTCCAACTTGACGATGCCGAACTCCTGGTTCTTGTTATGCCTTTTCTCGCATCACTCCCGAGGTTAGTATGGGTTCTCGTTAGCGACAACTAACATGGGCGGGGGGGGGGGGGGATGGGGGTTTCTGAGTCCAAGTGGGTTATCGCTTCTCGAGTCACATTTTACAGAGGTCAGGCAAACCAGAACACACATACAAGGCAAATAGAGAGAGGGGATCGCAATGTCCTTTGCAAACAACACACATCATCGTTAACTACTCGCGTTATGGGGGAATCCTATCTTAGGACTATTGATCCTAGATATCATCGTTCTTGAGGTCTGGGTCACTATCTTACAGTATGAAGCCTTCGCCGAGTCCTTGCAAACTTCTCGATGGTGCAACACTTGATTCCTTCTGATTGTGAGGATTCTGCTGGTACATCAATCTTGTAGTCTCCTTGTGTTTGCCGAGAGTTGCTTGTCGTCATCCCATCATCACTATTTTCACCGGGTTCTAGGTCCTACTTATTTGAAATCTGTAAGTTTGAGATTTGGACGAGAGATATAAGAAACCATTTTCGATATCATTTAATTTAGGAGAGGATAAGAGGTAAAACTTTTTGAAAATCTTTTGAGAAAGTAATTTCTGAAGGCCGGTGTTTTTAGAAATAGTTTTCCTGTCTAATGACCATGCTAACTAGGTTCTCCTATAGTCAGGTTGGCCCTGATACCAAGTCTGTGGGCCCCCCGGATTAAGCCTCTGAGAATCCCTGTTATGCATACACCATGATCCCATGATCAGTTAGTCGTGGCACATAACCGACAAGTATCAAAGTAAACATCCATTACTTAAGCAGATACATGTCATACCTTACATGCCATTATGGCTACAACAATAAACATCAGCAGAACTTCATTAAGCATAGAGCCCGAGCCATGCCTTAGCCTATAGGCAACTGACTGGGAGAACATCCTAGCTCGCATAGCCATCAACTTCACCTTCTTCTTGATATCTGACCAAGTTAATAACCAGGGACAATGCCAGTGAGTACTTTGAATGTACTCGCAAACCACCTTAAGAGAGTAATAATAACAAGAGGATATGCAACATGGCTGTGGTAGTAGGAGGGCTCCAAGAGAGGATCTTTTCTCAAATAGTTTCTCTTGTAGATATAGCATCTACATATATTTGTTAAAAACTTTTGTAAAACATTTTGGAAACTGTTTTGAAACTTTTTGGGAAAATGCTAGGATTGGGTCACCCATCTGTTTTGTCCTTCCGGTCACCTCATGACCAAACTCCTTTTCTTCCTTTCTGACCATCCCTTGGTCAAATCATATCCAAAGCCATTGCATTTCTGAAATCCTTTTTGAAATCAAAACCAGCACCGCACTACAGTAGTTTGTCCAACCGTCCATAACAACGAACACAGCCATTCGAATAGATTTACACTCTGCAAAGGTTGTACACTTGACCCGCAATATTCGATATATCTGCCGCGGTTCACCGCGAATCGTCATACACCAGTATGCGGGGTTCGGATAATCAAACATAACCCTCAGAAAGTCCACTCCGACATGGGCCCTACCCTATGAGTTGTTCCCCTCAAGACCGGGACGTGTGGATCCACGGACCAACCAGAGCACCCCACTCAGACCTAGAGGGGGCACTTTCAATGAAGGGCTCATAGTTCGCGTAGTCACTCGCATGGGTGAATCTGCTTCCTACAGGTGACTGCATAATAGTTGATCCTTTCTGTAATGGTAAGCCCGGATTTTAAGGGAGATGATCCCTCATACGTAGCTGTGAGAATTCCCATATCATAGTGAACTACCTTGAGTTAATCCCCGTCCCATTCCGGGGCCATGTGGTTGAACGGGTTTAGTTGTTATAGCTAAAGCTGCATAGAACTAGGTGCGTTTTCGTAAACATTTTCTCCTCCTCCTTTCCAGCATCATTTTTAAAACCAAAACATTTTTCTTTCTTAAATCTCTCTTGGTAGGTCAACCTCACCAAGGTTTTATCATAAAACATTTTTGTAAACCTTTTTCAAGGGTCTTCACATCTTATAGTTTTGCTCGGCTAAAATGGGGTTTGAAAAGAGGTATGGTGTTATACACCAACTATTATACCAGGGATCAGTAGGTGTCATCAAGGGGGTTGTACTTAATAGTACAAAAGTGTAATGGTTTGGAGGAGCCAAGCCACTACTAGGTATAGATCATCATAAGATAAAACGATGCAGTTTTCATAAACTGTAGATAAAACATGCATAAGTAAAATAGTAGGACAAGGCTTATGAGCAAGTGATATGTTGCAAACGTATCTATAATTTTTGATGTTCCATTATTGGTTTTATCTACTTTCTTATGTTTTGCCCACACCTTGGAGTACTTTTTATACACTTTCTTGGACTAACCTATTAACAAGATGCCACAGTGCCAGTTGCTTGTTTTCTGCTGTTTTTGGTTCTAGGAAAGTCAGAAAAAGAATATTCTCGGAATTGGACGGGACAAAAGCCAAAGTCAGTTTTTCACCGAGGGGGACACGGAGCCAGAATATGAGACGGAGAGGGGCCAGAGGGCCGCCACATCACCTGGCCGCACGGCCAGGCCTGGCCCGCTCCAGGGGTGGTGTGTTCGCATAGGGCACCCCCTCGGCCTCCCCTTTTGCCTATAAGATGCCTCCGATACAGAAACCCTCAGTACCCGATCAAAATTCCACGAAAGAGTCTGTAGCCGCCGTGATCTCCATCCCTAGACCGGGAGGGATCTGAAGCACTTCCCGGCACCCTGCCGGAGGGGATAGTTCACCCTAGAGGCCTTCTTCATCACCATGCAAGCCTCCGGTGTGATGCGTGAGTAGTTCATCCTTGGACTACGGGTCCATGCAGTATCTAGATGGTTGGTTCTTATCGTTTGTGCTACCATGTCTAGATCTTCTGAGCTCCGTTCATGATCAAGACATCTATTTGTAATTCTACATGTTGTGTTTGCGAGGATCCGATGGATATTGAGATGCTATCTCAGATTCATTATTTATTCTATCATGTCTTTGTTATTTGTGATCTTGCATGCTTTTCGTTGTTAGTAGCTATCTTGGCCAAGTAGATGCTAGCAACTCCAAGAGTTAGTATTTATGCTAGATAGTGGGTTCATGCCTCTAGTAATCTAGGGAAGTGACAAAAATCTCTAAGGTACTAGATGTGTTGTTGCTACTAGGGAGAAAACAACAATCCTTTGTTCATAGAACAATCGTATTGTTTACTTTACA
Organism: Avena insularis; assembly: GCA_023614405.1. Lineage (NCBI taxonomy): Eukaryota > Viridiplantae > Streptophyta > Magnoliopsida > Poales > Poaceae > Avena > Avena insularis. Next base: position 112,047 of record JAJUPC010000315.1, on the reverse strand, counting down.
CGCAATGCGTAATACAATTATATGTTGCTTGCAACTTAATACTGGAGGGGGTTCGGATGATAACATGAAGGTGGATTATTAGTCATAGATGCAGTTGGATTACGGTCTATGTATAATGTTCTAATGCCCAATCAAATCTCAAAGGAGTCAATATGATTAGTATATGTATGTATGCTTTCTCGATGTTTGTCAATTGCCTTGCTGTAATTTGTTCACCCAACATGTCATCTATCTTAAGGAGAACCACCACTAGTGAACTATGGACCCCGGTCCTTTCTTTTATCATCAATTTACAACTATTTACTACTTTCTGTTTACTTTCTGCAAGCTTTTACTTTCTTCCACACAATATGTTTCATCCTTTGTTTTCAGCAAAACCGGTGAGATTGACAACCTCACTATAAGTTGGGGGCAAAGTTCTGTGGTTGTGTTGTGTAGTATTCCAAGTTGGCAAAAACACCTTGGAGGTGTTTCCTTGCTCCTACTGGTTCGATAACCTTGGTTTCATAACTGAGGGAATACTTGCTGTTGTGCTCATCATACCTTCCTCTTGGGGTTCCCCAACGAGCTCGATATATTTTGGGCCATCAAGCTATTTTTCCAAGCGCCGCTGTGAGTCAAGGACATCTTCACAAGGGGAGTCCCTCATAACCAATCTCTTTACTTTTTTGTTTTTGTTTTGCTTAGTTTATTTTTGCTTTGTTTACTTGTTTCTTTATCAAAAACACACAAAAAATAGTTGTACCAGTTTGCTTTCTTTATTAAAAACACAAAAAATGACTACTCTTGAAAATACTAACTTGTGTGACTTCACCAGCACCAACAACAATGATTTCATGTGCACACCTATTGCTCCACCTATTTCTGAATCTACTTTCTTTGAAATAAAACCTGCTTTACTCAATCTTGTTATGAGAGAACAATTTTCTGGTATTGGTAATGAAGATGCTGCTGCTCATCTAAATAACTTTGTTGAACTTTGTGAGATGCAAAAGCATAGGGATATAAATGGAGATATTATTAAGCTTAAATTGTTTCCTTTCTCTTTGAGAGGAAAAGCTAAAGAATGGTTGCAATCCCTAGCTAGAAATAGTATTGATTCTTGGACTAAATGCAAAGATGCTTTCATTGGAAAATACTATCCTCCTGCTAAGATTATATCTATGAGAAGTGAAATAATGAAGTTTAAACAATCTTATAATTAACATGTTGCTCAAGCTTGGGAAAGAATGAAATCTTTGGTAAAGAATTGTCCCACTCATGGACTGACTACTTGGATGATTATCCAAACCTTTTATGCAGGGTTGAACTATTCTTTAAGAAATCTATTGGATTCTGCTGTTGGAGGTACCTTTATGACCATTACTTTGGGTGCTGCAACAAATCTTTTGGATAATATGATGGTTAACTATTCTGAATGGCACACTGAAAGAGCTCCACAAGGTAAGAAGGTAAATTCTGTTGAAGAAACCTCCTCCTTGAGTGATAAAATTGATGTTATTATGTCTATGCTTGTTAATGGGAAAGCTCATATTGATCCAAATCATGTTCCCTTAGCCTCTTTGGTTGCTCAAAAAGAGCAAGTTGATGTGAACTTTATAAGAAATAACACTTTTAGCAACAATGCCTACAGGAATTATTTTGGTATCAACAATTATAGGCCATATCCTCCCAACAATGGTAATGCTTATGGAAATTCCTACAACAATAATAGGAGTGCACCCTCTAAACTTGAAGTTATGCTTAAAGATTTTATTAGCAAACAAACTTCTTTCAATAAAACTATTGAGGAAAAACTCTCTAATGCCGAAAGAAATATAGCATCATTGGCTGAAGCATAATCTTCTTTGAATAAAATGGCTGCTAAACCTGAATCTATCGATAATCCCTTTACTGCCTGATACGTTGCAAACGTATCTATAATTTTTGATGTTCCATGCTTCTTTAGTATCTACTTTGCTTTCCTTTGTTAACACTTTGAGGTATTTTTATATGTTTTCTGGGACTAACCTATTAACAAGATGCCACAGTGCCAGTTGCTTGTTTTCTACTGTTTTTGGTTCCAGGAAAGTCAAAAAATGAATATTCTCAGAATTGGACGGGACAAAAGACAAAATTGATATTTTACCGGAAGACTTACAGAGCCAGAAGATGAGACGGAGGGGGGCCACAGTGCGGCCACACCACCCCTTGGCGCGGGCAGCCCCAGGTCACGCCAGGGCATGGTGTGGGCCCCCTGGCCGCCCACCGACCTTGCCTCTTTGCCTATAATATGCCCCCGATGCAAAAACCCTAAATAGAACAGCCTCCAGCCACGAAAAGTTCCGCAGTGCCACCGCCACCGAAGGGGAGATTCGGGAGAAGTCTCTTCGGCACCTCACGAGACGGGGAAGTGCCCCCAGAGCCATCTCCATCGATCTCCACCACCATCTCCATCGCTGTTGCTTATTCCCATGATGATGAGGGAGTAGTTCTTCCTCGAGGATAAGGGTTCTACCGGTAGCTATGTGTTCATCTCTCTCTCTCTATGCATGATCATATTGTGATCATGAGCTTTGTAATCAAGTAGATCTATCTTTCTACTCAAGTGCTTTAATAGATCTCTGCTCTCCCCATGTGTGTGAAAGTGACATCGTGCACACCATGGTGGCACTTAGGCTAGATATTACAATTACTTGTTATGAGTTATATTTGGAGTTGGATGTTTCTATGAAATTGTGGTGTTTGTTGGAACCATCTAGAGCTCAAGGTGACAGTGTGGGGTTACCTAGATGGGGAAAGCGATCTTTGAGGAGTGCTGTTATATCCCTACCATGGATTAGAGTGTCCAACCGGAGAGTAGTTCAGAGTAGTATCATAAATATAAGATATTTATATGAGAGTGTTCACTAGTGAAACTATGATCCCTAGGCCTTGTTTCTAGACATTGAAACACCATTTGCAACTAGATCTGTTACATGCTTGCTTGTTGCCATCTTTATTTCAGTTTGCCTTTAGTCTCTTCCACGCCATCAAGCTATTTTCTAGCACCGTTACCACTTATAATTATCCATACCACTTGTATTTCACTATCTCTTCGCCGAACTAGTGCACCTATACACGTGAAAATCGTATTGGGTGTGTTGGGGACACAAGAGACTTCTTGTATCTTGATTGCAAGGTTTCTTGAGAGGGATACCTTTGACCACTTCCTCCCCGAGTTCGATAAACCTTGGGTAATCCACTTAAGGGAAACTTGCTGCTGTTCTACAAACCTCTACACTTGGAGACCCAACAATTGTCTACAAGAATAGAAGTGCGTATACATCAAGCTATTTTCCGGCACCGTTGCCGGGGAGGTAAGGTAAAAGGTACTCACATCCCTAGCTACTAAGCTATCTTCTAGTACTGTTGCTGGTCTGTGAGTGCTCGAAGTTATTTCCTTTAAATTCTGTAATTATATCTTTTTGTTTCTTGTTTTTATTTTCACTAGTTAGGCTTAATGGAAAACAACAAAAAATAGAGAGCTTTATAGTTTTTATCTTCAGTTAGGACATGAACTGTTTGAAGAGAAAATTAAAAAACCTATGGAACTTTATTTGCATGCTAATAGCAATGTTATTAGTATGAATTCTTTGAACACCATTATTGCTAATGCAATGGAAAAGTCTAAGCTTGGGGAAGCTGGTTTTGATGAGTATGATATTTTTAGTCCCCCAAGCACGGAGGAGAAAATTTGCTTTGATGATACTATGCCTCCAATATATGATGATTACAATAATGAATATGATATTTTCAGTCCACTTACTATTGAGGAGAAAATTAATTATGATTACAATATGCCTCCTATATTTGATGATTATGGTGATGAGAATAATAATGATAGCTATTTCGTTGAATTTTCTCCCACCACAATTAATAAGAATGACTATGTTTATGTGGAGAGTATTAATTCTTTTATGCATGTGGCTCATGATAAGAATGTTTTATGTGATAGTTATATTGTTAATTTTCTTCATGATACTACTGAAAGTTATTATGAGAGAGGGAAACATGGTTTTATGTATCTCAACAATATTAAGTTTCCCCTCTTTATGTTGAAAATTTTGAAGTTGCACTTATTTTGCTTTACTATGCTTGTTGCTTTGTGCTTTAATGACTTGTTTCTTTACAAGATTCCTATGCATAGGAAGTGGGTTAAACTTAAATGTGTTTTGAATTTGCTTCTTGATGCTCTCTTTCACTTCAATTCATATTTCTTATGTGAGCATCTTCTCAAACTATCATGCCTAACTTAAAGGCGTTAAAGAAAAGTACTTATTGGGAGACAACCCAAAAGTTTTAGATGAGTCTTGGAAGTTGTTATCTCTATAATAACCGATCCTTATCCTTTTTATTTGCTTTTTGTGCCAAGAGTAACCTCTAATGAGAGAGAAGTAATGCTTGGGAAAGTTGCTGTCCCAAAGCAGATTTTTGTGCTTCACCGTAAAAATTCTAGTCAAATCTCTGTACGTCGTTTTGAGGCGTGAATTTTTCTTCTCCTGCCCCAGGTTGTTATATAACTTTTGTTAGTTCAACACTTTTATATTTTAGCAACAAAAGGTCTTCGAAAAAATTGGTTTTTACCTGCTGGTCTGTTTTGACAGATTTCTGCCATTATTTGCATTTGCTTCTTGTTGGGTTCTTTTTGGGGAATTGAGCTTTTTGAGGGAGGTGCTCCAGTAGCATATGTTTTAGTGGAAGTTTTATTGGTGTTGAAACTGAACCCAAAGACTTATTATCTTGAGTGCACTAATGTTGCTAATAAAGATTGTGTGAAGTTTTGTATGAAGGAAAAATTTCAGGTGTAAGGAAAGAATGATGTAATGAGATGAAGAATGGACTAAAGGTCAAGCTTGGGGATGCCACCCGTGTCACCCCAAGAAATATCCAAGAAGTCCAAGCGTCAAAGCTTGGGGATGCCCAAGGTATCCCCTTCTTCATCAATAAAAATTTCAGGTTTCTTCCAAACACTTCATTTTTATTGCTTCGTGCACAGTTGTGTTGTTCTTGGAGAATTTTCGTTTTTTGGTTTTAGTTTGCTTGGTTTGCTTAGTTTCCTTGAATAAATTGGTTGGACCCCCTCTTTCATACATTATTTTTCAAATAAGATTGGTTTGGATTGGAAAAGAGTAGGAAAAGTTCATGCTTAAGTGGTAAAAGGAGCTTGTTTTCGACTGTGGCCTATGCTTTGTCATGTCATGCTTGGTATTGTTTTTGCTTTATGCTTAGTGATTTTTTCTGTAGCATGACATGTTATAAACAATTGAGATTGCTTAATGTGACTTGAAATAATCATGCGTTGTTTTAGCATATTAAAGCGTAGTATTGTGGTATTCTCCTTTGATTCTTTATTTGGGTTGACTTGGCGCATGCTCACACCATGTTATGACTATCCCAAGTCACCATAGCCTTTATGATCCTTTAGTTTTCGACTTGTAATATCACTTTATGCTTTAATTAATAATGTTTTGTCGTTTTGCATGATTATGGCCATTATTGCTCTCTTAATTGGTCGCTCCCAGTCTTTTGCAAGCCTCCATTACCAAGTGTGAGTTCCACTCATGCATCCAACTCCAAATAAAACCAAGTTATTCCAAAGAGTCCATCATACCTACCTATTAGCATTTTCTATTCCAAGTACATTCATGTTTTTATCTACCTTCCGAATTAAAGTTGTCATGAGAAAACTAGTGATTAAAGCTCTAATGAACTTGATGGAACACTTTCCTTTTATTGCCCTTAATAAACTTGAACCATTGTGTCGTCTATGTTGTATATGGTTGCACTTATATGTTGGGGATTAGCAGAACCATGCTGTCATGGGGAACGCTTTCAACATTGCACTTGTACTTTGTACCTAGTTGATATCATGCTCTTTTGTCTATGGATGTCGTCAGTGTGAAATGAAAGGGGAGCTTGTAAGTCCATGGAGTTATGTATGTGTGTTAGAGAAACGCCTGGGTCGCCGGTCTAATCCATGCCTAATCATGGTGGAAACCTGCAGCGTAACCATAATGAGCTGTCTATGAAGCATTCTTCTTATAAAAAAGAGTCATATATTGAGAAAAAGAGAAAAAAAGAGATATGAGAAAAGAGGAAAGAGAGAAAAAAGCACCATTTTCCCATGGTAAATAAGAAGATTGCTGAGATGCTCGTTGTCTTCTTGCCTTGTCATTTTGATATGGGGATTCTTCCATATCATCGGGTAAGGGGTACCCCGTTGGCGGTTCTCTATGATACACATATACTTATTATGACAAAAACTTACCAGTAACTAAACTTGAGTAGCATGAGGAGCGTCCCTCGTATTCAGGGACATGAGATTTCGAACTTATACTTTGTCAAGCATATACTCCATAGTTTGTTCACTTTATTTAACCTTAATCACTTCAAGATGCTTGTGATAGGGGCAATGAGAGCTGAAAGCTAATAAGTACCATAATTTTTGGAAGCTCTTTATGAAACTTGAATCCCTGCTTCCTTCTACGAAGGCCTTTATTTTATTTTTATGTTGAGTCTCCACCTTCTATCTTTATGCACCTATTAAGAGAGCATAGTGTCCATTCTTAGTTTAATGTGCATTGTCCCAAGACTATTTGATTGATTCATAATGTTGATATTGCTTGTTCTTGAACTATTTGTATCTGGTCACCCTTATGAACTTTGAAGGTGTCCTATGCATTTATGTTTTGCTATTCTATGAGGGACAAGCTGAATACCATTCTCATTATGTTTTGTTTATGTGAAACAAACAAACGTCTTGCAAAGCATTGTTATTCATGATCTTTGTCTGTATCCTTTCATGTTGCATGCATAGTTACTATGTCTTATTGTTAGAACTATATCTTTGATGGCTCTGTTAGAGTACTTTGATCCCAGCTTTCAATGCTTGCAAATGGTTTGATCTTGATTGTGATGGTGCATGTCACCTCAAAAATTATTCTTTCTTTTTATCACTTACCTACTCGAGGATGAGCAGGACTTAAGCTTGGGGATGTTGATACATTGCAAATGTATCTATTATTTTTGATGTTACATGCTTGTTTAGTATCTACTTTGCTTTGCTTTGTCAACACTTTGAGGTATTTTTATATGTTTTCTGGGACTAACCTATTAACAAGATGCCAAAGTGCCAATTGTCTGTTTTTTGCTGTTTTTGGTTCCAGGTAAGTCAGAAAATGAATATTCTCGGAATTCGACAGGACAAAAGCCAAAGTTGATATTTTACCGGAAGACTCACGAAGCCAAAAGACGAGACGGAGGGGGGCCACAGGGCGGCCACACCACCCCTTCGCGCAGGCAGCCCTAGGGCGCGCCAGGGCATGGTGTGGGCCCCCTGGCCTCCACCGACCTTTCCTCTTCGCCTATAAGATGCCCCCTAATGCAAAAACCCTAAATAGAACAGCCTCCAGCCACGAAAAGTTCCGCAGCACCGCCGCCACCGAAGGGGAGATTCGGGGGACAGAAAGTCTCTGCTCAAGACCGCCAGACGGGAAGTGCCCCCGGAGCCATCTCCATCGATCTCCACCACCATCTCCATCACCGTTGCTGATTCCCATGATGATGAGGGAGTAGTTCTTCCTCGAGGCTAAGGGTTCTATCGGTAGCTATGTGTTCATCTCTCTCTATGCATGATCATATTGTGATCATGAGCTTTGTAATCAAGTAGATCTACCTTTCTACTCAAGTGCTTTAATAGATCTCTGCTCTCCCCATGTGTGTGAAAGTGACAGCGTGCACACCATGGTGGCACTTAGGCTAGATATTATAATTACTTGTTATGAGTTATATTTGGAGTTGGATGTTTCTATGAATTGTGGTGTTTATTGGAACCATCTAGAGCTCAAGGTGATAGTGTGGGGTTACCTAGATGGGGAAAGCGAACTTTGAGGAGTGTTGTTATAGCCCTGCCATGGATTAGAGTGTCCAACTGGAGAGTAGTCCAGAGTAGTATCATAAAGAGAAGATATTTATATGAGAGTGTTCACTAGTGAAAGTATGATCCTTAGGCCTTGTTTCTAGACATTGAAACACCGTTTGCAACTAGATCTATTACATGCTTGCTTGTTGCCGTCTTTATTTCAGTTTGCCTTTAGTCTCTTCCACGACATCAAGCTATTTTCTAGCACCGTTACCACTTATAATTATCCATACCACATGTATTTCACTATCTCTGCGCCGAACTAGTGCACCTATAGACCTGACAAGTGTATTGGGTGTGTTGGGGACACAAGAGACTTCCTGTATCTTGATTGCAGGGTTGCTTGAGAGGGATACCTTTGACCACTTCCTCCCTGAGTTAGATAAACCTTGGGTAATCTACTTAAGGGAAACGTGCTGATGTTCTACAAACCTCTGCACTTGGAGGCCCAACAACTGTCTACAAGAATAGAAGTGCGTATACATCACTGCCACTAATGACATACAGGTTAGAAGTGATGAAAATGTTAGATTGTTAGCTGAATTGCATGCTAAGTGGGAAAGAGAAGATGAAATTGCTAGAAATATTAGTGTTTCTACTATCACTACCACTAGTGTTGAAGCTAGTAATAGCTCTACTACTTTAGATGATAATTATGATTTTGATCTTGATGGTTGCAATATCTCTGAAGTTATTAAGTTCCTACAAAAGCTTGCTAAAAGTCCTAATGCTAGTGCTATGAATAAGGCCTTTACAAAACACATTACTGATGCTCTCATCAAAGTTAAAGAAGAAAAGATGAAACATAAAGCTTCTATTCCTATGAAACAAGAAGATGGTTGGGAACCCATCATTAATATGAAAGTGAATAATTTTGATTTCAAAGCTTTATGTGATCTTGATAGTAGTGTTTCTATTATGCCTAGAAGGATTTATGATATGCTTGATTTGCCACCATTGGAAGATTGTTATTTGAATGTCCCACTTGATGATAATGCTAAAAAGAAACTCATGGGGAGTATTAATGATGTTCTTATTATGGTTAACAATGCCTATGTCCCTGTTGATTTGTATGTTTTGGATGTTGAATGCAATGCTTCTTGTCCTATTACTTTGGGAAGACCTTTTCTTAGAACTGTTGGTGCCATTATTGATATGAAAGAAGGCACCATTAAATGTCAACTCCCACTCAAGAAAGGTATAGAACACTTCCCTAAGAAGAGAGAGAAGATTTCTTTTGCCTCTCCTATGGAAACAAAATTTTCTCTTAATGCTTCTTCATTTGAGAACACTTGATTCTTTCTCTTGCTTCTTATGCCTAACTTAAAGGCATTAAATAAAAGTACTTATTAGGAGATAACCCAAAAGTTTTAGATGAGTCTTGTAAGTTATTACTTCTGTAATATCCTTTCCTTATCCTTTTTATTTGCTTTTTGTGCCAAGAGTAACCTCTAATGAGAGAGAAGTAATAATTGGGAAAGTTGCTGTCCCGAAACAGATTTTTGTGCTTCACCGTAATAATTCGTGTAAAATCTCTGTACGTCGTTTTGAGGCGTGAATTTTTGTGCTTCTGCCCCGAGTTGTTATATAACTTTCATTAGTTCAACACTTTTCGATTTGAGCAACATAAGGTCTTCCAAAAAATTGGTTTTTACCTGCTGGTCTGTTTTGACAGATTTCTGCCATTATTTGCATTTGCTTCTTGTTGGTTCCTTTTTGAGTTCTCTTTGGGGAATTGAGCTTTTTGAGGGAAGTGCTTCAGTAGCTTTTGTTTTAATGTAAGTTTTATTGGTGTTGAAATTGAACCTAAAGACTTATTATCTTGAGTGCACTAATGTTGCTAATAAAGATTGTGTGAAGTTTTGTATGAAGGAAAATTTTTAGGTGTATGGAGAGAATGATGTAATGAGATGAAGAATGGACTAAAGATCAAGCTTGGGGATGCCACCCCATGTCACCCCAAGAATTATGCAAGAAGTAGAAATGTCAAAGCTTGGGGTTGCCCAAGGCATCCCCTTCTTCATCAATAAAAATCTCAGGTTTCTTCCAAACACTTCATTTTTATTGTTTCATGCATAGTTGTGTTGTTCTTGGAGCGTCTTCGTTTTTTGTTTTTGGTTTTCGTTTGCTTGGTTTTTTTAGTTTGCTTGAATAAATTGGTTGGACCCCCTCTTTCATACATTGGTTTTCAAATAGTTTGGTTTGGATTGGAAAAGAGTAGGAAAGTTCGTGCTTAAGTGGTAAAGAGAGCTTGTTTTTGACTATGGCCCATGCTTTGTCATGCCATGCTTGATATTTTTTTGGCTTTATGCTTAGTTATTATTGTTGTAGCATGACATGTTATAAACAATTGAGATTGCTTAATGTGCCTTGAAAGAATCATACGTTGTTTTAGCATATTAAATCATAGTATTGTGGTATTCTCCTTTGATGCTTTATTTGGGTTGACTTGGCGCATGCTCACACCATGTTATGACTATCCCAAGTCACCATAGCCTTTATGATCCTTTAGTTTTCGACTTGCAGTATCACTTTATGCTTTGATTAATGATGTTTTGTCGCTCTGTATGATTATGGCCATTATTGCTCTCTTAGTTGGTTGCTCCCAGTCTTTTGCTAGCCTCCATAACCAAGTATGAGTTCCACTCATGCATCCAACTCCTAAAACCAAGTTATTCCAAATAGTCCACCATACCTACCTATTAGCATTTGCTATTCCAAGTATATTCATGTTTTTATCTACCTTCCGAATTAAACTTGTTATGAGAAAACTGGGGGGATTTTGTTATTTTTACCAGTGGTAAACTAGGAAGCAAACTGGAATGGGTCCAAGGTGTCATACAAGGTATGTCAAACACCTATCAGTACCCATAGGTTTCAACTCTTTTGGAGGTACAAAACTCACCGAAGGATTTTTATAGTGAAAATGATACATTTGAGTAGTAGATTTATTATAATTAATATGGGCAATATTTGAGGAAGCCAAGGGTACTGCATGTTAGAGTAAACATGTGTGTGCATTTCCAAAATTTTATCTGGTCAGAAAATGGTCGTTTCCATTTTTATTTGAATTTGAGCTGTGCAGCTAAATAGCAAATCTGGAGTTTAAATAAAAAGAAAGGACTAAGGGGGAAACTGGGCTGGATCTACACACCGAGTTGGGCCGGCCTGGGCAAAACGGCCCACCCGGCCGAGGATAGTGCGCGGGATGGCGCATTCAAATCCGCCAGGCGGGACCTGCTAGTCAGCGACCGCATCGGCCGAAGGGGTACGGGGTCTCCTGGGCTGTTGGATCAAGAGGCGATCCGCGGCGCTGAGTCGTCTCCCTCGCTGAGACACCGCCGACGACGGAGGAAACCCTAGATGCGTTGGGCGGCGGCGGGGAGCTCACCTGGGTGCCGGAGGGACGGCGAGAAGGTGACAGGGCGACGCGGTAGACGATGGGGAGTCGAACAAGGGGCGGCGGCAGTGGTTTCGGCGCCAGGAAGGAGCTCGCATGTGCGAGACCGGGAGGAGTCTTCGGGTGCTCGCCGGAGTGGCTGCTGGGCTTGTTCCTGTGCAAGGAAAACAACAAGGGAAGAGTAATAGAGGGTAGGGGAGCACCAGAGGGTGACATGCAGAAGAGGAGAGGCGAGGAGGAGGGAGCTACGCTCGGGTTTTTTGGAGCCATGGTCGAAGCTTCTCTCCCTCACTTTCTTGGGCAGGACAGGGCAAGTTAGGAAGAGAGGGTGCTGGGAGAGGTAGGTGGAGAGCACAGGGGGCAAATGAGGGCAAAGGGAGGTGCTGGGGTGGCCTGGGGGTATTTAATCCCGAGTGGATGGGTGTATGGTGGACATGGCCTATGGAGGAGCTAGGGCATGTCCATGGCCTGCCTATTGGCTACTAGGGGCGATGGAGAGAGCGGGAGTGGGGTTTTGGTCGGGCAGAGAGACAGGCAAGGGGCTGGGTAGGGTTGCTTTGAATAAAAGGGTGTTGGACATGACATAGCCTTGGTATCCCCTTAAAACAAGCATAAAGGACGAAATCTTGGGTTGCTAGAGTATATGCCACAGTGGTGTCGACCAGAGGGGTTGTCCTGGTGCTGGGATAAGTATTTTGCAAGTTTTGGTGAGGTTTGATGGGGTGTTAGTCCAAAAGTTGTAACTTATCCAATGTTGCCATTATTGGTGATCATGATGCAACCATCCTATTTTGATGAAGACATGATGGTTTGATGATGCTGGTAGATAGCTAGGGTTTAGATACACCTCCAAGAATTATAGGAGATTTATTGAATGAGTTTTGCTCATGTTTATAATACTTATTCTAAAACTGCTGAATCTATTTTATTGAGTTCATTTTATATTTTTGAATTGGGCAGAGAAGGTGTTTGGTTTGAGTTGGTCCCAAATATGAATTCACACTTTGGAGAATTTTCCCAGAATTTATTGAGGCATAAAAGTAATTAAAACATTTATTTTATTGTTTCTTCCCTTTAAGAAAATAGGAAAAAAGAATTATTGAGAATCCTCAAAAATATTTATTTTTGAAGTGTGGATATAGGGTATGATCCTTGGACTTAAGATTATCCTAAAATTGGAGAAGTGTTTTGGCAAAATCCAAACTTTACTTTATGGAAAGAGTTTTGGAGGTTTTGCCCATTAAATGAATTAATTAGTTTTTGAGCCCTAATAATTATGGATAATATTTGATAAATTTATAATTCCAAGGTATATGATGTCAAAAAATTGTATCTATCATTTTCCACCTTGGTTTTTGAGTATCCCACTTGAGTTTTGTAGGAAACAGGGAATAAAGGATCTAGGGTGATGTTATTTTCATACCATCAAAACATGGTTGGATCTTGGAGCTCAGAGCTCCCCTTGGATCATGGGCTATATGTATAGATAGACCAAGTTATGTATATCACCATGGTGTGGAGGTTTAAGATTGATCATGCTTGATGGTTCCAAGAATTGATCAAGTAGCCTTCAAAACCTTTGGGGTTTCTGAGGTGCAAGGATCCAATTGGAACAAGTGAATTAGGGATTGATAGACCTTTATGAGTAGAACACAATCCTGCCAAGAGTTGGTCCAAGTAAGGTAGGATGGAGGTGTGAGCTTCTAACCCAGTAGGCTAGTTGATAAGATTTGCAGGGAATATTATTTTCTTGCCTGCAAAACTATCAAGAACAAGTGGGTTAAAATATGATCTAGCCAAGGAAAAGAGTGGGCCTTGGTAGTCCTTAAGATGGTATACAAGATGGTTTAGGTGCATTACCAAAAATGTAGAAGGAGTGGAAATGAGGGAGACCCAAAGATGTGATATTGATATCATATTTCTAGACTTAGTCATATTTAGCAGATTTAGGGTTTTTGACTAGAATATGAGTGGGGATGTTTTTGATGGGTTTAAAGGTATCAAAGCATCACCAAGTGGATGTTTTTGAAGTGTAGATTGAGTAGTATAGATCCATGTTTGATATTGGTATTCATTGACTTGGAAACTTCTAGAATGGATCACTTCAAAATTGACCCGGTTAAGGGTTTTAGATGAGCACCTAGTGGCTAGAGATCAGATCCGGCTTGGTTAACTTGTTTAGGGTTTACACTCTTGGATTAGATATATGCTAGATGATGAGATCCTAGGGTATCTCATACTAATTCTAAGCAATCAAGTCAAGCACCAGATCAAGGCAACTCATCTTACAAACAGAACAAATCTACTACCATGGTTACCTCCAAGCCAAGATTGAGGTAGGGATGGGTATTTTGAAAGGGTGGAGTTTGAATAAGGTGAGAGTCCTTGGTATTTCTACCAAGAGTAGAATTCAAAAGCTTTATAAAAAGGTTTTAGAAAAACCTAGAGGTAAGAGTAGTTGAAAGCTCTGTCGTGAAAACATAAGGAGATTATATCATATAAATCTCCATAATTTTGCCAATAGATGCTACTAAAATAGTTAGGGTTGCAAAGGCACCTTGGCTCAGGTTTTTGAAATGCAAGAACATTTGAGAATATGTAAAATGAGCCAAGACAGTTTTGTTAACTAGCCTTTGTCAATTGATGGTGAGGTAAGGAGTATATAATATGTTATACATTCAGATGCATAGGCATAAACAAACAATAAGCAAACACTGCAACACTTAACCGGAAAAAGTTTTTGTTCCCCCTGATTTTTGCATTCTGGACAACTAATCAGGGTTGCTTAAATTGGGATGTTACAGTAGGGTTCACCACTAGCATGGAATAATTATGAAAGATTAGGATAACCTATTTATTATGTCATGATATTTGTGGAGAGAGTTTTGTAATAAGATGTTCGCCAAGGCTCGTAAGTAGTCACTTTCTTGAGCCAAGAACGAGGTCATATCTAAATAACCATTGTGATGCCTAGAAGAAATCACCATGCAAACCACCACAATTAATGGTTTCCCCGTGGATATCGTAATTAGCTTAGTGAAACTCCCTTTGTTCCCCCTTCGACCGTGTTGGGTGATAGCGGTGCTTATAGTCATAATAGCAACCGACACAACATCCAAACGCGTCCAAAGGGTTCCAACCTCTTACTTTAAACCCGAAGGCAAATGATATGTGGCTGACTACACATACCATCTAAAGGGAGAGATCAAACACACGTCATAGATCAATGGATCATTTACACAAGTAATACCTCATCTTTATTTCATTGCATAATAATACTAGGGTTTGACCATCTCTCTCCAAGAACAAGGAAACTACTCATACATGAAGGGGATCAACATCATGGAAATTGTAGGGATGAAATATGAAGGTACAATTGAATATAAGTGCAAATCTACAATACAGATTGGATTACAACAAAGTAAACAAAGGGGATCGAAGTTGGAGACGTTGTTGATGAAGATGTTGATGAAGATCAATGTGTAGCCCTTCAAGATGCAAGTGTCCTCTCTCCCTTGAGTGGTATGGTGGTGTAGATCTTGTGGGCGGTGTCTATGGAGGCGGCGGAGAGGTAGGACTCTGCCCCTATGGCGTGTGTGGACTCTCTCCCTTCATCTAGGGTTTCCCCCTCTTTAAATAGGCATCTGGAGGTCGGTTTCATGAACCGACAGAGCTGGGGGCTGAATAAGCCCATTGGGCCTTCACAAATGTTGTCCCATTTAACGAAACGAAGCCGTCAGAGGGCGGTACGGCCGTATGGTACGGGCAGGCTCTCCCCGTACTAGTGGTCATTACGCCATCTGCATTTGCAATGTTTTGGTGGCCATTTCTTCATACAGACTCCAATTGAGGTGTTCTTTGGCTCGTTGGATTTGTATGGATGAGGGATACAACACCATGGCCTTGGATCTTCATTTGGATATGATGCAAAATTCCACTTTTTCCTCCCCGCAAATGGCTAAGTCTGGTTCATAGCACCTACACACAAGTCAAAGACAAGAAACAGGGTAATAAAATCTTACTAAACTACTATTTGTGCAAAGTCAATGTGAAAATGAAAGATAACTAGTAACCATACACAATAGGCATAGTTGTAGCTAGAAGTAGCATGTAATGAGTGACAATATGAATAATTTATATACTTAAATATGCGTCAATTTTGGACTCATCACTATAGCAGCCTATTTCGACTGTGAGATATGGAAGATGGATGTCAAGACGACTTTCCTTAATGGAAATTTAACCGAGGATGTGTATATGATACAGCCTGAGGGTTTTGTCCATCCAGCTAAAGCTGACAAGGTATGCAAGCTTCGAAAATCCATTTATGGGTTGAAGCAAGCATGTCGAAGTTGGAATATCCGCTTTGATGCGGGAGTAAAATTGTTTGGCTTCATCAAGAGTGATCATGATTCTTGTTTTTACAAGAAGTTTAGTGGAAGCAAAGTAAACTTTCTGATATTATATGTGGATGACATATTACTGATTGGAAATGATGTCTAGATGTTGCAAGAAACCAAGGAATCATTGGAAAAGAGTTTTTTAATTAAGGACTTGGGTGAGGCGACTTACATTTTAGGAATTCTGATCTATAGAGATAGGTTAAGGCGGCTCATTGGATTGAGTCAGAGTACATATTTGGACAAAGTGTTGAACAAGTTTAGCATGGAATCGTCTACGAAGGGGTTCTTACCGATGTCCCATGGTGTAAAACTTAGCAAGACTCAGTGTCCTTCGACAACTAATCAGAAAAGTTGGATGAGTGTGATTCTGTATGCTTCAGCAGTCATATCCATCATGTACGCTTTGATTTGTACAAGGCCGTAACTTCCCTAAGCTCTAAGTATTGTGAGCAGATACCAAGCTGACCCTGGAGAAATCCACTAGGCAGCGGCTAAAAATATCCTTATGTACATGAGAAGGACTAAGGATATGTTCCTAGTTTATGGAGGTGAGGATGAACTCAGTGTAAAGGGTTACACAGATGCGAGTTATCTTACTGACTCGGATGATTCTCGCTCGCAATCTAGATATGTGTTTTTTATAAATGGTGGGGTTGTAAGCTGGAAGAGTTCCAAGGAAGAGAACACCAGAAGAACAAACATATACTCATGCGATACCAATCGATTCACCAGTTTGTGGATCAAGGTGATATCAAGTTATGCAAGGTACACATGGATGCAAAAACTGCGGGTCCGTTGACAAATCCGCTACCACAGCCGAATCATGAGGCACACCTGAGAGCTACGGGCATTAGATGCCTAGAAATGTGATGTTGGATGACTGACTCTAGTGCAAGTGGGAGACTGTTGAGAATATGCCCTAGAGGCAATAATGTATGATGTTATTCTCAATGTATTCATAAAGTTATTATATTTTCCTTGTATGAACTTCTGATATGTCTCATTGAATATGTGATTCAGTTGTGTATCTATGTATTCATGTTGTTCATACTAAATGTCCTTAGTAGTTAAGGTTGTTCTTTAAACACAACTTAGACTAATGTGAAAGCCGGTTGATGACTCGGTTCCACTTGTCATGGGCATGGTGATGCTATTCCGACTCACACGAACTAGGCTAAAGAGTTTAGCGAGTCAGACTGACCCATATTGAGATACACCAAACAAGTCGTCATTTGTATTTCTCAATCAATGTAATCCTTAGACCTGAGGTTATTGCACAATCCAAGTTGTGGATCACCGACTTTGGTTGTGTCAAATGTTGTTCCGTCAAAGGGCAGTTATAAAGGAAGAGTTCATGTTGGCTGAGAATCAAGCTACGTGATGTGGATTACCATGATAGGATTTTTCCACTCCCACTGGAGATATATTTTCTAGGCCCTCTCGGAAGATATGATTCGGAAAGCATGGCCATGCACGACTCGGTTAAGTGTTAACTGAGGCGGCCGACTAAGAGATAGTCGAATGAATAACTTATCTCGAATCGAGAAGAGATTTAAGCTATTTGAAGGATGGCGATTATTTGCTCATAGCTTGAGAAGATGTATCATGAGGCAAAAGGGACTAAGGCGAAAGTCGCATTCGAAGGTATGTCGGCATAACTCTTTGGTACTTGAGAGTCAGCACGTTCTGCTAGGAGCCACTACCGACTGATCGATTACGAGTGGGACTTGAATCATGTCCGAGTAACCATGCGCATATTGGTTCATACACTTAAGAGCGGGAGCAAGTTTGGGTTAGACCTGAACCATAAATCTTTTAGGGTTTGGACCTGAATCAGGCATGGACTGAGTTAGTGAGTTGGATTCGCAATGACTAATATAGGCCTTTTAGTGAATGGGCCACAAGTGAGTGGAGCCTACTTTCACTCCCTATATACTAGGGAGAAGATGCCCAAGGTTCAAGGTTAGGTGATTCCATGTGTTGGAAACCCTAGCTCTAGTTCAATTCAGCCGATGTATTATACCTAGCAGTCCACCAACGACGCTCCACCTCATAAGTGTGGATACTGGCAGAGGTGATGTATGATCAGCACTTCAACGATCCTGGATCAAATCGGAATGTGAGGACTGCACTGCATTAAGCGACGCGCTTCATTAGTAATCCTCAACTGCGTGTCTAGTGGTAATTCGCATGGCCTTGTAACTTAGCTAGATCTTGGGATCACCACGTAGGAAAATTTTGTTTTATCTCTACATGGCCCAACACCAACACCAGCTCCTTCCATTTTATTAATTTCCCTCCCAGACCTAGAAAATAGGCATCTTAGTTTAAATACAAAATGAAACATATAATGCCATATTTTTTCCAGATCCAAATTTACACCGGTAACATGCAGAACCAGCCCTAGGCCCAAAATAGTTGTCAATATTTTCAGACAATAAATCCACTAAAAAGTATCCTATTCAACCAATAATTTCCCCCAGTAAGTATCACAAATCCAAATGGAATGAATCCAATTTCCTCTGGAAGGTATTTGAAATACCTATTTGTTGGCCTTTTCCTCATGCCAAGTTGAGCTATAGTTTGACTGTAGCAAAAATAACAAAAACAATTCTTTTTGTGCTTAAAAATTTCTCTAGTACAATTGGTACCAACTTTTGAGCTGATTGCAACTCTCAGTACTAAGGTACAACAAGGTCTATCAAAATCCAGGAGCTCAAGATTTATTGAGCTTCTGTGGATTTCTAATGAATTAAACACTTCCACTTCGAGTTGTTTTACCCAATAAATCACCTCTGTAGATCTACGTCTCCAAAATTTATGAATTCAATTTTAACAGAAAGGTATTTGAAGTACCTATCATTTGTCCTTGGTCTCATACCATTTGGTCCTATAAAATAAATCTGGTGAAAAACACAAATTTCCATCAGAACTAACTTTGGCAATTTCCCAACGACATTCTATTAATTATTTTGGAGTGAATCCAACTCTCAAAAATCATAAACTCAAATCTCTACAACAACCCCTGAGGACAAATTTATTTGGGCTACAGACCCTTTCTGGTGATTAAAGTACTAAAACATGGGTTATTTACACTAGAAAAATCATAACTACTCTAATAAAAATGATAAAATAGTGAAACCACTTCTAGTGGTTTTGTTATTTCAATATATAGCTACTAATACCACATTCGGCGTTGGCTTTAAACCCCTTATTTAGGTGGTATTTGACCATTAAAGCATAAAATAACTTTCACAAAGGCACACAAAATACTTCCAATTGTTTTGAAATAAAAATCTCAATAACTACGAAAGTTAGTGGTATATAGCATGTTTGTAAGCTGTATTGTGTTGATGCTGGTATGCCTTGTGTTGATAGTGCCCTTGTTGCTTGCATGTGTAGTCTGTGACAACAAGAGATGCGAGTATATCAAAGTCAAGGAGAAGAAGATATTGGTTATTATGGTATTTTAAGTAGAAGCCTAGGGACATATTGCCAAATTGCTGGTCACATGCAAGCCACCTACTTGCTCATAAGCCTTATCCTACTATTTTACTTATGCATGTTTTACCTACCTGTGTATGCAAACTGCATTGTTTTATTATATGACTATCTATATCTGGTAGTGGATTGGCTCCTCCCAAACCATTACACAATTGTACTGCTAAGTACAACTACTTTGATGAAACCTACTGGTCCCTAGGTTTGTAAGTGGTGTATAACACCATACCCTTCGGAGACCCCATTTTATCCAAAGCAATATTATAGGTTGGGAAGACCAAAGCGAAAGTTTACAAAATGTTTTATGATAGAACCTTGGTGAGGTTTGACCTACCAAGAGAACTTTGAGAAAGAAAAATATTTTGGTTTTAAAAGTGATACGGAAATGGAGGACAAAAAATGTTTACAAAAACGCACCCGGTTGTTTGCAGCTTTAACTATAACAACTAAACTGTGCAACCACATTACCCTAGAATGGGACGGGGCTGGACTTCAAGTTTATCTACTCTAGTATGGGATGCCTCACAGCAATCTATTAGGGATCACATATCTCAAATGCCGGGCATCCCTTAATTAGAAAGGTCCATCTGTTGAGAGCAATGACTTTGGGAGGTGCAAACCATCCTTGTAGGCAGTCGGAAGATACTATGAGCCTCTCACTGAAAGTGCCCACTCTCGAGGAGTTGGATGTGCACCGATTGGTCCATGGATCCCGACGTCCCGGTGTTGAGAGGAATAACTCATAGGGTAGGGCCTATGGTAGAGTGGCATCCTGAGAGTGTTGATCGGTTAGTTGACCCACGATCATAAATGATTAGGGCAAGGTACCTGAATGGTGTGGGTAAAGTGTACAACATTTGCAGAATGTTAATCTATTAAAATAGGCATGTCCACGGTCATGGATGGTTGCACAAACTACTTTCGAGAGGTGTTGGCTTTGATTTCTAAAAAGGTTTTCAAAAAAGAAAGAGTTTTCTAAAAAGGGTGGTCTGGGAGACCACAGAGAAAGTGAGGTGATCTCGGAGGATCACGGAAGATGAATGGCCCATTCGAGTGAGGACTGGGAGATGATAATGGGCGATGACCCAATCATAGTGGTTTTCAAAACTTTTAAAACATTTTACAAAAGTTTTCAACAAGTATATAGACATGCTATATCTACAAGAGAAATTATTTTTGAAAAGAACCTCTCATGGAGCCCTACTACCACATCCATATTGCATATCCTTTATTGTTTCACTCCTAAGGTGGTTCACAAGTACATTCAAAGTACTCACTATCATTATCCCTAGCTATTAACTTGGTCAGATTGAAGCAGGTGAAGAAGAAGGTGACGTTGAAGACTATGCGAGCTAGGACACTCTCCCAGTCAACTGTCTGTAGGTTAAGGCATGGCTGGGGCTCGATGCTTTAATAAAGTTCCACGAATGATGATCGATGTAGTCATAAGGTCATTAAGGTATGAATTGTATCCGCTTAAGTGTTGGATGTTACTTTGATACTTGTCTATTATGTGCCATGATAGACTGATCATGGGATCGTGGTGATATGCATAACAGGGATTCTCGGAGGATTAATCCGTGGGGCCCACAAACTTGGTATCAGAGCCATCCTGACTTTAGGAGACCTTAGTTATCATGGTCATTAGATAGGAAAACAATTGCTTTGGAAACACCGACTTTAGAAAAACTATTTCCTCAATGCTCTTCAAAAAGTTCTACCCCTTATCTCTTCCTAATTTATATTATTTCTAAAATGGTTTCTTCTACCTCTCGTCCAAATTTCAAACATACGGATTTAAAACAAGTAGGACCTACAATCCGATGAAGACGATGATAACGAGATGAAGATAAGCAGGTAGCGGCAAACACAAGGAGACTATACGATTGCTCTACCAACGGAGTCCATGTGTCCAGAATCGTCAAGTGCTACACTGTCGAGTAGTGTCTAACGATACGACAAAGGCGTCATATGCAAGATAGTGACCTAGACCAAAATAACGTGATATCTAGGATCAATAGTCCTAAGATAGGATTCCCCTATAACGCGAGTAGTTAACTCCTTGGTCCCTATAGTAGGTCATGTTTGCTTGCCTAAGTGCATAATGTGTTGCTTGATGTGTGTTGTTTGCTTTTATAGATTAGGAAGAAAATTGCGACCCTATCGCTCTGTTCACTTTGTATGTATGTTCTGGCTTGATTGACCCAAGTCAAATGTGTTTTGAGGATCGATACACCACCTAGTAATTTAGGAAGCATCGTTGGTTGTCGCTAATGAGACCCATTCTAACTTACGACATAAAACAAAGAGCAACCAAGAACAAATGATTTCTAAGACCCCGAGGTTTGATGTTGTCATGTTAGAACACCTCGAAGATTCACCTCAGCAGGATGGCAAGTTAAGAGTACTCCATCAAGCTCACTTCTCAAGACTCATTGCCAATAGTGCATGCCATTATTCCCCTCCCAACAACAACAAGAGTTTCATTGAAGTAGGAAGTCTATCACCGAAGGATCCCACCATCCACTAGAAACCACAAGACCTGTGAACCAAGACAAGAAGTGAATACCTGACTCCACTAACCTTTGTACATTAAGAGTTTCCGACAGCCCCAAAATACTGACAATCTTATTCAGCCCTACCCAAGTTGATAGGAAGTTCATCACCAAAAGGCCAAAATACTACAAAATCCTGAAGAGAAAGATGCATGAAGACAATGCGTTCCTGCCGTATAGTTGGCCTTTTGTCAAAATTTTAGGGTTTCCTCCTGGCGGTGCAGCTATATAGGCGCAACTATACGGCCGGAACAAAATATTCCCGCCGTATAGTTGGTCGTCAAATTGTCTGTCCCTGGGAAAGAAAATATACAAAGGCATAGATATCTATACAACTGGAACTATATGGCCAAATTTTTTATTCCCGCCGTATAGTTGGTCGTTAAACTCTCAATACATTATAAAAGAATTTGTACTTAGGCACGGATATCTATACGACTGGAACTATACGGCCGGAATTTTTATTCCCGCCGTATAGTTGGTCATTAAACTCTCTGTATGCATCAAAAAAATTCTTTTTCTTCGAAAATTATTTCTTTTCCTGTAACTTAGTGATATACCTTGTTTATGACAGAAAATTGACAGTTAAAATTATCGACCAACAACAGCATGCATACAACAGAATTTTAAGTACTACCGAACTTCCTCTCCTCAAATGGAGTTTTCTAGCACTCATTATTAAACATAAACTAAAACTAAAACTTAACTCAAAACTTTATTTAACATGGGTTGCCTCCCATGGAGCGCTCTTTTACAGTTAATATCTTGACCTTGACGTTACTCACATGGGCCAGATGAGTGGAACACCCACTCCAAAGTAGTTGGCCTTCAAGGTGATGGCCTCCTTCTTGTCATGTTTGGCTTTCTTTTTCCTGGGAAAATGGATAACAAAAGGATCCCGCGATGGCAATTGCAGCTTCATGTTCCCTTTGTGGAGGTTAATTAAAGCCTTTATAGTTCTCAAGAAAGGACAACCTAGTATGATAGGAGAAATAGTATCTGCAGGCATGTCAACAATACCGATCAATTAGAGCAGGACAACCTTTAGTGTAAACTAAAGTGTTCTCCTTAATTCCTATAACTTGTTTATAAGTGGAATCTGCAAGATGTAGTTTTAGTTCAGTGATTTCAAAAGAGACAAGGTTTAGCTTGTTAAAAAAGACTCTTTGGGATCGTTTAGACGCTTGCACCTAGATCACAAAGTGTAGCTATCTCATTAGTCCCAATCTTAATTTTAATCATGGGCTCAAATATATCATCTAGTTTAACAGGTAACTTTTCAGCGATTTTCTTGTATTCCTCTTCAAGCTCGTGTACCTTAATTGCTACTTGATCAACAATGCGTTAATACATGGCTTCATCGTTACCTTCACTCACCGGAATTTTGATGTTGATCCTCTTTACAAGGTCTTCGATGGTGTAGCTTGGTGAAGGGGAATTTCTATAATCAAGCTCTTCAGGCTCCTCCCTTTAGATCCTCATCATTTTGAGTTCTTCAAAAGGGTTGGGCTCAATTTTACCTGCAAATTTAGCTAGAATGAGAGTTTGACTCTCGGTTATCTTACCTAGCTGTGCCTCAACGATCCTCATTCTTTCTTGGAGGGCCTGCAAATCATTCTCAAACTAACGGCTTGGTTAGACAGTTTACCAAGCATAGCATCATGGTTCTCCGTTATTTTAACAAGAATATTGTTTTGCTCATTTTGTGAGTCTATAAAAGACTTAAGTGTTTCTTGGAGACTACCATTACTAGTTCCCATATTATTATTAGGATTACCTGCATGATTAGAATAGTGTTCCTGAAAATTAGGATTATAATTCTTCTTCCAAGCAGGGTTATAATCAGTACAAGCTATGAAGTCTATTTCTTCAATATTTGTTTCAGGGATCTATCCACATGCCATTGGGCATGGTTGTATTGCATATTGTCTAGCAGCTTCTTTGCTTCGGTAATATGTTTACCCATAAATGTTCCTCCAACTGTAGTATCAAGCATAGACTTAGACACAGGGTTAAGAGCATTATAAAATAAATGGAGAATTAACCAATCTTCCATCCCATGACTATGATAGTTTCTTAAGCATTTTTTCATCCTCTCCCATGCAAGCTCTAGTGGCTCACGCTCTTCCTATCTAAAACCAGTAATATTAGATCTGAGTTGCATAGTATTTGCAGGTGGGAAAAATTTAGTCATAAATAAAGAAGTACATCCCACCCATGATGTAATAGTATTTTTAGGCAAAGATAGCAACCATTAATTTGCTCTTCCTCTAAGAGAGAAATGAAATAGACGCAATTTGACGGCATCGGGGTCAACATCTTTTATATGCATCATATAACATATTTCAGTTAAAGTATTCAAGTGCATACCTTAATCTTCAAAAGAAGAGCCTCCTAATTGATTCTGTTGAACCAAACTTAAATAATGGGGCTTGATTTCATAATCATCAGTAGCAATTGCTGGCTGAGTAATAGGAGTACGCAAATAATCATTGTTGGGAGTAGCAAACTCCCCAAGCTTCTTTTTAGCCATATTTCCAATGTTTTTGGGTTTTCTTAAACAAAGAACTATAATAGTAAAAGCAAGAATTTAAAGACTAACTAATTTTTTGTTTATGAAATAAAGACTGAAAGCAAACTAACAAAATTAAAAACAAGAATGAAAACTAGCAAGGTTTCTAATAACCTCACCAGGGTAGCTATTGCTTGCCATGCAATGGCTCTAGAAAGAAGGGTTGATACATTCGATCTGGATTACGGATGTAGTATATCTTCTTTTTCCCTAGTAGACCTAGGTTATCGAATCCTCGGGAAGCGAATGCATAATGAAGTTACTTTAACGGACCTTCAGGAGTTTTGGAATTCCTTTTGTGTTTTTACCAGACCAATAATTTGCATATTTTTGTTGTTGTCGATGAGGGAGATAGAGGGCCTAGGGCATTCGGTTTCACCTGTAGCTGTGCAAAACATCTGGTGGGAATAAAAGATAAAGATAAAGTATGCATGTAATTGTTAGAGCAAGATAAATTATATGTGGGCAGTGCATCCATAATTGCTATTGCCTTCGCAACCGCTTATAGCAATAACATACTAGTCCCATCCATATATAAAAGAAAGAGATCTAATCATATGCATAGTGATGTCACCGTTAATCTAGAGTAAATCCCTGACATACAACCGTACTACCCCTTCTGTCACTAGGGTTCCCAACCTGCAGATTAGTCATTACTCATACTCCCTATACCTAGCTCAATCCTCGAGGTCTTGGGGTACTTGACAAGTCCTTAGATTGAGGCAAGAGAGGATACAATAATCATCATGTCATACAAACTAATACATGATCCCATCTATGATAAATAACATGCACAAACGCTACATTGCTGGGTCGAAGCCCTTAGCCCAAGGAGAATAACTCACACATAGAGATGAGATCAACAATCAAAAACATTGTATTGAAAATCATAATATTGACAGCAATAGTCTTACAATGTCGCCAATCGAAGAAGAGATCTACTATTACAAGTGGCGGAATATGGCTATGGAGATGGAGAAGGGTTTTGAGATCTGGAGGCGGCTGATGATCTGTTGCAGGCGAGGTCGAAGGTGTCTGGTCATCGGGGGCTTGTTTTCTCGTCGCCCAAGGCTTCTTTATATAGGGGTCCCTTCATGAAAGTTGTTCTGTTTGACCTAACGGTGGCGGCGCCAACTATACGACTGGAGCTATACGGCCGGAATTTTGCTCCGGCCGTATAGTTGGTCGTTAAAGCGTCTGCCTCCGCTTCACGGCCTCTAGTTTCTTATGGTTGTTGGAAATCTCGTATCTTTGACTTTAATTTAGTGATTGCCATCTTCAAACGACATTATCTGCGCATGAGAAATATAAAAAGAAAGGATTGCATACCCCTTTGAATATTAGGCATTAGTGGCATGGTTAGAGAGATATTTCATCAAAAATATGAATAATATCTAGTTTAAATGTGGAAGTAGATGGCTATATTTCAGAGCCATCAATATTCTAAGAAGAAGCCCAGGGACATATTTCCATATGATGGTCACCGACAAGCCACCTACTTGCTCATAAGCCTTGTCCTACTATTTTACTTATGCATGTTTTTCCTACATGTGTATACAAACTGCATTATTTTACTATATGACTATCTATATATGGTAGTGGCTTGGCTCCTCCCAAACCATTACACAATTGTATTGCTAAGTACAACCACTTTGATGACACCTACTAGTACCTAGTTTTATAAGCGGTGTATAACACGATACCCTTTGGAGACCCCACTTAGCCAAAGCAAAACTATAGGTTAGGAAGACCCCGGAGAAAGTTTGCAAAATGATTTATGATAAAACCTTGGTGAGGTTTGACCTACCAAGAGAAGTTTGAGAAAGAAACATATTTTGGTTTTAAAAGTGATAAGAAAATGGAGAAGGAGGAAAAATGTTTATGAAAACGCACTTGGTTCTTTGCAGCTTTAGCTATAACAACTAAACCGTGCAACCACATTACCCTAGAATGGGACATGGCTGGACTTGAAGTTTGTGTACTCTAGTATGGTATGCCTCGTAACTATGTATAAGGGATCACATCTCTCGAATGTCAGGCTTCCCTTAATTAGAAAGGGCAATCTGTTGAGAGCAATGACCCGGGGGAGGTGCGATCCGTCCTTGTAGGCGGCTGGAAGATACTATGAGCCTCTCATTGAAAGTACCCACTCTCGAGGAGTCAGATGCACCCTGGTTGGTCCATGGATCAAGATGTCCCGGTGTTAAGCGGAACAACTCATAGAGTAGGGCCTATGCTAGAGTGGCATACTGATAGTCTTGATCAGTTACTCGACCCACGATCCATAAGGTATCAGTGTAGGGTACCCGAATGGTGTGGGTAAGGTGTACAACCTCTGAAGAGTGTACATCTATTCGAATAACTATGTCCATGGTCATGGACAGTTGGACAAACTACCGTAGATCGGTGCTGGTTTTGATTTCTAGAAGGTTTTCAGAAAAGAAAGAGTTTTTTTTAAAAGGGTGGTATGGGAGACCACACAGGATGTGAGGTGATCTCGGAGGATCACAGAAGATGAAAGGCCTAGTCGAGTGAGGACTGGCATATGATAATTAGTGACCCAATCCTAGTGGTTTTCCAAACTTTTCAAATATTTCACAAAAGGTTTCAACGAGGATATAGGCATGCTATATCTATAAGAGATTATTTTAGAAAAGAACCTCTCATTGAACCCTCCTACTACCACAACCATATTGCATATCCTTTATTGTTTCACTCCTAAAGTGGTTTCCGAGTAAATTCAAAGTACCCATTGGCATTGTCCCTGGTTATTAACTTGGTTAGATTCGAGAAGTAAGGTCAAGAAGAAGGTGACGTTGACAACTATGTGAGCTAGGACGTTCTCCTAGTTAGCTGCATGTAGGTTAAGGCATGGCTCGGGCTCGACTCTTTAATAAAGTTCCGCTGATGATGGTCGATGTAGCCATACGGGCATTAAGGTATGACTTGTATCCGCTTAAGTATTGGATGATACTTTGATACTTATCAGTTATGTGCCACGACATATTGATCATGGGATCGTGGTGATATGCATAACTAGGATTCTTGGAGAATTAATCTGGGGGACGCATATATTGTTTTCTAAAATAATATCATTATGCTAAATAATCTGGTTACCGTGTTTGTCACGTTCTGCTAAAGTTCCTCTGGTTATCCCTGTTGCTCCTGTGATCACGCACACCTAGTGGCGCTCCTTATATGATTTGTTGTTGCGGTTACTGGAACTATCAGAGACACTATCCTTGGGACGAGTGAGATCCTGCAAGTTCTTCTCTAGGAATGAGTCTGCTTTTTCAATCTCGTAGTTGATGGCTTTCTCTGATTTGCTATTTATCGGGTCTTGTAGTCGAAAGAATCAGATATGAAGGAGAGGCCATCATATAGATCGGTCAAATCCCCCAGATTCGCGGCGTGACTGTGTTGTCTTCGACACTTGTCGGGTACGATGTGGCCCTTCTAGTGGAGCCGTAGAATATGTTGGCATTGCTGTAGGTGCTATGATTGCAGTCGGCCTACCCAAGAAGATCGGATCCAAAAGGGAGAGAACTTCCTCTGCTCCGATGCGAAAGTGGAGGTCCCTGATCATGAGATATGTCTCCTCATCAATGGTTTCGGGCAAAGGGGTGGGCACGGGTGGATCTAGACCGGTGGGATCATGGTGGATCTTGCCGACCTCAATCGTCGGATTGCTTCTTAGTGAAGTTGAAGCCGTTGAATTCATGGCTCCATCGCTCAAAGTTCCCATAGACGATGCTATTAGATGAGGGGTAACCTCGGCAATGTCCATGGTTATGGCTTGGGTTTGATGGAAATGAGAGTGCTGGTGATTTCGTCGGCCTATCAGACAAACAAGGGAGTCGAAGTCCTACCTGAGTATGAAAACAGAGGGTTACATAGTTGTCGATTCGCTAGATACAATCTAACTCATGGCGGGTTGTCGTGGTGGTGGCACGGTAGATTCCATGTATAGGCTAAAGATGGGGCCAATGTGCACTAGAGGAATCCAGGGAGGGATAGTGTGGTGATTCCACACATAGATGTCAATGGTGGATTACAAGGGCTCCTTGAGCTGTTCGTAGGAAGGAGCCTATTTTTTCTTACTACCCACAACTACCTCTCTAGGGTTTTCCCTTAGTAAAAATGGCCAACCCCCTCTATGGAGATCCTGCCCCTCCTTATATAGGGGCGATAGGTTACAAGTTAGGGAATACGTGGAAGGCATATTCTCTGAATATGCCTCTCCCAAAATAGCAAAGGGGTGCTCCTCTTTTCTCTGTCTAAGCTAATCTGGACTCAGGGTGTAAGCCTCTCTGGGCCCCTCTACGGTGCTGCGTCATCAGACATATCCAACATCACCTGACACACACAACGTCACCTTTGTCAGTCCGTACTCGCTGGTCCATCCCTCTGTCCACTGAGCTCATGCTATAGTGGAGAGAGAAAATCTTAGACCAAGAAGATTCCTTCCTTCCCTTGTAACCCAAGTGGTAACCCGACTCAGGCCTGGTTAACTCGGCCTTGTGGGTACCTGCAAACAAGTTTCAAAGGGCTAGCCGACATACATTATATGTTGGTTAGGATAGTGTTAGATGAATATCCTTTGTGTCGGGTCACCCCGTAAGTCGGCCTGCCTTGAGGTGACTCGGCCAGCTTACGCTTTGACCTTGTCGTACATCGGCTAAAAAGGACTTTATACCCCGGCGTGACCCTACCTAGGGGTATCCCCCCAACATTAGTCCCTGAAGCTACTTCAGCTGATAAGGCCACAACAGGTTCAACCTACCAAGTTCTTTGCCCTTTCTGCCGAGTCACCCTTTAACTCAGCCTTTCTTATCTCTATGACTTGGAATTCCCTTAGCTCACTCCGAGATATTCCTCACGGGCCGGGTTACCTTTTATTTCTCTGGGTTATCCTTCCTTATCTCGTACGCTTTCCCACATCCTACATGGAGGGTAATCATTGTTTTGCCTCATTTTAAGGGCTTGTGTCAGTTACTATGCCAGTTACTTTATTCATTGCCAGGGATAAATACTGCAAATGTTACTTCGTGGCCGCCTCCTCGTTAACTGTATCACCACGTCACGTCGTGGGATACGCTGCTCCATGTGGCCTTCCCTGTGGCTTGCTTTTGATTGGCTGACCCGGTGGATACACGGCCACATTGTGTGGCCCCACCGCACAAGGAGATACCACTACCTCTTTCTTTGGTGCGATTAAATAGGGGTGAGGGACTTCCCTTGGTCATTTCCCCCACCCTCACATGCATCTTCCTCTATTATTCCTCTTTCTCCTTCGCAGCAACAACATCGCTGCCGTCGCTGCTTCCGCTCCATGTAGAGCTGCCGCTGCCACACCCTCCTATTGTGCTTTTCCATCATAGGCATGTTGCCGCTCTCGCATAGCCACGCTGCCACGAGGCCACGCCAATATAGGCCACTATCCCCCATCACAGATTGGTCAGCAAGGATAGCGATTTGGAGATGGTCGAAGAGGAGATTGCCATTGTTTAGGAGGAGGAGGGGGTGGCAAGGTGCCCGAGCGCGGCGCTTGGGCTGGATCCTAGGTTTGTCAAGACGATCTTGATTGTCTCTATCGGACCCGCCGCATCCCCGAAGGAGTAACTTTCCGTCTCCCTTGCCAAGAGATCGCCCCCTCACCCAATCTGGGTGAGTTCGTGGTCTTCCTCTCTCACTTCCAATGCGACTTCAGTATCCCCATTAGCGATTTTTTCCATGATCTCATCAACACTTATGAGCTCCAACCGCATCACCTTCCGGCGAACGCCATCACCTTGCTTTCATCCTTTGCATACGGGTTAGAAGGGTATGTCGGCCTTTGGCCCACCATTGATCTTTGGTTCAAGTTCTTTGGTCTCCGCAAAAACGTCATCCATGATCCTTTGGCTGCCCCAGCCGACAAATCCATAACCCAGTGCAGTGGATCCTCTATCTCTCCCTACAAAAACTTTGTATTCCCTCGAGTCCCTAGCCTCGATTCTTGCAAAGGATGGGCCCGAACATTCTTCTGCATGGGGAACAACACTGATGAGGATCTGATCCGGCTGCGCCCCTTCAAACTAGGCACGCCAGATACATCTTTGTGGAACCGAATCCCAAGACGGCCAACTCCCTTGGTGAATCAGGTGGAGAAACTAATCAAGGAGCCAAACAAGTTGGGGCTGCACAGCGAGGACATGATGATCACCTTCGTTCATAGCCGAATCTCTCCCCTACGGAAACGCACTCACAAGCTCTGCCATATGAGTGGGCATCTTGACCCCAACTGAACCTCCTCCTTCAAGCTCAACAACATTGAGATTTTCCGCTGAGTCAAGGCTATCTTCAAGATAGAGAAGGATTTCACTGAAGAGTGGGAATTGGGGTTGGAACATTTCTGCCGGGATAAGATGCCTCCTCCGGTGTGTTTCCCACTTGATCCCTTTTCCGAGTCTTGTCTTATGTTGGACCATCCTCTTACTCGATTCTTTTGTATTTTTTCCTTTAGTTGTTTCTTCAGCAGACCATTGAAGATGGTACGGAGTCGTCCCTTAAATGGGGGAAGGACCGTCAATCCTCAAACACGGTGGATCCAGATTCAAAAATGTTTTTGCCCACTCCGGATGGCTCCAAACGAACTTCCGGTAAGGCCTCCTCTTTAAGGGATTGGCCTAACGATGATGAAGATGATGATTGTGAGATTTTGGAGGTACTTGACCCGATTCCCATCTCTTACGCATTTCCGGTTGATTTGACTTCAGCTAATCCGGCCGGGCAGGTCCATGAGGATCCTCCTCTTGTCGTGGGTGATTTGGTTCCTGCTCCCTCCATGAAGCGTATGGCAACCTTAGTTGCTTCTTCCGAGCCGCCCCTAGCTTAGAAGAGGCAGAAGAAACCCGATGTCAAGGGTGCTAGCAAACCCGTGCCCAAGGCCACGGTCTGGCGAGCCCCGAAGCCCAAGGAGCCATCTACTTCCTCTGAGTAAGCCTCATTTCTATATTTCCTTTATCTTCATGCATTTTTTGTTTCTCTCTTTCTCTGTTATAACTTGTTGTTCTTTGTTTGATTCGGCAGGGATGCCAGGGAGATTCCCCAGAGCGGATCGAGCATTGCTTCGCCTATCCGAAGTGCTCCATCTCCCTGTCGCAATGATGATGTGCATCCGCTTAGCCCTATTCTGGAGAGCTCTGCGGATGCTCTGAACCTTAGCCCACCTCGTCACAAGAAGGGTAATGTTGGTGCAGGGGGAAGTGGCGTTGCCGAGGATATAGGTATGCCGGATCACCCCATCTCTTCTTCTACCCAGCCACAACCTGCCGTCACCGAGGTGCCAGTTACATCGGCGCCGACCCAAGTTTCTCCTTCATCAGCACCAGCACGAGCACTAGTACCAGCACCAACACCAGTACCAGCGCCAGCACCAGCACAAGCACCAGCTCCTCCTGCCTCGTCCGAGTCTTCCAAGGCTCCACGAGAAGACCAAGCTCAGCTCAGTCCCAAGGCCAAATCCCCTATGCTAACACCTTCTGCCAAGGATATATTCCAGCAAAAGCTTTAGGGTAAGCCCGGCACCAAGGCCAAAAGGGTACTGATGCCTCCAAGGGCCAAATAGTTGTGGAGGATGCCAAAACCCCTATGGGATCATCTGTAGAATCTGGACAGCATACTCTCGCATCCATGATAAAGAAGGGGAGTACCGCCTTCGGCACTACTTCTTTCAGGTCTGCTAGTAGCAAGCATCTCACTCTTCATACTAGCCTAGCTGCCGCCCATATCACAATAAAAGAGGCCCATGCCAAGGGCTTGGTGGCAACCTAGACGCTCAGCAGGGAAAACTATGGTCCGATGCTGATTGAATATGTCAGCAACTGGAATGATGCCGAGTTCATCAACCTCGGTCCCACCAAGTTTAACACTCAAATGAATACAGCTTTAAAGGCCATCTCACTTGCAGGCTGAACGATGGAGGTAAACCTCTTCATCATGCCTTTACATAAGTGCACATAACTATAGATATATCCTCCAGTCCCCGAGCCTCCAGTGGAGTAACGCATTACTCGGTCGGATGCTCCAATCCGAAGTATATCTAGCTACACTAAATTCCTTAGTAGACTTCAAATATTCACTCACCTAGAGCCGGGTTAAGTTCCTCTTGGCCCGGGTCTTGAGTAGATCCAAATATTCACTCACCTAGAGCCGGGTTAAGTTCCCCTTGTCCTGGATCTTGAGTAGATTCAAATATTCACTCACCTAGATCTGGGTTAAGTTCCACTTGGCCCGGTTCTTGAGTAGATTCAAATATTCACTCACCTAGATCTGGGTTAAGTTCCACTTGGCCTGGATCTTGAGTAGATTCAAATATTCACTCACCTAGAGCCGTGCCAAGTTCCACTTGGCCCGGATCTTGAGTAGATTCAAATATTCACTCACCTAGAGCCGGGTTAAGTTTCACTTGGCCCGGATCTTGAGTAGATTCAAATATTCCTTCCTATACTTGAACTATCACTTTCCTCTTTAGATCACAACCAACCGCCGAACCGCTGAGTTTCAGGCTTCTAGATACCCACAAGGAGATACGCTCTAAGTATAGTATGCTGATCACCGAGTAAAAGAAGAGGGGTAATCTCTTTCACTTGTGTTTTCACTTCTTCCTTCCTTCATCTTATAGTTGTTCGAACTACCTCATTATTCAGATTGTGCAGCCGAAGTTGAGGCCGAAAACAGAATTATGCGGAAAAATCTGGCTGAGATCAAAGGTAACTCGTCTTAGTCTCTCAACTTTTGTCCTTTCTTCATCCTGATAATTATACCTTGGCTCTGCTAGGTCAATAAACTATTTACAGTGTCCCTTGAAGATAACGTGTCATTTCCTGACATGATGCTTCACTTTCTCGAACAAGCAGGGTAACATGAGGCCGAGCTCAAGAAGAAGGACGACGAGATCGCCGAACTCCGGCTCAAAGATGATGAAATTACTCGGCTGAATGCCGAAATCAAGAAGTTGAAGAACTCCCACAAGGCTGAGCTAGATAAGGCTGGTCAAAATTTCTCTGAACAAAAGGAGCGTTTGAAAACTCAGATTGAAAAGGACCAAGATATGCTGAAGGAAGCCAACATCAAGATTGAGTTGGTGACCACCGAATATGAGAAACTCCAGAAGAGAAATGTTGATTGTCTCATGGAGCTGACTCGGATCCTCAGTTATATCTCTCGTCAGTTCTTTTCCTTCCGCCGACATTTATTTGTCTGGGTCATGTTCCGTTACTTATTGGTATTACTTGTCTCCTTCTCATGCATATTCTCGGAGAGTGATGCTATTGCTACTGTTGATGTTGCCAAGTTCCGCCTGCAGAGAGGTACTCTAGTTGGTCCTGGCTCTAAGTCTACTCCTTATGAAATGGAGGACATGCTGGTGAGCCTCTCTGCCCGAACTGAAACCATAAAGAACTATGGCATGGACATCATGACTGCAGTTGCCCGAAACTTCAATGCCCTTGGGCCTACTGATCCCACTCCCAAAGGTAGTACAACCTTTATTGCAAAACTGATGGAGTGTGAGACCCAGCTGAACCTCTGGAGGGAACCGCTGCACATGCTGGAGCTGACACGATGCTAAGCTTCATGCTATCTTGGTACGAGGGCTTGGATCTAAAGGTCCTTGCTCGCATGAGCACCGGATCCAAGTGGATGAATGATCTAGAGTGCATCGCTCGATGCAAGGCCTATGCTTACAATCTCATCCAGTACGCCTTTGTCCACAGCTGGAACGAAGGACCGAGCTTTCTGGACGCCATCAACAATTATTACGTTGATGACAGATCAGGCAACGAAGAAGAGGAAGAAGAAGCCTCTGAATTTGCCCAGGACATTGAAGATCCGGAGGGTGCGGAAGCTAACCCGGATGATGAGGCAGAAAGCAAGGTTCCTCCGACTAATACTGACTTGCCTCCTCCTGCAACTGATGATCCGGCTCCTTTCCACTACTCCTTGAGCGAAAAACACTTTAACGTTTATCAGATCCTCGGTATGCCGGGTGCAGATTTATCAAGCACAATGGTTACGTTTTGCTACTAAGTCATTTATGTCAGATTAACTCGGGCGTAGTCCCCGAGTTCCATCTTCTTGTTCCCCCAATTTTATGATTTGGCTCGCATCTACCTTGATTTGGTTTTTTGACTTACGAGTCCGAGGGTCAAATAATTGAGTTAACAATACTTGAAACTTTAGGATTATCTCAAAATAATTCAACATAACATAAATAAAATAAATACAGGGTTAGTACGAATAACAAATATCGGCTCGATTATGTTCCTTTCCTTAGTCGTTTTCCATGTGCTTCGCAATTCCAAACTTGTTCTCTTGCTTGCCATGAAGCCAATTCTTGTTGGACAGCAGCAAGTCAAAGAGTTAGATTTTTGGTGCCTACAAATTACTAAGGTGTAAGTAATTTAAGCCAGCCAACATATAAGAATTAAATACATAAAAGACAATTATTAAGGCAGCCCCGAAGTTTATGCTTGGGGTACCGAGGTTTCATTGATAAGCTCATTGCCGACATACATACCGACATATGAGAGATTCAGATATATATACACTTTTTTGCTAAGTGTAAAACAGACTAAGTAGAGCTACATTCCATGGACGCTTAGATTCCTCGCCAGATCTGTCCGCCTTGTTCTTCTCCTGTGGTTGTGCACCAATAAGGTAATACGAATCATTGTGCAATGCTTTGCTTACAATGAATGGTCCTTCCCATGGAGGGGATAACTTATGCGTGCCAGTAGTGCGCTGCACCAGCCGAAGTACTAGATCACCTTCCCAGAAGACTCGGGGGTTTACTTTCTAGCTATGGTAGCTTCGGAGATTTTGCTGATATATGGCGGATCTGGACAAGGCCAGTTCTCTCGCTTCTTCCAGCTGATCAACATCATTTTGACGAGCTTCCTGCACTTCGGCTTCTATGTATTGGGCGACCCTGGGCGAGTCATGCTCTATGTCGGCCGGTAATACAGCTTCTGCCCCCCTACCAGAAAGAATGGCGTAAAGCCTGTTGATCGATTCAGAGTTGTTCTTAAACTCCATAGTATCACTGGTAGTTCTTCTATCTAGCACCCCGCTGATCTTTGCTAGCACCCCGCTGATCTTTGCAACGTCTCAATGAGCCGGGGTTTTTATCCTGGACAGAACTAATCCGTTGGATCTTTCGACTTGTTCGTTCGATGTGGGGTGGGTTACTGATGCAATATATAGCCAGATCTTCTTTTCTTGGCCGAACCCCTGAAACTATCCTTCAGTGCCATTATCAGTTACGATACTGTGAGGATAGCCATATCTGAAGATTAGATCTTTGAGGAATGTAACAACTATTGCCCCATCACATTTCCTAATTGGCTTCACCTTGATCCACTTGGTAAATTTGTCTACCATCACCAAGATATGGGTCACCTTTCCTTTTGCTGGCTTAAATGGGCCAACCATATCCAAACATCATATAGCAAATGGCCAAGTGATAGGTATATGTTTGAGCTCCAACATAAGCATGTGTGTGTTGGTGGCGTACCTCTAATAACCATTGCATTTTCTTACAAGATCTTCTTCTTGCTCCAAGGCACTTGGCTAGTAAAATCCATGCCGAAAAGCTTTTTCCACTAAGGCCCTGGACGAAGCGTGATGCCCACACTCCCCTTGATGAATATCTCGGAGGATTTCAAGCCCTTCTTCCAGGTCAACACATCGCTATAGAACACTTGTCATGCTCCTCTTGTATAGTTCGGCATTGATAATGGTGTATGCCTTTGCTCTCCTTTGGATTTTCCTCGAAAGTATCTCATTACTTGGCAAGGTTCCTGATGGCTCAATGCACGGTGCCCAGAAAAATGCTTGTTGGCGGTGTTGATGTAGAGCTCGTTGGGAACCCCAAGAGGAAGGTATGATGAGCACAGCAGCAAGTTTCCCTCAGTATGAAACCAAGGTTTAATCGAACCAGTAGGAGCAAGGAAACACCCCAAAGGTGTTACTGGCTGAGCTTTGGCAGGGCGCACTACCGGTGCTAGTAGCAACGTGGAGACCTGCACAACACAACCACAGAACTTTGTCCCCAACTTGCGATGAGGTTGTCAATCTCACCGTGTTTTGCGGAAAACAAAGGATTAAACGTATCGAATGGAAAGAAGTAAAAGTTTGCAGAAAGTAAACAGAAAGAAGTAAAAGATTGTAGATTGTATGTAAAAGACAAGGACCGGGATCCATAGTTCACTAGAGGTGGCTCTCCTTACATAGATAACATGCTGGGTGAACAAATTACAGCGGGGCAGTTGACAAACACCGAGAAAGCAATACATGCATATACTAATCATCTTGACTCCTCTGAGACTTGATTGGGCATTACAACATAATACATAGACCGCCATCCAACTGCATCTATGACTAATAATCCACCTTCAGGTTATCATCAGAACCCCCTCCAGTATTAAATTACAAGCAACAGATTATCTCTTTATGAACTGAGTGTAAAGTAAACAATACGATTGTTCTATGAACAAAGGATTGTTGTTTTCTCCCTAGTAGCAACATCACATCTAGTACCTTAGAGATTTCTGTCACTTCCCCAGATTACCAGAGGCATGAACCCACTATCGAGCTTAAATACTAACTCTTGGAGTTGCTAGCATCTACTTGGCCAAGATAGCTACTAACAACGGAAAGCATGCAAGATCTCAAATAAGAAAGACATGATAGAATCAATAATCAATCTGAAATAGCATCTCAATATCCATCGGATCCCCGCAAACACAACATGTATGATTACAAATAGATGATCTTGATCATGAATGGAGCTCACAAGATCTAAACATGAAAGCACAAAGGAGGAGAACCAGCCATCTAGATACTACATGGATTCGTATTCCAAGGATGAACTACTCACGCATCACACCGGAGGCTTGCATGGTGATGAAGAAGGCCTCCAGGGTGAATTCCCCTCTCTGGCAGGGTGCCGGGAAGAGCTTCAGATCCCTCCCGATCTAGGGATGGAGATAACGGCGGCTATAGGCTCTTTCGTGGATTTTTGATCGGGTACTTAGGGTTTTCATCCCGAGGGCAATATATAGGCGGAAGGAGAGGCCGAGAGGGTGCCTGGGCTGGCCACACCACCCCTTGGCGCGGGCCAGGCTTGGCCGCACGGCCAGGTGGTGTGGCCGCCCTCTGGCCCTTCTCCGTCTCATATTCTGGCACTTGATCACTTCCGGAAAAATAGGCACTTTGGCTTTTGTCCCGTCCAATTCTGAGAATATTCATTTTATGACTTTCCTAGAACCAAAAACAGCAGAAAACAGGCAGCTGGCACTGTGGCTCTTGTTAATAGGTTAGTCCAAGAAATCATATAAAATGTACTCCAAAGTTGGAACAAAACACAAGAAAGTGGATAAAACCAAGCATGGAACATCAAAAATTATAAATACATTTGCAATGTATCAACATCCCCAAGCTTAACTCCTGCTCGTCCTCGAGTAGGTAAGTGATAAAAAGAAAGAATAATTTTTGAGATGACATGCACCATCAAAGACTTGATCAAAGTATTTGTAAAACATTCAAAGCTAGGATCATAGTACTTCAATCATAACATGAAAGACAAAGTTCTAGCAATAAGCAAAGAAGCTATGATGCAACATGAAAATGCACAAACAAAAGATTCATGAATAACAATGCTTTGCAAGACGTTTGTTTGTTTCACATAAAGAAAACATAGCATAATAGTATTCAGCTTGTCCCTCAATAGAGTAGCAAATATAAATGCATAGGACACCTTCAAAGTTCATAAGAGTGACTAGATACAATAGTTTAAAACAAGCAATATCAAAGTATGCATTAATCAACTAGTCTTGGGACAATGCACATAGAACTAAGAATGGCCACTATGCTCTCAAAGTAGGTGCATAAAGATAGAAGGTGGAGACTCAATATAATGGTGGAAGAAAGGCCTTTTGTAAAAGTAAGTAGGGATTCAAGTCTCATAAAGAGCTTCCAAAAATTATGGTACTTATAGCTTTCAGCTCTCATTGCCCCTATCATAAGCATCTTGAAGTGATTAAGGTTATAGTGAACAAACTATGGTGTACATGCTTGACGAAGTATAAGTCAGAAATCTCATGTCCCTTGTATACGAGGGACGCTCCTCATGCTACTCAAGTTTAGTCACCGGTAAGTTCTTGTCATCGTAAGTACATGTGTATCATAGAGAACCGCCAATGGGGTACCCCTTGCCTGATGATACGGAAGAATCCCCATATCAAAATGACAAGGCAAGAAGACAACGAGCATCCATCATTCTTCTTATTTACCATGGGAATATGGTGCTTTTTTCTCTCTTTCCTCTTTTCATAGTATCTTTTTTTTTCTTTTCTCTTTTTTCTCAATATAGGACTCTTTTTTTTATAAGAAGAATGCATCATATACAACTCATTATGGTTACGCTGCAGGTTTCCACCATGTCAGCATGGATTAGACCAGCGGCCCAGGCGTTTCTCTAACACATATACATAACTCCATGGACTTAGAAGATCCCCTTTCATTTCACACCGACGACATCCATATACAAAAGAGCATGATATCAACTAGGTACAAGTACCAAGTGCAATGTTGAAAGCATTCCCCATGAAAGCATGGTTCTGCTAATTCCCAACAAATAAGTGCAAGCATATACAACATAGACGACACAATGGTTCAAGTTTATTAAGGGCAAGTAAAGTAAAGTGTGCCATCAAGTTCGTGAGAGCTTTAATCACTAGTTTTCTCATAACAAGTGGAAGGTAAACAAAAGCATGAATATACTTGGAATAGCATAAGCTAGTAGGTAGGTATGGTAGACTCTTCAGAATAACTTGGTTTAGGGAGTTGGATGCATGAGTGGAACTCATACTTTGTGGTGGAGGCTAGCAAAAGACTGGGAGCGACAAACTAACAGAGCAATAATGGCCATAATCATGTAGAGCGACAAAACATCATTGATCAAAGCATAAAGCGATACTACAAGTTGAAAACTAAAGGATCATAAAGGCTATGGTGACTTTGGATAGTCATAACATGGTGTGAGCATGTGCCAAGTCAACCCAAATAAAGCATCAAAGGAGAATACCACTATACTATGCTTTAATATGCTAAAACAACGCATGATTCATCCAAGGCACATTAAGCAATCTCAATTGTTTATAACAAGTCATGCTACAACAAAGAATACTAAGTATAAAGCCAAAACAATATCAAGCATGGCATGACAAAGCATAGGCCACAGTCAAAAACAAGCTCTCTTTACCACTTAAGCATGAGCTTTCCTACTCTTTTCCAAACCAAACCAAACTATTTGAACAACAAAGTATGAAAGAGGGGGTCCAACCAATTTATTAAGAAAACTAAGCAATCAAAAACAAACAAAAACCAAAACCAAAACGCAAAAGAAGACGCTCCAAGAACAACACAACTGTGCATGAAACAATAAAAATGAAGCGTTTGGAAGAAACCTGGGATTTTTATTGATGAAGAAGGGGATGCCTTGGGCATCCCCAAGCTTTGACGCTTGTACTTCTTGGATATTTCTTGGGGTGACACGCGTGGAATCCCCAATCTTGAGATTTAGTCCGTCCTTCATCTCATTACTCATTCCTTCCATACACCTGAAATTTGTCCTTCATACAAAACTTCACACAATCTTTATTAGCAACATTAGTGCACTCAAGATAATAGGTCTTAAGGTTCAGTTCTAACACCAACTAAACGTCCATTAGAACACTAGCTACTGTAGCACTTCCCTCAAAAAGCTCAATTCCCCAAAAG
The DNA here is from genome assembly GCA_023614405.1 of Avena insularis. Lineage (NCBI taxonomy): Eukaryota > Viridiplantae > Streptophyta > Magnoliopsida > Poales > Poaceae > Avena > Avena insularis. The sequence goes on along the minus strand of JAJUPC010000315.1, from coordinate 71,849 downwards.
AACTCAACAAGGAACCAACAAGAAGCAAATGCAGAAAATGGCAGAAATCGGTCAAAACAGACCAGCAGGTAAAGACGAATTTTTTAGAAGATCTTCTGTTACTCAAATCAAAAAGTCTTCAACTAAAGAAAGTTAGATAACAACCTGGGTCAGAAGCACAAAAATTCACGCCTCAATAAGACGTTCAGAGATTTTACACAAATTTTTACAGTGAAGCACAGAAATCTGTTTCGGGACAACAACTTTCCCAATCATTACTTCTCTCTCACTAGAGGTTACTCTTGGCACAAAAAGCAAATAAAAAGGATAAGGAGCGGTTATTACTGAAGTAATAACTTCCAAGACTCATATAAAACTTTTGGGTTATCTCCCAATAAGTACTTTTTCTTTAACGCCTTTAAGTTAGGCATAAGCAAAAACTAAAAATGGATAGAATAGAAGTAAGAGGAGATAATCATGGTGAAAACATTGTTTTGTTCAATAAAATCCTTTCGTTAACAAGGTTGATCAGGTCTTGTTACCAAAACAATTTCATATGAGACAAAACTTTGTATTCCACTTATGATTATGTTACCTCAACCTTGATAGCAATGGTCCCAATCATAATAGTTTCAAATTTTTCTCTTGGTATGGGACAATATATCTCTCCAACTTGAATGTCCTCAACATGTTCAATTGAATTCAAACCATAAGTCCTTTCAATATTCTTGGGGAAATAGATAGTATGTCCTTGTCATTGAAATTGAAGATCACCTTCCCTTGATTACAATTAATAACAGCTGTTGCAGTATTAAGAAAAGGTCTCCCAAGAATAATAGACATATTATCATCTTCAGGCATAAAAGTTTGAGAGGATGCTCTCATAAGAAATAAGATTTGAAGTAAAAGAGACCATCAAGAAGCAAATTCAAAACACATTTAAGTCTAACCCACTTCCTATGCATAGGAATCATGTATGCAAATAAATTCACAAAGAACAAAGTGACAGGCATAGGAAGATAAAACAAGAGTGACTTCAAAACTTTCAGCACATAGAGAGGTGTTTCAATACCATGAAAACTTCTACAACCATATTTTCCTCTCTTATAATAATTTACAGTAGCCTCATGAATAAACTCAACAATATAACTATCACATAAAGCATGCTCTTCATTATCTACAAGCACTAGAGCTTTATTATAAACATTTTCAAAAGAAACCTCGGGAACATAACATTCATCCTTCTTTAGTAAGCATGGGGGACAATCAAATAATGTAAGGGATAAAGAGTTACTCTCATTAGAAGGTAGGCATGGGTAGCTAATCCATTCTTCCTCCTTTTGTTCATCACTCTCCTCCTCTTTTTCATCTAATGAGATTTCAGGTTCATCAATTTCTTCTTCCATAGGATCCTGCAAGGCATTAGTCTCTTCCATTTGTGGAGAGCATCTATTAAAATACTCAAGAATAGAGCCATTTTCATGCTTGTAATTATCAAAGCAAAATTTAAGTATACCATAAACCTCATACTTATAAGGTGAATCATCAATATTTTCAAGCAAACTAGCAAGTTCAAAAGGACCCTTCCAAGCAATAAATTCTTCAATTTGTTCCGCATCATAAAAGTCATAAATTCCTTAAGCATAGGAAGATATGGTATCATTATCACTATACTCACATTGAAAAGGGAGGTGTTTATACCTCTTTCTGAAACAAGACTCATCACAGCAATAAGTAACATTATAAGTAGAGCACACGTTTCTAGCAATGGTATACAATCTATCAATTTGTTCCCATAAGTGTTTCCCTTTTTGTGACAAGCGGTGTTCCTTATAATAATATTTTTGATCTTCCATGAACCCACCTTGCCAATAAGCTTTAGTTTCAAAGAAACCAACCATTGACAACAAGCATGACAAAGCAAGACAATAACAGACCAACGAAAATAACAACTAGAGTAGGAACTAATTTATTATGTATTTTCAATAAAGAAAGAAGCAAACAAGGAAGAAACAAAGTTAGCTTGAAAAATAGCAAATCCAAGTGGACTTGATAAATAAAGCTATGCTCCCTGGCAACAGCGACAGAAAAATGTCTTTTTATGGCGTGTGGTTGACGTGGGAGTTTCTTCTTCGATCCCAGGCAACGTCTCCAGAAAAATGCTTGATGGCTCAATGCACGGCGCCTAGAAAAATGCTTGTTGGCGGTGTTGATGTAGAGCTCGTTGGGAACCCCAAGAGGAAGGTATGATGAGCACAGCAGCAAGTTTCCCTCAGTATGAAACCAAGGTTTAATCGAACCAGTAGGAGCAAGGAAACACCCCAAAGGTGTTACTGGCTGAGCTTTGGCAGGCGCACTACCGGTGCTAGTAGCAACGTGGAGACCTGCACAACACAACCTGAACTTTGTCCCCAACTTGTGATGAGGTTGTCAATCTCACCGTGTTTTGCGAAAACAAAGGATTAAACGTGTCGAATGGAAAGAAGTAAAAGTTTGCAGAGAAAGTAAGCGAAGCAGTAAAAGATTGTAGATTGTATGTAAAAGACAAGGACTGGGATCCATAGTTCACTAGAGGTGGCTCTCCTTAGATAGATAACATGCTGGGTGAACAGATTACAGCGGGGCAATTGACAAACACCGAGAAAGCAATACATGCATATACTAATCATCTTGACTCCTCTGAGACTTGATTGGGCATTACAACATAATACATAGACCGCCATCCAACTGCATCTATGACTAACAATCCACCTTTAGGTTATCATCCGAAGCCCCTCTAGTATTAAGTTGCAAGCAACAGATTATTGATTTACGAACTACATGTAAAGTAAACAATACGATTGTTCTATGAACAAAGGATTGTTGTTTTCTCCCTAGTAGCAACAGCACATCTAGTACCTTAGAGATTTCTGTCACTTCCCCAGATTACCAGAGGCATGAACCCACTATCGAGCTTAAATACTAACTCTTGGAGTTGCTAGCATCTACTTGGCCAAGATAGCTACTAACAACGGAAAGCATGCAAGATCTCAAATAAGAAAGACATGATAGAATCAATAATCAATCTGAAATAGCATCTCAATATCCATCGGATCCCCGCAAACACAACATGTATGATTACAAATAGCTGATCTTGATCATGAACGGAGCTCACAAGATCTAAACATGAAAGCACAAAGGAGGAGAACCAGCCATATAGCTACTACATGGATCCGTAGTCCAAGGATGAACTACTCACGCATCACACCGGAGGCTTGCATGGTGATGAAGAAGGCCTCCAGGATGAATTCCCCTCTCTGACAGGGTGCCGGGAAGAGCTTCAGATCGCTCCCGATCTAGGAATGGAGATGACGGCGGCTACAGACTCTTTCGTGTATTTTTGATCGGGTACTTAGGGTTTTCGTCCCGAGGGCAATATATAGGCGGAAGGAGAGGCTGAGGGGGTGCTTGGGCTGGCCACACCACCCCCTGGCGTGGGCCAGGCCTGGCCGCGTGGCCAGGTGGTGTGGCCACCCTCTGGCCCTTCTCCGTCTCATATTCTGGCACTTGATCACTTCTAGAAAAATAGGCACTTTGGGTTTTGTCCCGTCCAATTCCGAGAATATTCATTTTCTGACTTTCCTGGAACCAAAAACAGCAGAAAAGCAAATGGCCTTTGTGGCTCTTGTTAATAGGTTAGTCCAAGAAATCATATGAAAAGTACTCCAAAGTTGGAACAAAACACAAGAAAGGAGATAAAACTAAGCATGGAACATCAAAAATTATAGATACATTTGCAATGTATCAGTTCCCTCTTTCAAGAACTCAAATATTGGCTTTGCCCATGCATGTATAGCTTAAACAGGGAAAAGTTCCTCGTCAATTTCCATTGCTTCCACCGACATAAATCCTGCCGTATCAAGCTGAACAGTCCCCGGGTTCTGCGAGGCAGTCCGAGGGTTTGCCGAAGTAGTCCCCGGGTTTGCTGTGGTGCTCCACCAGGCAATATCCATAGGGGTAGCTTATGATCCGAATTGTGTCGGGACATAGATTGACTCGGATTCTGGTGAGGGCGTGATAGATGGTTTTCTCAAGTGCTCCAAAGCAACACCTGAAGGGATTGGTGCCGAGATGACCCCAATTTGGACAGTACGTCGGCCACCTCATTCTCCAGCTGAGGTACATGGTGGAATTCGCATCCTTCAAAGAACCCACATATCTTTTGGACATGGAATCTATAAAGGGCCATGTTTGCATCTAGGGCATCCCAATTGCCAGACACTTGTTGCACCACCAAATACAAATCACCAAAACATTGTATCTAACGTATCCCCACTTCCTTTGCCACCTTAAGTCCATGCACGAGCGCTTCATACTCGGCAACATTATTTGATGCTCTGAAATGGATCTGGAGAACGTATTTCAATTGATCTTTCTTGGGCGAGGTAAGTACTACCCCGCCCCCTAGTCATTCTTTTAACTTTGATTCATCAAAGTGCACCCTCGAATAGTTTAAGTCTGGCAAAGTTGGTTCGTATTGCATTTTAGCCCAATCCACGATCAACCACTGCTTGAAATTTGATTGCATCTCTCCGATCAAACTGTGGTGCATATGGAGCTAACTCAATTGCCCATTTTGCAATCCGGCCACTTGCATCTTCGTTGCTCATTATCTCGGATATGGGCACTTCACATATCACTTTTATGGGGTGTTCCTCAAAGTAATGCTTGAGCTTCTTGGCTGCCATATACACGTCATATGCCATCTTCTGGTAGTGAGGGTAATTCTGCTTTGAAGTTGAAAACACCTCTCTTCGGTAATACACTGACCTCTGCATCGACTTACCCTCTTTGTCATGCTCCACCACTATTACTGCACTTACGACTCGGTTGGTCGCTGCTATATAGAGCAACATTGGCTCTTTGGATAGTGGCGAAGCTAACACTGGTGCAGAGGCTAGCATCTTTTTTAGGTCATGAAATGCGCTATCAGCTTGTGGCCTCCATATAAATTTATCTGCCTTTTTCATTAACTGGTAGAGGGACAATGCCTTCTCTCCCAGCCGACATACAAACCGACTTAATGATGCCAGGCAACCAGTAAACTTCTGCACATTGTTAAGACACTTCAGTAGTTCCATTCTTTCAATAGCTAGGATTTTTGTGGGGTTGGCCTTGATACATCGGCTGGACACGAGAAAACAGAGTAACTTCCTAGCCGGCACACCAAAGGTACATTTCACCGGGTTAAGCTTCATTCGGAACCTCCTTAGGTTCACAATTGTTTGCCAGATATCATCAAGGAGTGTTTTGCTTTCCTTAGTTTTTATCACAACATCATCCACATAGACTTGCACATTTCGACCAATTTGGTCATGTAAGCATTTTTGCATGCATCGTTGATACGTTGCCCCTGCATTACGTAAACCAAATGGCATAGTGCGATAGCAATAAGCCCCATACGGGGTGATAAACACGGACTTTATTTGATCATCCGGGTTCGAAGGTATCTGGTGGAAACCAGAATATGCATCTATGAATCATAACAACTCACACCCAGCAGTTGAATCTATGACCTGGTCTATCATTGGAAGTGGAAATGGATCTTTTGGACACGCCTTATTCAGGTTCGTGTAATCGATACACATACGGCACACCACTGCGACATTCGGATCATCCTTTTTCTTCTCCACGAGCACCGGGTTAGAGAGCCAATTTGGGTAAAGTACCTCCATGATAAACCCAGCTGCAAGGAGCTGAGATATCTCATCTCCAATGACCTTTCTCCTGTCTTCGGTGAAGCGGCGGAGAGGTTGCTTCATCGGCTTTGCTCCGGGTCTTACATTCAAACAGTGCTCAGCTAACTCCCTCGGCACACCTTGCAAGTCCTGTGTAGGCCAAGCAAAGATATCTCGATTCTAACAGAGGAAGTTGACGAGCTCGCTTTCCTATTTGTCACTTAACACGGAACCAATGGTTACGGTGCACTCTGGGAACTGATCATCAATGTGCCCCTTCTTTGTATCCTTTGTCACTTGAAACAAGACACTCCCATGCAGGTTAGTCAGAGCCAGCATATGCTGCTGCGCGGACTGAGCCAATGCTGCCACTTCCGGAATTTTCCTTTTGTCCTGAGCAATCACGAATGACTCGGCCAGGTTAGACCCGACTGAAGCACACTCAATGGAACGCCTGAAGTCCCCAGCTATGGTGATCACTCCCCTTGGCCCAAGCAACTTCATCTTCAAGTAACTGATGTGACTACTTGCCATAAATTTGTTCAGAGCAGGCATGCCGAGTAACGCATGATACGCACTTTCTAGGTTCACAACTTCAAATTCCAAGTTCTCAGTCCTGCAATTGTCCCTTGTACCGAATAACACGTCAAACCAAACATTGCCAATGGGCTCGCACGAGATACCTGGTACAATGCCATGGAAAGTTTTCTTTGTTGCTTGGAGCATGTTCTGCGATATTCCCAACTTGTGCATGGTATCCTTGTACATGATGTTAATACTACTGCCATCGTCTATCAGCACCTTGGAAAATCTCACATTGATATTCGGGCCAATGAATGTCGGATCGAATACCAGTGCATAAGATCTAGGACTCGGCATGAGCATGGGGTGATGCTTGACGCTCCAAGTGATTTCTTGTTCCGCCCAAGGCATATACCTCGTCACAGCTGAGATAATCGCATTCACCTCCATATGTTGGTGCTGCAAGCTCCTTCTATCAGTTTCCTCTGTGGTGAACACACAGTAACTCTGGTGATGCTCTCTGTATTCATTTTTCCCATCATTGTTGTGGTATCCTTGGTCTCGCTGTTGCTGATTATTCACCTAATGCACTACATCCATTCTCCCATGGTTCTCATACCTCGGTGGAGGTGGAGGCAACATCGGTTGCTGTCCATTTCCCCCAGTAAGCTGCTGCTGCCGAGGTGCATCGTTCCGAGTTGCTTCGTGCCGAGGTCCATCATGCCGAGGTGCTTCATGCCGAGATGCTTGAGAATTCCCCGATCCACCTTGCTGTATCTTCCTCATCCATTCACATTGTCGGGTCATATGATTTGCCAGGTTATTCCGACCTAGCATGTGGAACTTGCACGGCCGATCCAGCATAAACTCGTATGTGTATCTCGGCCTATCCTTCTTTTCCTGCCACTGTTTCTTCTATTCTGGCATACAAGTTTTCTTATCATCATTCCTTTGTTGCCATTGTTGCCCTCCAGTTTTCTGACGTTGGTTTGCACCTGCATGTGGCTGATCTTCATCCACAGCTGCCACTTGCTGCGAGCTGTACCGGTAATCCGCCCGACCATCTCTTCTTTTACCTCGGAAATCATTCCTCCGGGATGACCCGAAACCATCTCTATTGTAGTACTTCTCATTTGACTCACTTGACATTAGTCGTGGTTGGGTTGGATCTCCCAAGGCGTACGAATCAGCGATCCGAATCGTTTCTGCCAAGGTAGTTGGCATATCTTGCTGCAACCTCTGCAACAACATACTGCCATACCTACATCCTTGGGCGAACCACTAAATAGCTTGTGATTCAATTGCCCCTTCACAGGAATTGCGCACATTGCACCACTGAGTCAAGAACTCTCGGTCCAGCTCATTCGGCCTCTGTTTTGCATAATGCCAAAGTCTGTGGCCTATTGGGCCTCTTGTACATGCTCAAGAAGTTGTTGATGAACAACTCCTCAAAATCTAACCAACAGTTAATACTTCCAGGCGGCAAATTGTTCAACCAGACCCTTGCTAGCCCCTCCAACATCTGTGGGACATATCTCATAGCCCATCTCAAAATTTCCCGTAGCAATGTTCACTGCAGTTGCATAATCAATGAGCCAATCATCCGGCTTGGTGCTGTCGTCATACGTCTTCGTTCCTCTGGCTAACTGAAAGTTCGTCACATGTGGTCCTATCATGATCCGAGGTCCAAAGCATGCTGGACCCGGAGGACCTTGCACTTCAATCATCTCTGACCTATAGATTTGGTCCAATTTCAGCCTTGCATCATCTGGCTGCAAGTTCCTGTTTTCCAATCTTGCCTAGGAAATTCGGCATCAGCCATCACCAAGTAACCATCATTGTATCTATCTTGACCCGGACGAGCATATTGCTGATGCATTGCTGGTCCATCACTTCTCTCCTGCCGAGGTGCATATTGCTGTTGTTGTAGCCGATGTGCATTTTGCCCTGCTCCCGCCGAATTATGCTGTCCGGCATTGCCGTTAGTAGCGTTTCCTTGACCGTCATTGCCTTGGTCGCGGTTACCTCGGCCAGCTTCACCCTGACTGGCACTGTGACGATCTTCATCAACTTGCACTGCTTTTCCTTTCCCTGCCCTTACCGGGTCATACGGGACCATCTATTTGTCTTTTCTTCCCGAGGTTACCACTTCCTCTCTTCTAGGGCCATCATGAGGTGACGATGCAGCCCCAGCGGGCCGCGCTGGGTTACCCCTCACCGAATGAACTAGGTGAGATCCTCCAGGTATTGCCGGGTTTGCTTTGAGTATCTCCTCATTCTGCTTATTCGCCACTCTCACTAAGTGGTTTACTCTCTCCTGCTGCATCTCCCGGGCTTCTCTGGTTAGACCCTCTAACTCGGACGCTACTGCCCCTGCAGCCCTTAGGTTCTTTGCCAGGGTATTGTACCTCTCCAGTCCTGCTGTTACCAGTGTAGCTGTTTGCCCTAGCTTAGGCACATACTTCTTGTCAATCTCAGTGATCAAGTTTCTACCTCTGATTTGCACTCCATCTATACAGTTTGCTTTTGCATAATCACGCGGAGTAATGTTCACTGGCCGCTGTAACTCAGCTACCTTTTTTGCGCCAACTAACATTTTCTTACTAGTCTCCTCTAGCTTGGCCTATGCCTGAGCCGGATCTACTACTAGTGCTATGGGTGTTGCTAAGCTATCTATTGCCTGCTGCAGTACATTCTCTGGCCTCTCTAGTGGACGAAATCTAGATCTTGCCTACTTCGGCGTAGCATCTGGATCTGGAACCAGATCCTTGCTTGCTCCTGCATCTGGCGCTATCATCATGACCTCAGCGCAACTAGCGGGGCGAGTGATACGTGATCCGGGAGCCGTGCTGAGAGGTGGTTTCCCCTCCCTCGATGACGTGGTGCGAGTGAACACAGGACTCATCGACGCCGACGTAGATCTTGTGGGCACCAAACTTGATGAAGAGGTCGTTGCATGGTGGAGGGCGTCTGCCAAAGCTACCAATGTTGTCGCTGACGTACTCCAGCTCTCCAAAGTGTTGAACAAGCCCGGAGACAATACGTTCACCGGTGCCGATGATGTTTCCCGTCCGAATCTTCACTCCTGCTAGCACTGTCGTGGTGGCGGCACGGAAGATGCCATGTATTGGCTAAAGATGGGGCTAATGTGCACTAGAGGAATCCAGGGAGGGATAGTGTGGTGATTCCACACATCGATGCTTGTATTTCTCTCTTATCAATGGTGGATTACAAGGGCACCTTGAGCTATTCGTAGGAAGGATCCTATTGCTCTTACTACCCACAACAACCTCTCTAAGGTTTTCCCTTAGTAAAAATGGTCGACCCCCTCTATGGAGATCCTACCCCTCCTTATATAGGGGGGCTAGGTTACAAGTTAGGGCATACGTGGAAGGCATATTCGAAGAATATGCCTCTCCCAAAATAGCAAAGCGGTGCTCCTCTTTTCTCTGTCTAAGCTAATCTGGACTCAGGGTGTAAGCCTCTCTGAGCCCCTCTACGGCGCTGCATCATCCGACATAGCCAACATCACCCGACACACACAATGTCACCTTTGTCGACCCGTACTCATTGGTCCATCCCTCTGTGCACTGAGCTCACACTACAGTGGAGAGAGAAACCCTTTGACCAAGAAGATTCCTTCCTTCCCTTGTAAGCCAAGTGGTAACCCGGGTCAGCTCTGGTTAACTCGGCCCTGTGGGTACCTGCAATCAAGTTTCAAAGGGCTAGCTGAGATACATTATATGTCGGCTAGGACAGTGTGTGGCAAATATCCTTCGTGCCGGGTCACCCCCTAATTCGGCCTGCCTTGAGGTGACTCGGCCAGCTTACGCTTTGACCTTGTCGTATCTCGGCTAACACGGCCTTTATACCCCGGCGTGACCCTACCTAGGGGTATCCCCCAACACGGGTTGTTTTTCGCTCAACGCTATGACGCCCTCTCCGCCGGTTCCTCCTAGCCCTTATATGAGAGGCTGGGTCTTAGAGTCCAACACAAATTAGTTTACAAGTTTGATTACAAATATTTGACTATGTCGGTTGGTGCTTCTATCTTGATCAACATGTTTGGTTCCTGGGCTTTGGATGCTTCCATGACTTCTAGTTCTTCATGGACCTTGGGTCGTAGTCTAAGTATGTACCATGTACCAATTACAGGAACCCGAGAAGTCATACACATGTCAGAGAGGCCAGGATGTTACACGACAAAGTCTGGGAATCGGGCCGCATAGGCCAGGAACGGGCGCCAACGGCCGAGAGGCGGGCGGTGGAGGCCGGGAATCTGAGGGTGGAGGCGGGGAAGGGGTCGTGGAGGTCGAGAATCGACCTATAAGTGGGAGAGAGAAAGAAAAGGCATGAGTTGCGCGTGCAAAAGTACTAACCTAGCTTTGGTATCATGTTATGAATAAGCAACTTGTATTCGGGGCCAATGACCACAATATATAGTACATGTACAGGTGTCAAATATGAAGGAAACCCCCTAACTATTAGGAAAACTACAATATACAAATATCTATCTAACAAGTTCATTTAACTTTGAACACAAACAAAATCAGCATTGTTTGCGATCATTACACTTAGGGCATCTTCACTGGGCCGACTCATTTTGGACACGTGAGGTGTCTATTTGGGTCGGCCCGCAGCATAGGAAAACAAGCCATTTTGTCCTTTGCCCGTTTGGGTGGAGGGTAACCCCAGCGGCGTCGACCCACTTTTTATATGAACTTCATGTCAATTTGCATACATAGTTTCCTAGGTTTTTCTTCCATTTTCCTTGCATTGCGTACATAGTTTTAACTATAATTGTCTTGCATTGCATACGTAGTAGATTTAATATAGAAGACTTTGTCTTCGTATATGCATGGGCAATTTTTCTGCTGCAAAGGCATACAGAGAAGGTAAAAAAGGCAGTAGATTTAATCTAGAAGACGATGTCTCATCTTCGAGTAGTCATAGGACTCAGAATCGGTGTGGTAGTGCCGGCGGCACATGGTCTCATCGAAGGTGCGGACAGTGAGCATGGCTTCACCATCGTACGTGAAGACAAGGAAGTGCCCAATATCAATGCGTGTGCACGGCCGAACTTCTTCCACCCATTGTTAAGGTACATCTATCCAGGGCGGTCGAACAACACCTCCATGGACCAGAGGCCAGTCGCACTGATGGGTACCAGCAGCACGACATGGTGGGACTCCTTCCCATCGACGAGGGTCACGAACTTCGTGGGGAGATGAAGCATGTCCCCGTTCATGCCCAGGTGGATGGTGATGCAAAACTCGAAACAGAGGTTGTTGATGGCCACAGGTGGTGGCGAAGGTGGAGGATATGACGATGCCGGTGGCGAAGGGAAAGACGTTGGCGAAACGGTCTGGCCTCACCCCCACGTCATTCTCTTCGTCCTCACCCACACCCAGGCCCCGATGGTCGTCCCACCCTCCCTTCCCCTCAAACCTATGCCGCCTTCCTTGGATGCGGCGTTCCATGTGGGGAATGGGGAATGGAAGGTGGTGTTGTATGGAGGAGATTGCCACGGGGCATGCTTAAAAAGGTGATGGCATTGAAAGTCGACGCATCGGTTGATACATTGGCATTGATGTCGAGCCGCCAACCTAGGAATTAGGCAGTGTGTGCAGCGTAGGCGTTAGGTGGCGCGGCCAGCCTAGGAGTCAGCCTACTCTATTGATGGCACTAGTGTTGGATACCAGTGACTATTGGTTCGCTGCCAGACGAGCCCTTGAAGGACGCGAGAAGATGAGGGAGGACACGCGCAGCATCCGCGATGACGCATTCCCAGCGCATTTTTGGGCGTGGAACGAGTTGGTCCGAACAAGCGTGGTCGTTTGGCTCGAGCCACTGGGGCAGGTTTTGGCTGTCCGAGCGTCTGATTCGGACCGTCTGTGGACGTGGGTCGGCCTCGTAGAGATGCCCTTAGTCTTTCATGGTTGTTGTTGTTGTCTCCTGAATCTAGAACAACTTTTGCTCATTTTCATAGCTAAGAAATTATCGCACCACAACTCCGCTTCGCTTCAACCTGGTCAAATAATTTTCTCTCTTATTATCTTCTTTTTTCTCTACCACGAATTAGTGTAGAAACAAATTATAGATCCATGTCTCAAATTATTAATTAAAACCTATATAAATGATAACTAAATATTGTTTAAAAAAATTCAAAAAAAATAGCGGGGGAGCATTTGTCAAAGAGATATGGGCTTGTGGATATGTTGCCTCCTACCCCTCCCTTTCAAACTATAAGATGTTTTAGATTTGAGCGTATCTAGACTCTTTTAGTGTGTAGATTTACTCTAAACATAGATGAATCTACACAATAAAAGGATTCTAGACACACTCCATTCACAAAGCTAAAACATCTTATATTTTAAAACGGAGGGAGTACAAACGATCACCCATGTATAACTGAAATTAGGCGTGCCTCCTCGGATTGGCATGGGCTGTATCAGTATGTATAGATCTGCAAGGAGTTTCTGTTAATATTCAGCAATGCTCATGATTATCTCAAGGATTGTCCTCACAATGTAAGCGCGTAGTCTAAGAACATCACTAACAAAACAAACGAGTACACCTATTGCAAGAATAACCTTTTTATCGGAACTGCAGGCGATCTGCCCATTTAAATAAGAGAGGAAAAAATAAAAGTAGGTTACCACAAATAACTTCAACACATAAGGAGAGAAAAAACATCGACAACACTACCAACAGGAGCTTCCTCCACCACCAGACATGCCTACCACCTAGAACGAAAATGGTGCGAGTTCTTGGGAAATGTCCCCTGTAGGTGCCGTCGTCGCTGATATTGATCCTATCGAAGACATAGGCTTTCGCCTAGAAGTGCACGAGACCATCCACCGAACACATCCGCGCCATCCCATGCACGTCAGTGTGTCGTCAACGCCAACTCTAGCCTACAACACCTTTGGTGTGTGGCCGTCCGCCGCTGTAGAGAGGCCTGTGCTAGGTTTGCTCTAGAGGCGCTAGGCGGCACTCCTTCGGGAAACATATTGACATAGTTACATGTGAGGGTAATCGACATAGCAACCCACTATGAGTGTTAAGGGGGGTGGTGGTGGTGTTAGATATGTATAGATCTTTTTTGTATATGCTCATTGCATAAGGGCATCTCCACCGGGTCGACCTAATCCGTCCCGGCGCATCGGTGTCGCAGCGGCATGACCCATCCGTCCCGACGTGTCCGACTTGACCCATCCGTTCATCTAATTCGCGTGACCACTGGGTCGGCCCGGACAGCGCGCGCTGCCTCACGTGTCCGACTACTTGTTCACCTGGGTCCTGTAGCCAGAGGCACAAAGACACTCCCCCCCTCCCCGCCCCCAAAAACCCTCGTCTTCCATATCCCGCGGCTAAAGCAGACGCAACCAGCCGTCACCGCCATTGACGGCTGTTGCCTCGTCTCCCCCCTCCCCACTCGGCCCCCGGCGCGACATCGAGCAGGAAGACCGCAAGCCACGCGCTGTGCCGGGCTTGATTGGACACTTCACAGGCAAACCCGCCGCCCCAGCCTCCGCCTCTACGTTGGATGCGCACAACCCGTTCGGTCATTTGCCGAGGTGCGTTCGCCGGCCTTTTCTTGATAATCATGTCCGCTGCGGGAGTTGGTAAAGCCATTGACGGTAGTGTACTTGACAGATGGGTAGAAGGCGAAGGACGATCGAGTTCTTCTACAAGAATTATGTCGATTCATCGTCTGAGGAGGAGTCCGACGGTGAGACCGAAATTCTTCTGGCAGCTGCATAGATGGTGCACGACAACTTCTCCTCCCGCCGCGTAGAGGTGGCTCAGCGAAGCGGCACGAAGCCAACCTTAAACGCAATCGGGAAGAGGGGCACATACGCCTTTACAAGGACTACTTTGACCCAACTAATCTGCTCTTCAAAGAGAAGGTATTCCGTCGCCGCTATCTGATATCCAGGAACTTGTTCTTGGACATACTCAATGGGGTGAGGGAGTACAACGACTACTTCGAGGCCAAGTACGATTGCACCAGTAAGCTTGGCTTCTCCTCCTACCAGAAATGTTCAGCTGCCATTCGGCAGCTTGCAAATGGAGTGCCTGGTGATCTCCTCGACGACTACATGCGCATGAGCGAGTCCACATGCCATGAGGCCATGTATAGATTCTGCAGTGCAGTTGTAGTAGTGTTTGGCAAAGTATACCTGAGAAAGCCAAACACCAAAGACACCCCCCGTCTTCTATCCATCAACGAGCGTAGGGGGTTTTCTGGGATGCTTGACAGCATCAACTGCATGCATTGGCAGTGGAAGAACTGTCCTTTTGGTTGGCAAGGGCAGTTCAAAGGGCATGCGGAATGTTGCATAGTCATACTTGAGGTTGTTGCATCATAGGATCTCTAGATTTGGGACTCCTTTTTTGGTATGGCTGGATCAAACAATGATATCAATGTGCTGAAGAGTTCCCCGGTGTTTGCTAGGCTGGCAGAAGACAATGCCCCACAAGTTTCCTATGGGATCAATGGAAATGCATATGATATGGAGTACTACCTAGCTGGCGGTATCTATCCATCCTCGGTCACCTTCGTGAAGACAATCCGCAACCCTGGAGATGAGAAATGCAAGAGGTTTGCGAAAAAGCAAGAGGCCGCTAGGAAGGATGTGGAGCGAGCATTTGGTGTGCTTCAGTCAAAATGGGCTATTGTCCGGTACCCTGCTAGAACCTGGAGCACGGAGAGGATGAGGGATGTGATGACTGCGTGCGTGATCATGGACAACATGATCGTCGAGGACGAGCGTGATGACGGCATTTTGGACCAAGGGTAGGAATTTCAGGGTCAATTGGTTGAGCCAGAGAAAGGTGTAGCGTCTTGGAAAGAATTCATGCAAGTGTATGAAAATTTGCGTCACAGGCACCCCCATGACCGGCTTCAACTAGATTTCGTTGAGCATATATGGGCTCGTGCAGGAAACCAAAATGCTTATCCTCTAATTTATTTTTTGCAATTTGAGTGACATTTGGTTGTTTTTTATCGAACCATGTGAGTGTGAAATATTCATATGTAAGCACTATTTTAATTATATTACCTAAACTAGTTTACTTGCTTATCAAAATATACATTTATCTATGTAAATTGACTGTGAACTATTCATATAGAAAGAGCCAGGTCTGGACAGTGTTGGCCAGGCGCGGATATTTTGGGCGCGCCGCTAGGCGCGGCTATCCGGACAGACTGGACCGCGGTCCCAAAATGACCGTGGACCGACCCAAACGGACAGAAACTAACCGTTTCAGTCACGTGTTTGGATCTGTCTGGTGGAGATGTCCTAAGATCCTTTGGCATATTTCCCACACACATGTACTTTACATGTATATAATATATATATTAGCCTTTGGCCCCTACGTCAAATCCCAAATAGCTCATTCCAACAAGTTACATGTGAGAGTAATCGAGATAGCATATATCCGAGCTCCCCATGAGAGTAATCAACATAGTTACACAAGATTGATACTCCCTCAGTCCCAGAAAAGATGTCAAAGGGCTAGTTCAATTTTATTTTTCCAAAAGAATTCCATAAACACTTCAAATTAGGCCTAATTTGAGAATTACAAACCGCCATCTTGGCCTCCATCACACACTCGTCATCGAGGACCTCCGCCAACCTTGCCGGCCTCCCGCCGCTTGCCTACCCGTCGCGCATCCTTGACACTGCCGACACCTGGCGCGAGGCCCGCCTTGCGGCTTTCCAACATGTTGACATTTGTCACAAGGTTTAACATAATGAGCACAATCTTTAAATAAAGTAGGCCAATAAAAACCAGACTATAATACTTTTGCAGTTGTGTGGTCTTTTGCGTGATGTTCTCCATAAGGACTGACATGACAATGTCTTATGGTATCCTACTGCTCAAATTCAGACACACAAGGTATAATAATACCATCTACACTTTTCTTATAAAGTAAAGGATCATCCCAAAAGTAATGTCTCGGATTATAAAAAAAATATTTCTTTGTTGGGAAGTGAAATATGGTGGCATAACTTTTCCAACAATGAAGTTAGCATAATCAATAAACCATGGTGAGGCTACTCTAGCACTAGATAGATTAATGTTTGCTAGTTGTTAATTAGCAAAGCTATCATTAATAGAAATAGGATCTACTAGAATGTTTTCCATTCTAGATAAGTGATCGGCTACCAGATTGTCCTCGCCTTTCCTATCAACAATGTACAAGTCGAATTCTTGTATCAAGAGAACCCATCTAATAATTCTAGGCTTACCGTCTTTCTTGTTCATAAGATATTTAATAGTAGAGTGATTATAGTATACTATGACTTTAGAGTCTACAATATAGGGTTTAAACTTAGGGTTTTCTATTTTCGTGCCCTCGGGTCCTTAGTTGTACTCAGTTTTCCCCAGCTCTTTAGTTTTTCCTCAGTTTTCCCCAAGTCCTTGTCTGAAACCCGCAGAAGGAGCTCGGACGGAAGGAATCCGTTAAGTTGACCGTTCCGTGCTGACGGGTGGGGTCGTGTCGTTTGTGGGGCCGCGTCGTGTGGGGCTGCGTCGTGTGGGGCTGGTAGGAAGGGACCGCGTGGGACAGGACGAGACCGTGTTTGTGTGGCCATAGCATGTGGGGCCGTAGCGTGTGGAGCCGTGTGGGTCCGGGACATGTGCATGAGTGGTTTCTGTCTTTTTCGCCCAGATTAGCAGTTTTCAATGTACCTTTTTCCTCTCTCTCGCTCGATCTCATTCATATTTGATAGCCCAAATTGGTAGCAAATCTAGAGCAGCTTCTCCTTCTGTTTTTTAACACCATTCATTTCTTTATGCCTTTATTTTTACCCAATCAGGTAGGAAATCTAGGGCACAAATCTAGAGAAAATATAGGATAAGCTGCATACAGCAACCAACATAGCATAGATATATTCACGACAGATCCAACAGTAGTATCGATAGATACAACATAAGCTACATTTTACATGAATTTAAGCTGCTCTATAGATAGCGATCACATCTGAAGAGTGCGATGAAGCACGTTCAACGCCTCCAGGTAGCGCCTGTGACTCGCTTGGAGGTTGCGCAGGTGAATCCCAAGTGCTTTGTGTTTAGCCATGAACGCATGCACGCTCACGGTCGTTCCAACTCTAGCACCGCATCTGCCAATGGATTCAGCATGGTTCACCAGGCAGTTGAAGTCGGTGGCGCGGAGCTTCCTGTTGTAGAAGGGGCACTTATAAATGCCTCGAGCAAAGGGGCCATCGTAATGGCCGGACTGCAGCCTCCTGAGGACATGACGAGTCTTGGTGTGGAAGGACTCGTCGTCGCTGTCGACGTCGCTGCTCTGCACCTGTCATGTAGCACCAAAGATCGTGCAAAAAACACGGAGTCAATTGCAATGATGATGGAACAGAGAGTGAACAAATATCATGCATGATAATATGGGCTCGAAAAAAAGAGGTAGCCTCAGTTACATTGGACACACTTATATCCAGGATTTGAGTCAGTAAACCAAAGATCATGCACAACAAATTTGTACACACCAATTGTTTACTGACCAAACCATGAATCAATTTGTGCCCAAATATTCATCATCATCGGCACAAATCTTAAACAAAAGCAAATCACAAACACTAATAATGCAAGATCTAACACAAAAGGATTGAACTAGGAACAGACGAACCCTAATAACGCAAGATCTAACACAAATGGATTGAACTAGGAACAGACCAACCCTAATAACGCTAGATCTAACACAAAAGGATTGAAATGGGATAAGAACAAGGGAGCAAAGGGTTACCTCCGGCTCGTCGTCGACGATGCTGGTATCGTAGGGGTTCTCCGGCGAGACGTACGACACTGGTTCGTACGGGTTCCAAGCGACGGGGGCCTGGACGGTGGCGGCGGCTGATGCGCCGGCGGCTGATGCGTCGGCTGCTACATTGGAAACAGCGACAGGGGCCTGGACGGGGGCCACGACCGATGCACCGGCGGCTGATGCGCCGACAATGGGCATCTCATTCTTCTCCATCGCCGGCGGTTTTCTTCGGGTTTTTTCTTGGGCTCTTCGGTTGTGGAGAAGATGATGGGACAGGAGAGGCGGTTGCAGTGAGAACGTGCGTCGAGGGAGAGGAAAAAGACTCTATAAAGATGAAGGTGGCGTGTACCGCAACACGCGTCCGCTATGCACGGCTGCAGCATGCACCGCGACACGCGTCTAACCCTGGGACGTTTGGTGCACTCAGTTATAACCTCGGGCCTTATACAGAAATTTTATCTGTACTCAGTTTTCCCCTCGAGTACTTAGACTAGCAAGTGCAATATACTCAGTTTTACCCTCAAGTAGCTGGTCAACAGAGAGTCAACAAATGAGATTAACATAGCTAATTGAGTCATTTCATGCGCAAAAAAATCCAAAAAATAAAAACATAGTGGCACCTACTCATGGAGTCTTCCTACGCAACCTGCCACCTAGAAATCCTTAACAAACATATATAAATCAAGTTTTACCACAAATTGCCACTTCTCAGAATCACTAGTGTAGCTATGAAGATGCATGGTTTTCCACTCAAACCCTTTGCAAAACATCTTTCCCAAAAACATAGTTTGTCTAAATGATGCCATAATTGTCACACTCATGTATATTTGAATTGCAAATAATTTGATGTAGCTCAATATGAATTATATTGTACAAAACACACATTTTTCATTTTGTAATTATTTTGTTTGAATTCCTTAGTCTATTTACTATTTATGTGCCCTTGGATTCTTAGTACTACTCAGTTTTGCCCTCAAGTTTTGTCACAAATGCTCTCAGAAGCCCAAACTTATCCTGATTGGTTGAGCCGTTGTCACACGGATCGACTCCACGAACCGTTGATCAACTGATCTAATGGGCAGTATACCCCTCTCCGTCTCTTCGTGGCCACCCCTCTCTCTCTCTTCGTGGCCACGCCTCTCTCTCTCTGTCGGTGGAGAGTGCCACCCCTCTATTTATGTGCAATAACGAGTTTGCCACGTAATATAGTTTGCGGATTTCGGTGAATGCATTATTTGTCACCCCTCTAACAATTATCAACTATCTTTAGCTTTCCTTTTCTTTTAGGGAATATAGTTTGGGATAT
Organism: Avena insularis; assembly: GCA_023614405.1. Classification (NCBI taxonomy): domain Eukaryota; kingdom Viridiplantae; phylum Streptophyta; class Magnoliopsida; order Poales; family Poaceae; genus Avena; species Avena insularis. Next base: position 52,528 of record JAJUPC010000315.1, on the reverse strand, counting down.
AGTTTTGGTAATTTGAAACGGCCCAAAAGTGGTATAATTTTGGTATAAACATGAGGCATACATATTTGCGGATTTCGGTGAATGCATTATTGTCACCCCTCTAACAATTATCATCTTTAACTTTCCTTTTCTTTTAGGGAATATAGTTTGGGATATAGTTTTGGTAATTTGAAACGGCCCAAAAGTGGTATAATTTTGGTATAAACATGAGGCATACATATTTGCGGATTTCGGTGAATGCATTATTGTCACCCCTCTAACAATTATCAACTATCTTTAGCTTTCCTTTTCTTTTAGGGAATATAGTTTTGGTAATTTTGGTAGAAACATGAGACATACATATTTGGCATATTTGGGGGATTTCGGTGAATGGATTATTTGTCACCCCTCTAACAATTATCAACTTTCTTTAGCATTCCAATATAGTTGGTAATTTCGGTGAATGCACACACTAACTATGCAAACAACTACAAGTACATGTAACTGAATAATGGATTTGTAACAAGGTATCCCCTGTAACAACTTCTAGCGCCTGGTGAGCAATGATAAGAATCCGATCGCAATTATACAACAGAAAAAACAACTAGCCATCAGATTAGCTTGCTTCTTCAACTCGATCAGCTGCCTTAACTGCTTGTTCATTTTCTTCAGTTCTCCCTTCACTTCCACCAGTCCTGCATTGGGAGCATTAGGCATAATCGAACGGCTCCTCTCTCGCGCATTCTCTACAACAAGTCCCCCCCTCCCAAATTGCGCTCCCCAATAGCGCCAATTGATTCCTGCAATTGAAGCCTCTGAACATACACATCGATCCACTCCAAATGCCTGCATTTATTCAGGATCTGAAAACAACAACGTGAACCCTAAATCCCAAATTCGAGGGAATAACAAGAAAATCGAGAGAAAACAGAGAAATTGGAGCGAGATCTAACCTTATCCCCCTCTCTATATGGCAAGCTCTCGCATGCAAGGAACTCACGTCCACGGTTGCCGTTGTCGTCAAGTCTTCTGGATCGACCAGCTTGAGGCTCTGGCGTGGGCGGTCGAGGCATCTTGTCAAAGGCAGGTCCATACTACGGCCATGAAGAACGGAGGTCAAGAGAAACTAGACATCACCCGCTGGGAGAAGGCTGCCTTGGCGGAGAAGAAGAACAATGGGGGCGGGGAAAGAAAGGGAAGCAATGGCATGGGCGCAGGCGGGAAAGAAAGGGGAAGCAATGGCACGGGCACGGGCACGGGGCTGGCTCGGGCTCCCATTTTGCAACGGTCACCTGGGTAAGCTGTGGGTCCGGCGCGCTAACATGGACAAGTTGTGGGTCCCACGATGATCTGGATAAGGGAGACGTGTCCACTGCGGGGCACCAACAGCGGCCCCACTTGCGAGCACCAACCAACGTCAACTAAACGGGAATCCTCCGTCCGAGCTCCTTCTGCGGGTTTCAGACAAGGGATTGGGGAAAACTGAGGAAAATCTAAGGAGCTGGGGAAAGCTGAGTACAACTAAGGACCCGAGGGCACGGAAATAGAAAATCCTTAAACTTATCACATGCAAAGATCATAACTAGGAATTCTTTTTCAGTGGTAGCATAGTTTCTTTGGGCTCCATCAAGAGTTTTGCTAGCATAGTATATGACATTCAGTTTCTTATCAACTCTTTGGCCTAAAACAGCACCTATATAATAGTCACTAGCATAACCCATGATTTCAAATGGCATATTCCACTTAGGAGGTTGAATTATAGGAGTACTTATCAAAGCATTCTTTGAGACACTAAAAAACTCTACACAATCACCATCAAAATAGAATGGAACATCTTTTTGCAAAAGGTTAGTTAGAGGCTTTGATATTTTGGAAAGGTCATTGATAGATCTTCTCTAAAAACCTACATGTCCAAGAAAACTCGTTATGTATTTGATATCCCTCAGATATGGTAGCTCCTTTATGGCTTCTATCTTTGTGCGGTTCACCTCAATTCCTCTTCTTGAAACTCGGTGTCCAAGAACTACACCTTCTATCAACATGAAATAGAACTTTTCCTAGTTTAGGACTAAGTATTGGTCCTCACAATGCTGCAAAACTTTGCTAAGATTGAGCAAGCAATTATCAAAAGAGGTACCATCACAAAAAAGTCATCCATGAATACTTCCATAATTTTCTCAATATAATCAACAAATATAGTATTCATTCATCTTTGAAAAGTAGCAGGAGCATTGCACAAACTGAATGGCATTCTCATATAAGAAAAAGTAACAAAGGGACATGTGATGGTCATCTTTTCCTGATCATCTTTGTGCACTGGAATCTGGGAGAAACCTGAATAACCATCTAGATAACAAAAGTGTTAGTGTTTAGACAATGTTTCTAGCATTTGATCAATGAATGTCAAAGGATAATGATCTTTACAAGTAGCTTTGTTTAGCTTCATGAACTTAATGCACATTCTATAACTAGTAACAATACGTTAGGCTACAAGTTCATTTTCATCAATTGGAACCACAGTGATTCCACCCTTTTTAGGCACATAATGGACGTGACTTACCCATTTACTATCAGCTATGGAATAACTAATACCTGCCCCAATAAGTCTGATTACCTCTTTCCATACCACTTATTTCATTTTTTGATGAAGACGGCGATAGTCAACCACAGGCTTTACATCTTCTTCCAAGTTAATTTTATGTATACATAAAGCGGGGCTTATACCTTTCAAGTCATCAAGTGAATATCCCATAGTTGGCCTATGAGCTCGCAGTACTTCAAGCAACTTTGTTTCTTCTTCACCTGAAAGATTAGCACTAATAATAACATGATATATTTTCTTCTCATCAAGGAATGCATATTTCATATCTTCAGGCAGAAGTTTAAGTTCAAAACTAGGATCCTCTTTTGGTAGGGGTAGTTCTCCTAAATCATCTGGTGGGATATGTGAATGTAGTTGTGGTGGTTGATGAGATAGTATTTGTTCAAGTGCTTCTTGCTCTTCATCACTAAATGGCTCCTCTTCATTAAGAACATATTGTTCCATCGCGTCCGATGAAGCGACTACCACAAAAGAAAGAGTTTCCCATATATCTTTTGAATTTTTTATTTTTCTAAATGCTTATCAGTAAATTTTAAAAAGTTAAATTCTAGTTTTTCACCAACACATTTAATGAATACCTTCTCTTTTGGTAAAATAATTTTGGCACCCAAAGTATGTAAGAATGGTCTACCAAATATGATAGGACAAAATGAGTCTTGGGATCAACCAAGCACAATATAATCCGCGGGGTATTTGATCTTTCCTACTAATACTTCAACAGATCTAACCATACCTAGAGGACAAACATACTCTTTATTAGCAATTTGGATAGTTACACATTTCTCTTCCATGTGTATGGGATCAATGTCAGGCTTGATTTCAAGATATAGGGAATATGGTATCACACTTATACTTTCTCCAATATCACATAGACTATGATAGCATGAAGTTCCAATAGCTCATGATATAATAGGTTTACAACTTTGGTGGTGTTACCTTGAATTACCTTGGTGGAATCTTCACATAAATAAACATCACAAGGAGTTTCTTCATTCAGTTCTTTGATGGCTGGAATTTGATGCTGAACTTCAGTTTGTTCATATGGTTCACTACATCTTCTAGAATTCTTGTTTGCAATAGCAGAGAGTAAATTTTCCTTCACTCTTCTTGGATATGGAGGAGTTTCAACATATTCTTCAATTTTGGTAGATGATACTTGATTAACCTATTTCACAACTTTAGGAACAACTAGTGAGTATTTAAAAGGCTCAACATCAACATCAAATCCTTTTAAAGGGACATTTAGATGGTTATCAAGAGATTTAGTAACTTTTACTAAAACATGAGGATCTAGGCCAAACCAGTTACTTAGTTCTTTAAACAATATAGTAGTAGAGAAATTCTCTACACATGAATATTCATATTCAAAATAGGGTTCATTACCTTTATCAAGATCCCAAGCTTCAGTATTTTTAGATATAGTATCCAATAAGTCCCATGCTTCTTTTTAAGTTTCATTAGTGAAACTTCTTTTAAAGGAATTATCCATAAAGTTTCTAAGATGTTGAGGTAATCTCACATAGAAGTTGATTACTATAGTGCTTTCAGGAATACCATGACAAGGATTCTTACAAATGAGTTCATTCAAGCTCCCCAAGATTGAGAAATACTTTCTCTAACATGAAGCCAAAAGTTATAAATATTAAAACAATCATCATAAGCTTCTTTAGGAGTATAGTACTTGATATAGAAATCCTTCCTCAGATATTCCCAATCAAGACGGTATTTATCATCCAAAGATCTAAACCATATGCGAGCATTACCAGAAAGAGATAAATATAATAACTTCCTTTCCACTTCATCATGAGGAATACAAGAAAATTTAAATAGAGAACACAGATCTTCAATGGCATGTAAATGCCCCATAGCAGTTTGGCTTCCATCCCCTACAAAAGTCGGTTTCATAGCCTTTTTGGCAATACCAATAGGGATTTGATATGCCACTTTTGGTTCAGGAGGTTTTTCAACCTTGTTCTTAACAACATGAACATATTCATAAAGAGTTAGTTTCATATGCTCATAACCTAAGAAATCCATGATGAAACTAATACTCCCTCCATTCCATTCTATAGTCCTTATAGTTTCTGGCACAGAAATTAAGAAATGCATGTGGAGAGAAAATTAATTTAATTTTGGGTGGGCTTTCTCATGGATAATTGATGTGATAAAATAGAGGAATTTGCGGGAGACATGAAATGCTATACACTTTATATAAAATCCCTAAAAAAGTTATCCAGATGAGTTGTGTAACACAATATATCTTATATTTTGGATTTTTTTCCTAAAAAACTATAAGAACTATAGAAAGGAATGGAGGGAGTAGTAATATTAAAAACAACTTTCAAGTTTCCTTACCAAACAACTTACCAATAGCGTGACGCTCCCCGACAACGGCACCATAAAAGTGTCTTGATGGCTCCCAAGTGCAGGAGATCAATTGTAGTACTATTCAATAAGAAAGGTTGTCGAGCCCACGAGGAGCTGAAGGTATTGCTTATTAAGTTTGACAAGTAAAATAAAAGGGTGCAGTGGTTTTGGTGTTTTGGGTTTGTAGTTTGTATTAAAATAAAGTACTAAAAGTAAATAGCAACAAATAAATGCTCTCAGTGAGAGAAATCCCAATCCTCTATGCAGTAAGAGGACAAGCTCAAGTGTGTGTGAACTTATGTGAGACAAGCGTTCCCAAGGGCTGGATCGATTTACTTAGCATTTACTCCCTTCGTCCAGAATTAACTGACTTGAATTTGTCTATATTTGATGTATCTATACGCATTTTAGTATATAGATACATTCGAACCTAGACAAAATCAAGTCAGTTATTTCTGGATGGAGGGAGTAGATTTCAACACAATATGGTGAATATTTTGTCAAGTTTCATTCTTTTAGGGCATAGCCTAAATTAGGTGCAACCATAGATATGAAAATAAACCCCTTATGATGGAGAATATCATTTTGTGGCCCGAAAGTTGGGGCGCCCAGGCAACGCGGTACCCAAGTTCCCTGAAATCAGCCGGGATGACTACAGTTGGTGTGCCAAATACTCAGAGGGTCTTTTTCGGCACGAATTCAACTTTACGTTTCAATACAGAAAAGCAGGCTAACTGCCGTCAAGTTGGCCCCCCTGTCAATTCTCGCCGTTATGTCACTCCCGTCGCTAAGGAGTTAATTAGGCTTGTAGTATTGGCGCCTGCATCCATTACACGTCTTCTTCTTCCCCGGAGCGGCAATCTGTGGGGCGTCGCAGCCATGGCGCGGAGCTGGGACGTGGCCGAACCTGCTCGGCCCAGCTCTCCTCCCTGTAGGCTTGCAGCGTTGGCGCCTGCATCCATTATGCGCCTTCTTCTTCCCTAGAGCGGAAATCTATGGTCGCGGCCATGGCACAGAGCTGGGACGTGATGAACTTGCTCGGCCCCGCTCTCCTCCCCATCCCGAGTCGGAGCTGGCCCTCACCATGGACGCACCCATGGCATGGTGCGGGGACGAGAATTGGTTCCCGGTGAGATCTGTCACCGTGTCGACCATGCTCGGTTCTGTTTTTCTCCTCTAGAATCCGAGCTCGCCGTCAACGTGGTTGCACCCACACAAATTTTACCACCTCTGCCGAGATCTCTGTGGTAGCTCACATTCTTTCATGTTGGACCTGTAAGCGAATTCGGAGCTGGGCGGCGGCAACCCGTTATTGAACCTGCAAGGAATTTGCTGAAGACTGCATGCCACTCCAAGGTCTTCGGCTGATGCCTTCGGCTTCTGCCAACGTCCATCGCCGATGTGAGATCATTTAGTTACTTCAATACAAAATTTCGAGCAATTTAACTTGTTGATGTATTCCTTGACAATTATAATATAATCGAGCACTAGAAATATTTTGTAGTGTGCATGAGCATGATCAGTAATATAATTGAACACTAGAAATTTTAAGGCACTCCATATAAATAAGTAGATTAATATAGAAGGTTCACCAGAGACACCACGAATATATTGTCTTACATGCCACACACAGGTAATAATTAACTAAAAAAAATAAAAGCAAGCGTGACAGCAGGAGGCTGGGACACGGAGACGCCTAGCAGGGCAGGGGTTTATCAGCAGGAGGCAGCGACAGCCTAGTCGATGGGATACAGGACAGTCCTGACATACTCCCAGAGGAATTTGCCGTAGGATGCATGCCATGCTAAGGTAATCGGCCTATGGCTTATGTCTCCGCCTCTACCAACGCCCTCCGCGTGCTGGATCATGCTGTTGAGGTCCACGTTGATTGCTCTGCCACAGAATGGGCAAAACAGTCTCCCCCGTACGGTGGAAACGGATTAGCCCACACTGTAACCGCCTCAGCACGTAGCGGCTCTTGTTGTCCCTGGATACCTTTCTATTGTCCACTTCATCATCATCATCGTCCTAGAGCCCTTTTCATGAGCAAGTATAGGAATCATTAAGACATAAATGTCCCACCATAGCAATTAGTTCATTGGTCCTCGACATAAATGCCTTTAATGCAACTCAAAGTATTGGAAAAAGGTTTCTGTCATTCCGTCCCTTCCAACCCTCATCATTGCATCGAAGTGTAGCCCTATGGGCCCATATAGGTGAAGTAATATGCAGTCGATGTTTGCATAAAACCATCATAGAACCATATAAAAGATAAAAACTTGACCAAATCTTCTTTGCATATTATATGGAAATCAAAGCCAATTCATCCTATGCCCTTAGGAACATGGGGATATACTAACAAGTGACAAACATGATATGGATCAGTGGCATATGTATTACAACATAATCTGAAATTATAATATATCCACCAAATAAAGACAAGTTGCCAATCACAAACATGCAAATATCACTTAAACAATATCTGGGATTCAATCAATCACAAACTATGTGCGGAACAAGGTGCATTATCTTGGAGATGGAGATGGTAATGATGATGATGCTGATAGAGATGTTGATTAAGAGGCCTCCACCATGCCAAGGATGAGTGGTGATGACGATGGCATCAATTTCCCCTACAATGTGAACAACTCAGCACCAAGATCGATCTACCTAGATACAATCAACGGGTCGATATACATCCGTAGAGATCTTAGCCTTGAAGATCAAAAAGCTTTACTAACAAAATCTGATTTCGTGGATGATGTAGTCGTACACTTGCCGATCTCATGATCGTGATGAAGTCCAGCAAGTCTAGCAGGTCCGGCACCAGCAAGTATAGCACCGCAAAGCATTGGTGCATCCGTGATCACACACACATCCGGGACCCCGACAACCTCCGTCCCTCGCTCCAGCAAAGTAGTGTAAGTAGCACATCTTTTCCAAAGAAATACCAATAACATGTACTTCGCTAATCTGAAGCCATGGGGAATTGCTAAAGGGGGAAGAGAACCTTCACGAGGAGGTGGTTCAAGAGAAGAGGAGCCATGGGGCTCCTTTTATAGGGTATGGGGTGTAGCCCCATGGACATGGATAGCCGGCCATGGTGGGTGCCCCCACCTCTCCCTTATTCATGTGGGTGCAGCTTCCACTAAGCCCACCAACATCAATTTCAACTCCACTCACTTGCATTGAATGTCCACTAAATTAAATGCATTTTTCTCTTTAAATAAACACTTTTGTTTATTTGATTCAGAATTTTGTTAATTACTTTAATTAAAAAACATTCACATAAAACCCCATGCAACAGTTCGATATCACATGCGGAACCAATTTCAGCAATTTCACCCGAAACATTTCCAGTGTCCATCGAAACAATTCTAGAGCTTTCATAATCTTTCTCTGGTATATTATTTGATCCAAATGGTGTCGGTATCCCTTAAGTGTGTCACCCTACGGTTCATGAATAATGCCGACATGATTAAGACCCCTCTCCGATCAATAATCAGGAGTGGGACATGGAGATCCGTACTGACTCCCACACATTCGACGATGACTCTAGTGATCATGTGGACCTTTAACGTTGTAACTAAATCCCTTTGTCATGCGATATATCACATGTCCGAGATTCGATCATTGGTATGATCTCGTTACCGACAAGTACTTTTTTCTCGTTCCTGTGATATAACATTCTAGTGATCTTATCATGTGCTTGCGAGCTACAATGTGATATCACCGAGAGGGCCTAGAGTATATCTCTCTGTTATCGGGATAGACAAATCCCACTCTTGATCCAGGAGCCTCTAATACCTTCGGAGTATCTGAACCCACCTTTATTGTCACCCTATTATGGTGTGATGTTTGATATTATGAAGTTACTCTTTTGATGTTAGTGATTGACATGATCTCATGGTCTAAGGACTAAAGTTACTTCATATGATCTTATAGCAATTTAAAAACAATAACTTTAATCGTATTGGTATTCTTCGGATGAATGTTCATCACAACATTCAACCAATGTTGTGACCTTGTTATTAATAAAATCCAATGTCCATGATCAGGAAACCTTGATCATCTTGTTAATCAACGAGATAGTTTATAAGAGGTGCATAACTAGGAACCCTTTATTTCTTTATTAAACACACATGCATTAATGTTTCCAATTAATACGATTATAGCATGCAAACTAAACATTTATCATAAACAAGGAATTAGATAATAACCACTTTATTATTGCCTCTTGGGCATATTCCCTTCAGTCTCCCACTTGCACTAGAGTCAATAATCTAGTTTTGAAAAACTTGTGCATTCAACACCTATGCCTTCCTGGTGTTGTATATATGCGTTTGCTAGTGGTTGACATAATCTCCGGCTTTGACACATTCAGGTCCATGTGTATTTGCATGTCTTTGCATCTCCACGCATCAGTCATTCTCAAATAAGATGGCATTGTATAGTTTTAGTCCTTTGATGAGACCTTTAGTTCCTTTGGGTTAAAACATGTTGACATAATTGTCGCACAATATATCTTCATAGTACTATCCCACTGTGAACCACACCTAGTTTGATAAAAAACTACTTAACACAAATGCCCTCCTTTGCTGCTACTATAGCAATCGTATACTTGCCTTTTTGTTGTAGTATTTGTCACAATGTCTAAACTTTGGAACTCATCCAAATCCATCATGGAACCTCCTTTCCAATACATTGTGCCACCCATAGTTTAAATTGAGATAAATTTAATTTGTATCTTGTGACAAACTAGTATCAATGTAACACTTTACAATGAACTATTTGTAACTATTTGTCATGTATACATGATATATTCTTAGTTCTTCCAAAGCTCATAAGAACATGTTTACTATTGTCCAATGATCATCTTATGAATCATTCTGGTATACGCTCACAAAATTTAGAGCATTGGAAATATCTGTATATGGACATATCACGGTATTATTGATCAAAATATTCATGTGATTTCACTCACCTAGTGTCAATACACTTGAATCTAGTTTCACTTACCAAGTTCGATATACTTGAATCTTGATTCAACCCTTTCCATGCGACAAGAACCTTTCTTGTCGTTTCTATATTGAATTGTTTCAATATCTCATATATGTAAATCTGGCACAACTAGATTAGCATTTCAATCTATCCATATAGACATTGATGCCTAATATTCCGGTTTTACCTATGTTTTTCATCAAACTCTAATTTTAATGAAATTCTTAACTTGTGTCAATAAAATATACATCATTTCCAATCAACAATATGTCCTCTACATAATGTATTTGAAATATGTCTCAATGCTCCTACTTCATTTCTTGCAAATGTAAGCATCTTCATCGTCTCCGATGAAATTAAAGTCTTTTAACAGTTTCATCACGGTGAAGATTCCAACTCCTCTATGCTGACTTCAACCATTGATGTTTGCATGCCCTTTTAGCATCCTTTGAATTAACAAAACCCTTCAAACCGTGTCATGTACATGTCCTAGGTAACTGTTGGGATATACTTTCCGGGTATCCTCACAGTCCTCACTGACCAGAGTGGCCCACTTTGGGATAGAGCTTTGCTTCAAGGGCGGCCCAGTTAGGGAGAAGAGGCGGAGTCCAATCCGGCTACGGGAAGGCCCAGAAGACTTACCGACTTAGGCCCATAGTGTTACTTGTAGTTCAAGACGTACTCCGTAACCGACTCACAGTCGTAGTCGGATAGATCTCTCCTGTAAACCCTGGCTGGATATCTATATAAGCCGTCCTAGGGAGAGCCTTTAGGGCACCCTCAATAGTCTACAATCTCAACTCGCACAGGCGAACCCTTGTAACCCATATTCCGCTCTGCCAGACATCGATTGCTAGCAGGAGTAGGATCCATCCAAAGTCGGCGGATTCGAACCTGGGTAAACTTGTGTGCTCACCATCCCGGAACACCGTACGTCTCACACCCCTCTCTTCTGCATGCCTCGAGGAACCCCTCATGGCGTACTTGTTATCAATCCGACGACAGTTGGCGCCCACCGTGGGGCAAGTGAGCTTCGGATCTGCATTTCGAGCGGAATCTGCAAGAATCGGAATCGGGAAGACTATCGCCATCGGTCGCATCCTCTACGCCAGCGACGTCCCTCTCATCGTTCTCGACGAGACATGGATTCCGTCTAGGGAGGCTATGACTGCCTACACAATCATGTCTTTTGGCGAGATCGATGTTTACATCGGTTTTGCTGAACCTGTCCCACCCACCCCAGCGGTGATGATAGAGGTAGTGGAAATTTCTGGGTACCCTTTGTCCGCGGAGGCGGCAGAGTTCCAGACCTTAGAAAACTCTAATCCCACCCAGCCCACACCAGTTGTGGAGATAGTGGAGAAACCCTAACCTGAAGCAGACCTGGCAGTCCAAGTTGAATATGGAGTGGATCTCCCCGGAGAGGCCAAATCCCAGATCGACCCACCAGCTGAAGTCGAAATCTAGGAGGAGCATAGCAATGACACTGATTCTGGCTCTGATGACTCCAGGACAGACATGCCTTTCCTGAGATACACGCTAAGATGCATGATGATGCAAAACTCTGGTGTAGATGATATCCTCGAGACCACCAAACATTTTGACGAGGCCGATCACGAGAGCCGTAGGTACCTCAAGAAGCACGCGTCGCACTTCGTCGGATATGTGGGATCCGGATCCGGCTCTGCCGATGCTGGAGACAACACCGACTCAGTGCTGGAGGCAATCAGAACAAACACCGACGTACCCGCATCCTCGGATGAATCGATGATGTCAGCAGATTTCCGAAAGTTTTCCCCGGAATATGAAGAGTAGTATAACTCCAAAGCTGCAGAAGAAGGAGAAGCCATGGATGAAGGATCCTGGGAACACTCTCCAAAAGCACAGGATGACATTGAAATCAGAGATAATCCCGAGGTCTAGATGTCTGAAAGTACCGATCAAAGCTTGACTCCGGGAAATGGACCCAAAGCCGTCTTTGCTACCGGCGCTGCCAAGAAGGCAAAGAAGAAGAACAAGAAGAACAAGACCCCAGCAAAAGACCCTTCGGCAGAGGAGGTGATTGTCGAGGAATACGAGGAAGACTCAGATGGAGCGCTTATCGCAGACGAGCCCAAAAAAGAAGAACCGGTGGATGGATACGTGATCGCTGAAGGTGCACGTAAACTCATCGATGCTGCATTAACCACACCTATTCCTACAGCTGCAGAACTTACTGCCGAAGAGCTGGACAAGAGGGCACAGGCCCTAGAAGCGCGTCGTCAAGTACTCCTCGATGAAGCCAAAAACATTGAGGAGGAAAAGAAACGCATGGCATCTGCAGATAAGTACAACTCCAGGTAACACCAGAAGACCAGGAAATGTCACACTAATGACAACCAATTCCCGCATATTTACGCCGTCCTTTTCGAAGAAGAAATGGGGAGGCCTCAGAAAGATAGCAAAGGTGATTGGGTGTATCGAACACCAGTACAGAACACCGTTGCGGCCCGATTAATCCTATCAGCTAATCCAGGCCCTGAGCAGATCCGGTTGGGCATCAAATTACTCAACAAGGGACTGGAGGAGCAAAAGGTCGCCATGTCCGGAAGTCAAAAGCTGGTCTCCGACTCCGACCAATGTCGCACAGATCCGGCATGGGCTGACGTAAGACCCCAGCGCATTCCGGAGCAGCACCACCGCTCCTATCGCCAGGAAGACAATTATTCAAGAACCGGATCTTTAGGACAACACGACAAAGCTGCCCGTGACTGGCGTAACGTCAACCTAGTTGCAGAACAAGAGTCAATTGTTGCACTGAATCTGAGGAACCCGCCCCGGCGAGAGTTGAAAGACTGTAGGGACGATGATAAAGAGAAACGTTGGGAGGAGGACCGACAAAGAATGCCACCTCCTAGACATGCAATCTGTCCGGATAACAGACGAAGGAACGAGGGACACCATGCCGAGACAAGCCGGCAGGGGGCTCGTCACAATGATGACCCTCCCCGGAAATGACGCTCCAGATGGAGGTCGGCGATCAGCCGGAAATAACCCAGATGCTCCACCCTCTCTGCCAAGTAGCCATCACAACGGCTCCCAAGGAGGCCAAGGAGGGCGTCGTGGTGGAGGAGGTGGTGGCAGAAGCCGAAGTCTGGCTCCAAGGCACCGCAGCCATAGCCGACACTCGGGACGATCTCTATCCCCAAACGACACAAGGCACAGGATCAACTCCAACATAGAGGTGCGACGCTACGAAAATGATGATATATACGTGGGCCCAAAGTGCTTCGGACCATGCAGAAGAGCTACAAGATTCCTGGAAGGATTTGCTATCTCAAGACATATCCAAGCCTATGACAGCATAGCTCGGCCAGATACTTGGCTATCGGATTTTTTCCAAGCTTGCTGCATCGCCAAAGGTGGAAACAGCCTGGTCACAACCCGATATCTCCCACTCATGTTGCGGGAGACGGCACGATCATGGCTCAATGAACTTCCGGACACCATCCACAACTGGTATGACATGCAAAGTGCGTTCTTTTGGAATTTCGAAGGCACATACCAGAGGCCCTGTACAGTCGGAGATCTACAGCGTTGCACCCAGAAAACTGGAGAAACTTGCCGGGATAATCTGGGATGATGGATCGACACCAAGAACTCCTGTGAAGGAGTAAATGACCAAACTGCGATTGAAGCTTTCATTGTAGGTCTCCCAATTGGTTTACTTCATCATCGCTTGAAGTGTGACAAGGTCACTAATTTGGGAGAGATGATAGAAACAGCGAGCAAATATGCAGACGCTGACGACGATGCAGAGTGGTTACTCAATGCTCTGCCTGTGCCATAGTCGGCAAAACAACCAAAGCAACAAGCTTAGAAGCGCAAGAATACCTCGGAAGAGAAACCCAACGCGGAAACGGAAGTGGTTACTGCTACTTTTGGGTCTGGAGGACGAGGAGGACGCGGCAGAGGCCGCGAACGCGGCAGTGGGACTTCGAGAGTTCAAGGTAGAGGAGACCAACAACCCGGAAAAACCTACTCTTGGGCCGACATTGCCAATAACCCATGTGTGCATCACTTACACGCCAATGGGGGCTCGTCCCACACAAACGCCGAGTGTCGTTTCAACAACGACATTAAGAGAGATGATACCGCTGGCTACAAAGCTAAGCGGAAGAAGGGAAAGAAGAATCCCGAAAAAGATAAAGAGACCAAGGAAGATTCCGACATGGAGGAAGCTGATACTTCAAATCCCAAGCCGAAAGGGAAGAAAAAATTTCTGACCAAGAAAGACACTTATGTCACCTTCCTCGGATCTCAACCAGCAAAGGTCAAAAAGGCAGTGCTACATGAGCTCAATGCAACAGTTCCGGCTGTCCCCTAATTCTTGGATTGGTTGGAAGTGGCAATCACATTTGACCGTGCTGATCATCCGCCTAAGTTGCACAGGTGAGGAAAATACGCCTTAATCGTCAATCCACTTATTGATGGTTATGGTTTCTCCAAGACTCTCATGGACGGTGGCAGCAGTATTAATATTCTGTATGTCGAAATGCTACGATGGATGAAGATCTCAGAGACCCAGCTGAACCACAGCTCTGTGATCTTTCACGGGGTTGTCCCAGGAAGACAAGCAAATTCCCTGGGAGAAATCACTTTGGATGTTACCTTTGGAACCCCAAAGAACTATCGGATGGAGGCACTTTCCTTCGAAGTGGTCCCGTTCAAGAGCACGTACCATGCTATATTCGGAAGTCCAGCTTAGTGGGCTTTTATGGCTCGTCCGTGTTACATTTACAATATGATGAAAATTCCAGGTTCCAATGGCATGATCACCATTAGGGGATACCCGAAGAAAGCGCGAGAGTGCGAGGATGGAAATGCCGCCTTTGCTGAAGCCGTGCTGCACGCCCAGGAGTACTAGGAGATCAAGAAGAGCATGGATCCGTCCGAGATGCCCGCAACGAAGAAGAAGGTGACAAAGCCGAATCCGGAGTTCAAGGCATCAGAAGAGACGGAGAAAACACCGTTGAAGGATGATGACCCCTCCAAGGTGACTCAGATAGGCGTAGGCCTAGATAACGCATAGGAAAGCGCGCTCGTCAAGTTCCTCAAAGCAAATCAAGATATCTTCACATGGCAGCCATCTGACATGACCAGAGTACCTAGGGAACTTGTTGAGCACTCTTTAAATGTAAACCCGAATGCTAAACCTGTCAAACAATCCTTACGATGTTTCGGCGATGAAAAGCGTAAGGGAATAGCTAAGGAACTAGCACAACTCGAGTTAGCCAGATTCATAGAAGAGGTCATCCACACTGAGTGGTCGGCCATTCCTGTAATGGTCCCTAAAAAGGACACCACTGATTTAAGGATGTGTGTTGATTATACTGCCTTGAACAAGGCTTGTCCAAAAGATCCGTGTGTTGATTATATTGCCTAGGATTGATCAAGTTATCGATTCTACGGCAGGCTCGGAACTCCTCTGTTTTCTCGACGCATATTCCAGTTATCACCAAATCCGGATGAAGGAATCTGACAAAGTCAAAACTTCATTCATAACCCCCTTTTGTTTTGTTACGATGCCCTTTGGGTTGAAGAACGCAGGAGCTACGTACCAGCGCACGATGCAGCGTTGCCTCCACGACCAACTTGGACGCAATGTACATGCATACGTGGATGATATTGCGGTGATGTCCAACAAGAAGGAAACACCGATTTCCGACTTCGAGGAAACATTCGCCAATCTACGAAAATACAACATAATGCTTAACCCGAAGAAATGCTTCTTTGGAATTCCAGCCGGAAAATTGTTAGGTTTCATCGTGTCTCAAAGAGGTATAGAGGTGAATCGAGACAAAAACAAGGCTATACTCAATATTTCTAGGCCAACTCGCCTAAAAGACGTACAAAGACTAACTGGTTGCATCACTGCCATTATACAAACTCCTGAAAAAGACCAAGGATTTTGTGTGGACCGACGAAGCTGAAGCTGCATTACAAGACCTGAAGAAAGTAATCTCATCTGCTCCTATCCTTGCTGCACCGGAACCACAGGAACCGATGTTGCTTTATCTTGCTGCGACAAATAAAGTTGTCAGTATCGTCATGGTAGTGGAGAGACCGGAGGAAAATCAGGAACACTTGGTGCAACGTCCGACTTACTTTGTCAGCGAGGTCCTAACAGAATCAAAACAGCGGTATCCGCACTATCAAAAGCTGGCTTACGGTATTTTCCTAGCATCTCGTAAGCTAGACACTATTTTTAGGAGCATCCAATTACCGTGGTGAGCACAGCTCCCATGAGGGATATAATCAACAACAGTGACGACACAGGACGCGTCGCCAAATGGGGCATAGAGCTCTCAGCTTTCGATATTGAGTACAAACCTTGGACAACAATTAAATCCCAAATCCTTGCTGACTTTGTTGCTGATTAGATAGAGATGAAGGAGAATATGACCCTCCCTGAGTCGGAATATTGGACCCTATATTTTGATGGGTCTAAGGCTCGCGGGTGCTCAGGGGCTAGCGTGGTGCTCAAATCACCCCAAGGAGATAAACTTTTATACATGTTGCAGATCCACTTCACAGCGACAAATAATATTGCCGAGTATGAAGCACTACTACGTGGAATCCGGATTGCTAAGGATATCGGCATCCGACGTTTGATGTGTTACGGAGATTCGGATCTTGTTGCTCAGCAAGTGTCAGATATTTGTAATGGAAATAAGCACATGGCAGCATATAAAGCTGTCGTGGATGATTTATCTAAATCGTCTGAAGGGTTTGAGGTTCAACACATCCCTCAAGCAAAAAACAAGGAAGCAGATGCACTATCTCGGATAGACTCTACACGGAAAGAGGTCCCGGATGGCGCTTTTTTAGAGCACCTCAAAGTTCCCTCAATAAAGGGAGTGGATGAGGAATATCCGACCAAATCCGACTCACCTCTAATAGCAGTTCTGGCTATAATTCCTAGATGCACCCAACCCTACCTTGATTATCTGGTAGATGGCAAATTACCCGAAGACGAGGTTTTGAGCCGGCAGATTATCCGACGAGCAAACGCCTATACTATATTTAAAGGTGAGCTCTATAAGCGGAGTGTGTCTGGGGTCTTTCAGCGCTGCGTATCTCCGGAAGAAGGAGTGGAAATCTTAAGGGAAATCCACGAAGGCGATGGTGGTCACCACGCTACAGCCAAATCTTTAGTGGCAAAAGCTTTCAGACACGGTTTTTTCTGGCTTATAGCTCAGGCAGATGCCGAACGGCTAGTCAAGATGTGCAAAGGCTGCCAAAAGTACGCCAAACAAGCTCATGTTCCGGCTGATCAGCTGTGAACAATACCTATAACATGGCCTTTCGTGGTCTGGGGGCTTGACATGGTAGGACCGTTTAGACGGGCTCCATGTGGATTTACTCACCTCTTAGTGATGGTGGAAAAATTCACCAAGTGGATTGAGGCTAAACCCGTCACTAGTTGTGATGGAGCAACAACCAAAAGATTTGTCGAGGATGTTATAATCCGGTATGGTTATCCGCACAATATTATCACAGACAACGAGAGTAATTTCTCTATGGGAGAATTGGCCGAATTCTGCAACAAACAAAATATCCGGCTTGACATTGCGTCAGTCGCACATCCACATGCTAACGGACAAGTCGAAAGGGCAAATGGTTTAATCCTACAAGGCCTAAAACCGAGACTCGAAGCACCACTACGACGTGCTGCGGGGGCTTGCGCAGAGGAATTACCCTGTGTAATATGGAGTTTACGAACAACTCCGAACAGGTCAACCGGATACACACCTTTCTTCTTGGTCTATGGCGCAGAAGCTGTTCTTCCTAGTGATTTGATTCACACTTCTCCTAGAGTGGCCGCGTATATCGAAGAGGATGCCGAGATTTCTCGACAAAATGATCTCGACTTAGTCAAAGAAGTTCACGTCGTTGCTGAAATGAGATCAACAGCCTATCAGCAGAAGTTATGCAAGTATCATAGCCAGAGAGTCAGAAACAGATCTTTCAATAAAGGCGATTTGGTTCTCCGGCTTGTGCAACAAAGAAAGCACAAACTTTCCCAGTATGGGAAGGGCCCTTTTTAGTTAGTTGAGTATTGCACAATGGTTCGTACTATTTAACTGATATATGAGGCCAGTCAAAGAAAGACCTGCTACTAAGAAGAGAAAGAGAGTTGGAGGCAGTACAAATCCGGATGAGTTAGACAAATCATGGAACATTACTCAACTACGTCCCTTTTATTCTTAGTTTATCCTTCTTTGTAATCATACATATGTACATGTTCTGAGAGAAATAAAAGTTTTGGTTGCCTCAAGTTTTTTCTGAGAAGTTTTTACCATCTTATTTCCGAATGATCATGTCATAGTCAAAAATCCAAGAATACTTGAAAGTACTTGATGATCATGTTTGTTCTGGTTTAGATTTCCGATTCTAAAAATGCTACCTTCGGGTATAACTCTAAAGTTTCTAGTCTATACTTTGGTTATTTGTCTGATTGCCGGATGCGGGCATTTTTCGAGTAGTGAATTGTTGGTACTAGAAGCCGGCTTTGTTTCCGAGTTTAAATTGGTTTAGCAATTGAGCTCCGTTGCTTGGCAAAGTTTCCGTGCTAAAGGTTTAGCCGGCTCAATGAAAGAAAAGAAGCGAAAAGCCAGATAAACAATAAGTGTAGACAAAAAAGTACAAGTGCTTATGAAAACATTTTAGGCACACAAAAATTTAAAGCCAAAAGTGCTGAATAGATTAAACCTTAGCACTAGCCAAAAGTATCATGCTACATATTTACATATCCATAATGTTTTTTAGAATAACACATTTGTTTTCTGATGATCTATGATGCAGGAGAAGAGGTAGGCGCTGCCGGCTCGCTGGATGCATCGGCCTCGGTTTGATAACGTTCCGAGATGTTCAGATCCGATACGGTCTGTTTTATCGTCGAAAACTTCAGCTGCTTCTTTTGGAGGCGGAGGCGATGTGTCCACGGGGTGAAGAAGGGAGCGTCGTAGCTGGTTAAGTCAGCTACGTGACACCTGTATCCGGTGCAGGAGTCCATAATGGCCTTGATGTCTTGCTCCTGTCTGTCTTCATCCATAGTAGAATACCCGGTGGCTCATGACCATGGTGAGAGTGTTCTGCGCCACGGATCACGCGTAGGACATGTTCTAGTCCTGGACAAGCTGCGGCATCTCCTTTGCCTTGTCTCGCACCTGAAAGTCCGACATGTTGTGCATGTCCGGAACCTTTAGAGCTTCGCCAATATCCTCAATGGATTGGCAGAAGTCATGAAGAAGATCACCGACTTGGGTAAGCCGGTGGGTGCGAGGCTCGGCAGAGGTGGAGTCCGTCAAGTTCAGAGGACCTATATATATATAACACAAAAACGGTTAAGTAAATCCGTCATCAAAAGAGTCGAAGAATATAGACAAGTCAGAAAGATGGAAACATACCGAAGATGACGTCATCAACTTTGGTTTTCTCTTCTCGAAGACTCTGGAGTTCAGCCCGGAGCGCCTCGGAAATATCCTTCTCTCTACAAAGCTCATCATTGAGATCCGAGATTCTCTGATTTTGAACAGCAATCTTACAATCACGTTCATCAGTAGCCATGGAGGAGGATTCGAGAATTTGAGAAATGCTCTTCTCATGATCTGCCTTGAGCTTATCCAGCTCTTGGCGAAGTTCTTTATTCTCCACCACCAGGGTTTTGAGATTCTCGGCCTCTTCGATCATAGCGCAGGACTATTTTACCAGTGCTGTAAGACAAAAAGAACAACGGTTCAGTAAAAAATATTCGACTATGAAAACACAAGACAAGTTTTGAGTCTCGGAATGTTTACCTTTGGCCTCATCCTTGGAAACCTTCAGCTCAGCATTTTCAAGTCGGAGAGCTATGATCTCTCTCTGCTTGTTGCAGACATTCTTCAACAAATCCTGGTTATATGAATTAACATTCTGTAAGACAGAATACCCAGAGTCAGAAGTCTACTGAAGACTCGGGCTAATATTGTTACTAATATCAGCACGAGCCTTGGGGGCTACACTAGTTCATTCTTTGGCATCCTAAGGAAGCATAAACCCGGATTGAATATCCTACTTCATGCTTGGGGGCTAGAGGATATGATATAAAGTACAATAAAGAAGAACGTGAGTTGGAATTCCAACTTACATGATGTTCATGTGTGAGCTTGCTCAGGCACATGTTCACCTCGGTGGTAACCTTCTCGGCGAGGGTTAGTGGAATAATCGGAGGTGGTGGAAGCACACCAGCTCTCAGTCCCTCGTCGCGAAGGCAGACTTTTTCGAGAAGGTCGGAGTACTTGATGTCCTCTGCTTCTTGTTCGGCAGAGAGATTTCGGCTCTCCAGGCATTGCCAGGCCAGAAGCTGGATTTCTTCCACAAATTTCCGACACAAGCCAAATTTGGCAAGTCCCGGATTGTTCATGAGGTTTTTGGCACAGGTCTTTGCCGAGGGATCATTACCCGAAGAGGGTTCACCCTTATCTAAACCTGAGCCACCCGTGGTGGCGTCAGTCTACGATTCAAGGATCGCTAGCCCCGTTGAAGGAGCCGGATCTTCTGCGACAACCAGCGATGGAGTGATCACCGGCGTTGTGGAAGGTTGAGAGGCAGGAGTCGGAGGAGCCGCAGCAGGCGAAGCCATAGTCATCTTCGTCTGTCGCAAGGGCTTCCAAGAAGTTCCTTTCCCCTTGCCCTTGATGAGCTACTTAGCTCTGAGAATGTAATAGAATGGAAAACATTACATTTTGGAAGAAAATTCGAGTAAGGTACAAAGGAGGAAGTTGTGTTGAAAGTTACCTCTTCATGAATGGCACCTCCTTTGTGCCGACGGCCACTGTCAGAGATTTGCACTTCCTAGGCACAACGTCCGGCAGTGGGACCAGTTCCGCCTCCTAATAAAATTCTAGAGGATATCCCTCGATAGGAGCCAGCTTCGACTCGGGGAGGTCAGCAAGCTGAAAAGAAGAAAGTGTCTCAGTATTGCAAAATAGATTAAAAGGTGAAACACATAAAAGGGTTTATTATTGAAGCTTACTGGAACTACATGGTCTTCCGCTGTGTGCATGTCAAGAGACAAGTCGGGAATCTTTCTCTCAATCCACTCCTTGATCAGCCATTTGATCTGGCTTATGTAATCATGTGGCTTTAAAGCCTTAGGACTGATGCGGAGGGAATCATTCTTCGACGCCGAGATGGAGTGCATCAGACAATCGCCGTGGTGCTAGAGGGGCTGGATCCGATGTGCAACCCAAGATTGGACTAGGTCGGATCCTTTCAAGCCCTTGTGTTTTATCAGGTATTCGATCCGCCTCTTAGCGAGGATCAGATCGTCACTGAGACCTGGAGGAGCCTCGTCCCAAGATGGAAGGGCCGTGGCGGCTCTGTCGATGAAAGCCGGCAAAGCAGTAGCTTTGCCAGGAGCAGGAATGTCCTTATGGTAAAAGAAAGTGGTCGGCCATTGTTTGACCAACTCACTGGTAGAAATGCGAGGATAACTACGCTCGTGTCTAAGTGAAAGGGTAATAGTGCCGGTAATGTAAGGATTACCGGCAGTGATGGAGTTTCTATGGACATGAAAGTAGCATAAACAAAAAGGGTTCCTAGTCACGCCTCTCTTATAGACTAGCTTGTTGATTAACAAGATGATCAAGGTTTCCTGATCATGGACATTGGATGTTGTTAATAACAAGGTCACACCATTGGTGGAATGATGTGATGAACATTCATCCAAAGTATAGCATTACGATCAAGTCAGTGTGTTTATATTGCTATAACATCATACGAAGTAATCTTTATCCTTAGACCATGAGATCATGTTAATTGCTAACACCAAGAGTATCTTGATAACATCAAACATCACACCATAATAGGGTGACTATAAAGATGGGTTCAGTGCTACGAAGGTGTTATGTTGAGGCTCATGGATCAAGAGTGGAATTTGTCAATCCTGATGACGGATAGATATACTCTGGGCCCTCTCGGTGATATCACATTGAAATAGGTTGCAATCAAGTGATGTGATCACTAGAATGTTATATCACGGGAACGAGAAAAGAGTGCATGTCGGTAACGAGATCAAACTAGGTATGGAGATACCGATGATTGAATCTCGGACATGTAATATATCGCGGGACAAAGGGATTTAGTTACAAGCGTTAAAGGTTCTCACGATCACAGAAGTTATCGTTGAATGTGTAGGAGTCAGTATGGATCTCTAGGTCCCATTGCTGATTATTGATCGGAGAGGAGTCTCGATCATGTCTGCATTATTCGCGAACCGTAGGGTGACACACTTAAGGGATACCGACACCATTTGGAGCAACTATGTTTCAGATAAAGATTTAAGAAAGCGCTGGAATTATTTCAATAGACACCGAAACTGTTTCGGGTGAAATTGCTGAAATTGGTTGTACATGTAATATTGAAATGTTGTAGGGGGTTTTATGTGAATGTTTGTTAATTAAAGTAATTAACAAAATTCTGAATAAAAAAATAATAAAAGAGTTTTATTAAATGAGAGAGCATTAAATTTGGAGAAATTTAACGCATTTAAAGTGGAGACTTTAAAAGAGAATGTGAAGGGGCAAATTTATGTGGAGGGAGTTACCACCACATGAATGGAGGAGGTGACAAGTCACCTCCTCCATGCACCGGCCATGAAGGAGGGGCACCCCCTCCTCCTATAAAAGGCCACCCCCTCCTCACTTCTCACAGACACCTCCTTGTGAAGGATCTCTCTCCCCCTCTAGTATTATTCCCCCATGGTCTCGGATTAGCAAGATACATGTTCCCGGTGGCTTTATCTGGAAAGGAGTTGCTGCTTCTGCTGCTTTGCTGGAGCGAGGGATGGAGGTTGTCGGGGTACCGGACGTGTGTGCGATCACGGATGCACCGCTGCTTTGCGGTGCTGGACTTGGTGGTGTTGGAGCTGGATCTGATGGACGTGCTGGAGCCGGACCTGCTGGACTTCATCACGATCTTGAGATCGGCAAGTGTACGACTACATCAACCACGAGTTCCTACTCGTTAACAAAGCTTGTTGTCTTCGAGGGTAAGTTCTCCATGGATGTATGTCCACCCGTTGCTCTGTATCTAATAGATAGATCTTGGCGTGTAGTTCAAACCATAGGAAATTTTTTGTTTTCTATGCTGCGGACCCAACAGTGGTATCAGAGCCTGATCTATGCGTAGGTGCTTTGCATGGGTAGTACACATATGTTAATATGTGGGCGATGATGATCATGTTATTGCATCTTCTATGTATTTTGGATATTGGTGGCATAGTGGGATGAAGCGGCCCGGACCAACCTTACATGTCATCGCACATGAGACCGGTTCCACGACTGACATGCAACTTGTTTTGCATAAGTGGCTGGCGGGTGTCTGTCTCTCCTACTATAGTCAATATCTGATTTACAACGAGTTGATAATAACTTAGTTATCCTCGTTGTGGTTCATGTTCGTAGGTAATAACGGTTCTATCTCCGAAAGCCCTAGGCCACGTAAAACTTGCAATTGATAAATTAGAGGCGTCTAGTTTAGATCGTTGCTGGGCTAGTGTATTGATATGGTATTGTTGTAAGTAGATGTATGATAGATACTCTTACAACACACTCAACGTGTAAGTTCCATAGACCTTGGCCTTACACACAAAGGAATGATAGAGATCATACCACGATGCAAGTGATAGAGATCAAATGCATGGACCATATCATCTCACTTTACACATTAGATGTTAGCATCTTATACTGCTAGTTTGGCGCTTTCTGTAGCATTGTAAGATGATCCCTCTTTTAGATATCAAGATAAAAATGTGTTCTTCCTTAAGTATGCACCGTTCTATGGATCGTGTTTCGAGACATCACGTGATGATCGGGTGTTCTCAACTCTATGCTTTCATGCAACGGGTGTAAGACAGTTTTACACATGCGAATACTAAGGTTCTTACTTGGCGAGCCTAGCATGTACAGACATGGCTTTGGAACACGGACCGAAAGGTTAAGCATGAGTCATATAGTTGATGTGATGACCATATTGATGCTCGCCTTTGAAGCTACACCGACTCACGTGATGATCGGACTTGGTGTAGTGGATTTGGTTCATGTAATCACCAAAAAGGCACGAGGGATGTCGTTTTTGAGTGGGAGTTCATTTCTAATTTGGATTAGTCGAACTCAATTTGTCATAAACTAAATCGAAGTGAATTTGCATAATTTGTTGTAGTCATTCACATTCGTTTTCTGCCTTATGCTTAGTTTTTATCTGAGATAATAGAACTTCAGAATTCTGGATATTTACTTTACGAACTGGTATCGTATTGTTTTGAATGTCAATTTAAAGTTTATAAGTCCTATTTCAAACTTTCAGCAAACTCTATTTACTCCATGAAGTTTAATAAGTAGTATTAAATCAAGAGTAAAAATTCCAATGTTAGTATCTAAAGTATCATGTTTGCCTCCATGATTATTGATATTCAAAAGTTGTTTTAATATCAAGATTATATTGGAGCTGAAAATTGTTTCAGAAACCATCACGTGTGAAAGATATTGTGATTTCTGAAACAATGTTTTTGGTTGCCATGATAGAGTATAATTTAGCAAAATACATGTTCTCATATTGTATGAGAATTTGTGAAGGTTGGAGACGCTAGGCGTCCTAATCTACCAAAAAGGTTTTGGGAACTGATATTATACTCGCGATTGTTCCTTATAGGCTATAGTATCTTGATCATGAAAGTTGTCATGATAAGGATGAATAGAAGATGTAAGTAAAATGTTTACTACACTAATAGATTACTAAAGAATGGATTTTTGAAAGAATGCCAAACATTTGATGATGGTGATCCACTTCAAAGTGCAAGTCCAGAGGTATTAGTATTTGACTATATATGCTTTGTACTATGTGTCATGTGAATGACACCACTATTAATGTTGATAGATTCTTTTAAAAGAAAAGGAATTGCTGAAAGAGAATCTATAAAATATTTGGCAGAAAATAAAAGGTTGGAGATGTCCAACTTAGGTATATAAAAGATATACATGTTATGGCTATATTCCTTGCTTGTTAAACAATGTGGTTCTTAGGTATTGGATACTGGTATTGGATACCGAATTGGTTGGTATGAAGTGTCATACAGGACAACGCAATTCATGAACTACAATGTCCTAAGTAACCAGCAAGAGAATGAGTGACGATGTTCATCGAAAACAAATAAAGTGTTATTGTGTTTTTCGTTGTCATCAAACCAAGCCTTCAAGATTTGTTTAAATAATTGTTATTTTGTTCCGATATCATGAGAATAATGGCTGTTCAAATAATTACCGTATTCCATAAAGGATGGATGAACTTTTACAAGTCTAGTTGGAGAAATCACATCCATAAACACTATTGCTAAAATGTCGCAAGACAAATGATTGAAAGATCACTTATGAAGTGACATCGCTGTTTGAATTATATTTGAAAGAAAACATGAAGAAACTCCATGTTGATGGAATTTTGGAGTCCTTGATTTTGATCAATTGACACATGTGAGACTTTCCTCAAGATAATTGAAACTCCGTTTATAGGCCAAAGAGGAACGAATGACTAGCTTATTGGAAATTGTGCATGCTGATGTGCATAAGTCCATTATGTGTAGCCATATGCGATGGATCTTTTTGCTTCATATGCTTTCTTCAATAATTTGAGTGAATATATCTGTATATTTACTTAATAAGGAAGAAGTATGAAACATTTGAAAATTGTTCAAAGACTTTCAAGATGAAGTGGAAAATCATTGTAACAAGAAAATAAAGAGTTTATGATTCGATCATAAAGGAAGATATTTGAGTTACATGTTTAGCAAAAACACCTAAGACTTGAGGAATTGTTCCATGATTTGTGTTTCCCGATAAACCATAGGAGTATGGCATATTCGAGAGATAAAATCAAACCATGTTTGACATGATAAGATCAAGGGTGTCATTTATAAAACTGCCATTATGTTTTAAGGATTGAAGCTTTAGAGACTACCACTTTTACACTGAAAAGAGCACCATCATGATCCATTGAAATGACACCATATGAGTTATGGTTTGGGATAAAACCCGAATTGTCTTTTCTTAAATTTTGGTATGCTATGCATAAGTAAAATGTTTACAACCAAAGTCGGATAAGCACGTCCTTGTAGGTTATCCCAAAGAATTTGTTGGGAACTTCTCCATAACACCGAGGACAAAAGAGTTTGTTACTTGGAACGTCAAGTTTCTTGAGAAGGAATTTTTCGTGAAAAGTTAAGTGGGAGGACAATAGAACTTTGATAAGGTTGTTGAACCTTAGCTATATGTGATAAGTAGCACAGTGCCGGAAAGTGTCCCGGTGGTGGCCACAATGCTCATGGCTCTCGTGATTACAAAAGGTGTGATCTCGGAGATTAGAGTTCCTATAGAACCGTGTGGGTCGGTAAGAATCAAATAGTAAGATTTGATAAGCAAGTCGTTATTGTTTTGACAATGATGAACCGACTACATGCAAAGAAGCGATGATGGGCCCTGACTCCATAAAATGACTAGAAGTCGTAGAATCCGTGATAGTATCCATACACGAGAAATCAAGTTTCTGAACTTGGAAGACCCTCCGGAAAGGCGTGAAGCCTATCGGTCGTGTTTGGATCTATAAAGAAATAAGACATGGATGTTTAACATCTATGAAATAGTCGACATGTCGGAAAGAAGTTTATGACAATGTTCAAGGAGTTGACTATGACAAGATTTGATCTTTCATAGCGATATATAGTCTTGACGGATTAATGTAGCAACCACTACATATAATTTGGTATATGGTAGTTAAATAAACAAAACAAGGTTCTTCTAATAGAACGGTAACCTAGGACATGTACATGACATGGTCCGAAGGGTTTTGTTAATTCAAAGGGGTGCTAAAAGGGCATGTAAACTTCCATAGTTGAAGTAAGCATAGCGGAGTTGGAATCTTCACCATGATGAAACTGTTAAAAGAGTTTAAATTCATCAGAGATGATGAAGATGCTTGCATTTGCAAGAAATTAAGTGGGAGCACTGAGACATATTTCTAATACATTTTGTAGAGGACATATTGTTGATTGGAAATGATGTATCTTGTATTGACACAAGTTAAGAATTTCATTAAAATAAGATTTCGATGAAAGACTTGGGTAAACCCGGAATATTAGGCATTAATATCTATATGGATAGATTAAGGCGCTAATATGGTTGTGCCAGACATACATATATGAGATATTGAAAGGGTTCAATATGGAAACAACAAGAAAGGTTCTTGCTACATGGAAAGGATTGTATCAAAATTCAATTGTTTCAACACTTGGTGAGTAAAATCACATGAAGATTTTGATCGATTATACCATGATATGTATATATCCAGAATGTCCTATGCTCTAAATGTTATGAGAATATACCAGAATGATTCATAAGATCATCATTGGACAATAGTAAAGATATTCTTATGAGCTTTGGAAGAACTAAGAATATATCATGTATAAGTGACAAATAGTTAAAAGTAGTTCATTGTAAAGTGTTACATTGATACTAGTTTTGTCACAAGATACAAATTAAATTTATCTCAATTTAGACTATGGGTGGCACAATATAATGGAAAGGATGTTCCATGATGGATTTGGATGAGTTCCAAAGTTGAGATATTGTGACGGATACTACAACAAAAGGCTAAGTATATGACTGCTATAGTAGCAGCAAAGGAGGGCATTTGTGTTACGTAGTTTGTTATCAAACTAGGTGTGGTTCAAAGTGGGCTAATACTATGAAGATATATTGTGTGACAATAATATCAACATATTTTAACCCGAACGAACTAAAGGTCTCACCAGAGGACCAAATTTATACAATGCCATCTCATTTGAGAATGAGTAATGCGTAGAGACGCAAAGACATGCAAATACACACGGACCTGAAACTGTCAGATCCGGAGATTATGTTAACCACTAGCAATTGCGTATATGCAACACCAGAAAACCATAGGTGTTCAGTACGCAAAGTTTTTCAAACTAGATTATTGACTCTAGTGCAAGTGGGAGACTGAAGGGAATATGCCCGAGAGGCAATAATAAAGTGGTTATTATCTTATTCCATGTTTATGATAAATGTTTATTTTACATGCTAGAATTGTATTGGTCGGAAACATCAATACATGTGTGTTTAATAAACAAAAAGGGTTCCTAGTTATGCCTCTCTTATAGACTAGCTTGTTGATTAACAAGATGATCAAGGTTTCCTGATCATGGACATTGGATGTTGTTAATAACAAGGTCACACCATTGGTGGAATGATGTGATGAACATTCATCCGAAGTATAGCATTACGATCAAAGTCATTATGTTTATATTGCTATAACATCATACGAAGTAATCTTTATCCTTAGACCATGAGATCATGTTAATTGCTAACACCGGAAGAGTATCTTGATAACATCAAACGTCACACCGTAACAAGGTGACTATAAAGATGGGTTCAGTGCTACGAAGGTGTTATGTTGAGGCTCATGGATCAAGAGTGGAATTTGTCAATCCCGATGACGGATAGATATACTCTGGGCCCTCTCGGTGATATCACATTGAAATAGCTTGCAAGCAAGTGATGTGATCACTAGAATGTTATATCACGGGAACGAGAAAAGAGTGCATGTTGGTAACTAGATCAAACTAGGTATGGAGATACCGATGATCGAATCTCGGACATGTAATATATCGCAGGACAAAGGGATTTAGTTACTAGCGTTAAAGGTTCTCACGATCACAGAAGTCATCGTTGAATGTGTAGGAGTCAGTATGGATCTCCAGGTCCCGCTGCTGATTATTGATCGGAGAGGAGTCTTGATCATGTATGCATTATTCGCGAACCGTAGGGTGACACACTTAAGGGATACCGACACTATTTGGAGCAAATATGTTTTAGATAAAGATTTAAGAAAGCGCTGGAATTCTTTCAATAGACACCAAAACTGTTTCGGGTGAAATTGCTGAAATTGGTTTTGCATGTAATATTGAAATGTTGCAGGGGGTTTTATGTGAATGTTTGTTAATTAAAGTAATTAACAAAATTCTGAATAAAAAAATAATAAAAGAGTTTTATTAAATGAGAGAGCATTAAATTGGATAAATTTAATGCATTTAAAGTGGAGACTTTAAAAGAGAATGTGAAGGGGCAAATTTATGTGGAGGGAGTTACCACCACATGAATGGAGGAGGTGAAGAGTCACCTCCTCCATGCGCCGGCCATGAAGGAGGGGCACCCCCCTCCTCCTATAAAAGGCCACCCCCTCCTCACTTCTCACACACACCTCCTTGTGAAGGATCTCTCTCCCCCTCTACTATTATTCCCCCATGGTCTCGGATTAGCGAGATACATGTTCCCGGTGGCTTTATCTGGAAAGGAGTTGCTGCTTCCGCTGCTTTGCTGGAGAGAGGGATGGAGGTTGTCGGGGTACCGGACATGTGTGCGATCACGGATGCACCACTGCTTTGTAGTGCTGGACTTGGTGGTGCTGGAGCTGGATCTGATGGACGTGCTGGAGCCGGACCTGCTGGACTTCATCACAATCTTGAGATCGCAAGTGTACGACAACATCAACCACGAGTTCCTACTCGTTAACAAAGCTCGTTGTCTTCGAGGGTAAGTTCTCAATGGATGTATGTCCACCTGTTGCTCTGTATCTAATAGATAGATCTTGGCGTGTAGTTCACACCGTAGGAAATTTTTTGCTTTATATGCTACGGACCCAACACGGACAGCAAAGAAGAAGAAAGAAGTGATCAAGCAAGTATACCAAGTCAAAAAGGATGGACACAAGTGTGCTATTTCAGACTCAACTTTAAATAATGAAAACCCAACTAAGTTGACGCTGGCTCATAAGGGCAAGGAAATGAAGCAACTAACCTTCAAAGATCCAATTGCCGAATCTAAAGAATCAAAATTGGAAGTTCCCAAGATTAAGAAAGACACACCACTATGTGAAACCAAACCACAACCAAGATGCCACTCAACTTATCACATTGAAAAAGTAAGAAATTATACCGGCTTAGGGCCGAGGAGCTAAAGAAATGAAACATGGCACGGGTTTATAAAGGAAACTCTCAAGGCAAGCAAGGTGTGCAAGATCCTGTGATAAGAAGAGCAACAAGAGTGGAGAACAAAAAGAATAAAGCCAATAAGCAATCATGCAAAATAATTCGGTATCACTATCAAAAACTTTGGCCAGCACATCATCCACATTAATTATACTTCACCATTAATGCATATGTTATGGAATTCATCCCTAGGTAGGATTAGTTACCCACCATGGGTTTATTTTTATCCTTGGATGCGTCATAATTCTGTACATCATGAAAGGTTATTGCCCAATCATTATTCATTTGATTAGTTGCAATTTTCTCCCTAATCCAAGAGGCTGAATACTTGAAGTTCATAATCAGATTTGTTGTTTTGTTTACTTTGGCTATATATATACTTTGGTGGATGGATTATGCATGCCCATTGGGGCAAGGTATATGGCTGATATCTATTCTATCGCCCTCAGATCATTATCCAATCAAGGACTATGTGGTGTTCTAACATCTTCCTTAGCATTACTCGAGACAGAGATAAGGTATGCATTCATTAACAATTGTGCTTATGCTTATGTGTTGATAATTTGGCTTATAAATATTTGAAATCTATGAAAGGACAAATTGTCTTTAATTTCATGATTGAGCGCATATGATGAGCATGATATTGATATTGATCTTGTCTCTATAGTACCATGGAAATTACATTTTGACTGTTCAGTTTTAAAAGCAATAGCCACTGTGTTGGTATTGTTTATTTATCTCATTATGGTACTGTTTTATGAAGTCTCATGCCGCTTAGCATATCTTGCACAAAGAATCAGGCCGAATATGCAACTTTGCTATTCGTGCTAGAACTTTTTATTGCTATAGGTGCTACATATATTGAGGCTTCTAATGATTTGTTATGAGTACTGCAACAATGTCCATGGTTTACCAATGTTTCGACGAATTACTTGTTTTTATCTTGATACATGTATAGATGTAACTTTCATCTTAGATTGTTTTATAAATTCTCATGTATCTAGACATTAAAATGGAAGAGAAAATGAGTTGGCTCAGTAAACATCAGGCTACCATGATATTCATGGTATACTTCATATTTCACAATATCCAATGTTTAGTTTCGCCAATAGGTAAGGCCGGATTGGAGACAACCGTTTCGACCACTAATGATGGATCTAGTATAGGCGAAGATGAAGAAAGGAGGAAGCCCGTTGTTTATTACATATAAAATCTTAACTAAAGGGGTGAACATATGATAGTTCACGTACTCGTCAGATACTCTTCTTGAGGACATGAATGAAGACCATGTTGGGATCATTGTGGGAGTTTTTCATGAAGGAAATTGTGATATTCATCAACATCAAGATGAGGTGATTGTTCTTAAGCACATTATTTGAGGAAAACATACCCAAGTGGCAACAATCCTAGACACAAATTGTTTGATATATATTTATCACCCTTAGCACATATGGCCGATATTGAGTTATCGTCCTAAGAACTAGTGGTCGATGGAGTGTTGACGTCGTCAGTAGATTAAATGGAGCAAATTATTTTTTAGCACACAAGCTCTGCCAGAAACCAAGGGTAAGTATTAGCATTCGTTGGTTCATAGATGATCAAGACAAATGGTGTGACACACTCGGAAAGGTCCACTCGAAGGGTTACTAATCATTATTGAAGATACACCATGCCCACTATATCAAGTCAAGCCATGATCAGGCTTAATAACTGATTATGCTAGTGTTCAGAGAAGACACAAAGACTGATATCTGGAAGCTTCCAGTATGACTCCTTTAAGATGACCTTGTCAGAGAAAGATTCATGCGTGGGAACAAGGGGTCCATCAAACCCTGAGTTCGAGAGGGCGATGAATCGCTCGTTCTGAGCTTGTCGGCAACGGTGCACAGACACAACAGAGAGGTTGACATGGTTTTTTTTTACTCAGGTTCGGGACCGCCCTACTCCTGATTGGTTTTATTGGTCGCGGTGCTTTGCGAGGGTACAAAGGTGAACCAATGTTTAGGGTCACCGGTTCCTAGGATCGACCCCCTCTAAGGTAGGACAAGGTCTCCATATATAGGGCAGTCGAGCCTCTTCCCCCCAAATGCTGGGCGGGAAGGGTCACCACACTACCGCCCCTCGAAGGCCTAGTCTACAAGTCCACTTTTTGTTGACTTGGTCCTCTCTTCTTGGTCGCCCTCTGATCCTTCGTAAAGCTAGGCTCCCTAGAGCTGTCCTTTGCTATCTGATGCCTCCCTTGTCCCCTGAGAACCAAAGTGGTAAGGGACAGCTGTCTTGACTCTGATGACGTCCTCAGGGTCTTTACATCAGAAGATGGGCGACCCACGTGGGCCTGGTGTTTCCCGTAGGTTTTTTCTTCTACTTCCTCGTCGTGGGATTACGAACACGCCCTGGGGCACACACCGGTCCCCTAGGATAGCCTCTAGGCCCCGCTGAGCTCCCCTCTTGAGGCAGTGGCCTCAGGTTCCCTCTTAAGGTTTCCTGTCTCATGCCCCTACTTCAGGAGGGGACGGTGGCCCTGCTGGTGGGCCTGTCAGACATAGGATCGTGGTACCCCAGGTTCTAGAGGCGTGAAGGGGAAAGGGTCCCATAGGATGGCAGGCCTCAATCATGGCCTTGATCGTCGTGGTACCCATTTCCGCATGCATCTCTGCCATGTACTTGGACCATCCGGGCTCTGGGAACCATAGGATACAAACGGATATGCCCGGCCTCCGGAACCGCTCCCCACGACACGAAGGCTCGTGGGGCGTACTAGCGGTCGGTTGCGGCCATGTGTCCGAGGCGCCGTGTCATCCCGTCATCTCATAAATGGTGGCACCACAGAGGCACCTTCTCTCATATGTCTCCTCCTTCCCACTTTCCCTTCTTCTTCCCATACTCTAGGGAGAGAGCCTCAGAAACCTCAACCTTCTCCATGGATCATCCTCGGCATTCCTCCATAGAGAAGGGAAAGGAGGTGATGTCGGAGGCTGTCGCTGCCCTGCAGGCGAAACGCAAGCGAGGATTCCCCGTGGGAGTGGCTGCGGGGCGTGGGGGTCATGGCCCCGGCCGAGCCATAGCATCCTTTTCTGGTGCCCCTGGGGTGGCTAGAGGGGACCCGCCAACAAGACTTAGGCAGGGCCGGACTCACGGGGGCGCGCGAGTACGATGCAGGGAGCAGGGTGACAGAGGGGGAAATGTCCCCATGCCAGCGGCTTTCCCCCTACCTCCCCCTACCGCGGTGATGATCAAGATCGAGGAAGGCGTTGAGCCCAAGCGGGTCATTGAGTTTGTCCTCGTCCTCTGGGACGCTGGCTAGGACACGAGGGTGCGGCTGCTCGGGCAATTTGCCCTTGGAGTCACCGGGGACGGGCCTAGCAACGTGAAGATGAAGCATTCTGGTGGTGGCGATATCTAGAGCATGACAGTTGACGCCCCTCGCTCAAGGAGATGTACTTCACCACCGGCTAGGATCGCTTCATCACCCACCACCGCGTCCTGCGCGGCTCCATCCTATGGTTCGGCTACTTGGTCGAGGAGGTCTTCTCGATGTTGATATTCGACCTGTAACTATGCCGTGTGGACTGTCATCACCACCTCTAGAGAGTGTAGCACCTCCGGGTGCGGCGGAGGGTGCACCGCTAGAGAGCGGTGTGCTTACCGAGGCGGGCTACCCAGTCCTAGCGCTTTTGGCCTTTTGCTTTTGCAGGCGCGGCTTGTAATGAATCTTTTTAGTTGTTTCTTCTTGTGGTTGCCTTCTCTTGTGCATGTCGTCGGGCCATGGTCATGTGTGGCCAGCCCCCGAGTTAGGCGGCTCCACCGTGGGTCAGAAGAGCGCTCTGGGGAAAGCCGCAATCCGATGAATACAGTTGTTGTAGGCCTTGAGACCGTCACTCGGGTCTTGGCTATTAAGGAGAGAGTCCTCTTGAGCCCCCTGTAGGCCTCGCGTGGAGGAGGCCACAGGTCCGCATACGTCCTGGAGGCTCTCGATGGTGAGGCCTCCATGAGTGCGAGCTCCCGCAGGCCGTTAGTCAGGTCTCTCGTGCTGCGAACCATAGGGTAGCACGAGGGCAGCGAGATCCTCGCCTGGGAGCTACAGGGGTGGCCACCAAGGTAGAGTGGCCCCACTAGCCACTCTTTAACCCTCTCTAGGAGTGGGACCGTGCAAACATGTATCGACGTGACCCCACATACATTGGATATGCGAGCTCATCAATCTCCAGAATCCTTGTCACCGAAACCGGTCTATAGGTCCGGCGACCGTCACTTTAGGTCTCGGTGCCGATTGCTAGGGCCCGTTTGGAGGAGAGCATCCTTGTGACCTACCACATAGGCCTCTTGGGGAAAGCCGTGAGGCCATGCTCGTCCTGCTAGCCTCCCGTGGAAATACCGTGGGTATAGCACGAGGTCTGGCCGCTGGAAGGGACTACCCTCACGAGCCACTTCATGGGCCTCTCGAGGAGAGGATCATAGGGCAGCGTTTAGCCTGTTGGTCCCTCAAGGAGGAGACCGTAGGGAAAAACATGCGCCGCTGGGGCTCCCTGCAGGTGTCTCGCTATGGCTTGAAGTGTTAGGAGATGCGGGTGTCTCGTCACCGGGGCCGGCCTTTAAGTTCAGAGCTCGACACTTTAGTCCCTGGGTTGATGGGGATGACCCTTTCGAGCATGAGGCGCCATGGGTGAGTTGACTTGTTGACGAAGCCGTACCTTTCGAGCTCCAGGAACCGTGGGTGTGGTTACTCGTTGCTGGATCTGGTCCATAAGTCAGAGATCGATACCTTAGGCCCTGTGTTGACGTATGGTGCCCCGGAGGTGAACATCATGGAGAGAGCCACCAAAAAATGCAAGGGTCGACTTCCCTAAATGTGTCGCGTGAGGGTTTCAAGCACCAAGCACCGTGAGTGAGTTGACTCATGGCTAGAGCTAGTCTGAGAGTTCAGAGCTCGAAACTTTAGGTCCTGGGTTGTGGCACGACTATAGATACCATGGAGGGTATCACATATAAAAAACGTACGCGACTGATTTTCCCTACAAGTGTCTCGCAAGGGTCCCAAGCACCAGGCACTAGGGGTGAGTTGACTTATGGCTAGAGCTAGTCCGAAAGTTCATAGATCCACACTTTATGCCCTTTGTTGCTGGGAGGCGGCCTAGCTATAGACACCATGCCTAGCCCCCCCACTCACGTGGCACATGTTGAGGAGCTCAAGATGCACACAGCTTTTGAACATGTTTTCTTGAACAAAAAAAAAATGGTAAAGTTGGCACCATGCACAAAATCCAAATGGGAAAGTACCAAATAGGTCCAAATTATTACGATGTCGCCATGGCCGCGTGGGGTCTCATGGTAAATAAGGTTGTAGAGGATGGGAGTTTGGAGCGTGACCTTAAAAAAAGGGCGGGTAGCTGACCACTGTCCGCAAGAGAGGGGGGCTTGTAAGTCCTCCCGACACCAGGTACCTTTAGACATCCTTCAAAAGTTGCCAGGGAAGGAGTTGAGGTTGAGCACGCGCGATGGGTGAAGTCCACCGGGAAGTCAGGAATCTCGGTGTTTACTTCACCCTCGCGAGTCCCACTGGTGCTATCGAGGGTGTGGGGAGCCTACGCCGGGGGTCTCCCATAGCTGCGTGCAGCAGCTGCAGTGTGGCCCTTGTTAGATGCATACAATGAAGTGGCCGCCCTCTTTGCTAGCTAGTGTGTTCTCCTGAGCCATCATCTGCTATTTCCTCATGGTACCCCCATATAATCGAGAGCATCCACATCCTCTGGGTAGGCGGTGGCTATGGTTTTGTAGGCGTAGTCGAGAGAGCATAAGGCCTCCTTTTTTTCACACCGGATGGTGATGACCACGCCATTTCCTCCCAACATCTTGACAAAATTGTAGGTGTGGTGAGCGGCTGCCATGAACTTGGCAAGGGCAGGGTAGCCCAAGATGACGTTGTAGGGGAGGCCGATGTGTGCCACTGATTACCCACAAGTATAGGGGGTGTATCGCAGTATTTTCGATAAGTAAGAGTGTCGAACCCAACGAGGAGCAGAAGGTGCTGGCTAGTGGTATGGATCAGGATTTCTCTGCAAATACTTAGCAAACAAATTTTTGGGGTTTACTCATAAAGCAAGTAAACAAAGTACGAGTAAATAAAAGACAGTAGGAATAAATGCAGCAAGTGGCCCAGTCCTTTATGCAGCAAAGGACAAGCCGGTTGTATTACTTAAGATGACCAAACATTCTCGAGGACACATGGGAAGACTGTCAAGCGCTTTCGCTTCATATAGTTGATTAATCTTCTTTAGCTTGCTAAGTGTTGTGTGGGTGAACCTGTGCTAATGTACTGACCTTCCTAGGACTAATACATACTTGTGATTATACCCCTTGCAAACATCCGTAAGTACAAGAAAGTAATTAAGGTAGAAACCTAACCACAACTTTAAACTCTAAGACCCTTACATCCCTTGTGCAATGGTTTCCTAACGGGGGTTCAGGTTTCTGTCACTCCGGCAACCCTAATAATTAGTAGCAAAATACACAATGCATTCCCCTAGGCCCATATAGGTGAAGTGTCATGTAGTCGATGTTCACATGACACCACTAGAAGAAGTACACCACAACTTAAATATCAAACTATTGAATCTTTCTCAACACAACTCCACTACTAACAACATGACTTCTCCCATGTCCTCAAGAACAAAAATAACTACTCACAAGACATCATATGGATCATGATCAAACATGGAATAATGATGTATAACAATCTGAACATAAACAATAATTCAATGGTTCACTCAAAAGCATCAACTACAAAGAGTAATCAACACCGGGAAAGTTTCCCCTAAGAACTAATGCAAGATTCAACGCAATTGTTACAGCAATATGGAGATGGTGATGAGGGTGCTGATGGTGATGATGGTGGTGATGATGATGATGATGATCCCGATGAAGTCCAGCTTGATGGTGGTGTTGATGGCGACGATCTCCCCTCTCCGGGAAGGAAATCCCCCGGCAGAAATCTATCTGCCGGAGAGATCTTTCTCTCTCGGTGTTTTCCGCCCCGTAGAGGCGGCGGAATCTTTCTGTGGTCGCTCTCCGAGTCTTAGGGTTTCGGGAGGATGATATACGCCAGAGGGTAGAGGCTGAAGTGGGCCAGGGTGGCCACACCACCTGCTGGCACGGCCTAGGGCTGCCTGTGCTAGGGGGTGGTGTGGGCCCCTTGTGGCCCATCTCCACTCCATCTTCTGGCATCCTTAGTATTCTAGAAAAATAGGATTTTCCATATATTTTCCTGGATTTTCTAATCTTCACGAATTTTGCCTCCAAACAACACCTTTTCCATCAGAATCCTGACTGTAACGGTCCATGCTCCAAAAGTCATCAACCATGTAAAAACAGATGAAATAACATAAGTATCACCTCTCAATACGAAATATATTAATGAATAATAGTGAATTAAGACATAGAATAGTGATGCAAAATGGACGTATCAACTCCCCCAAGCTTAAACTTCGCTTGTCCCCAAGCGAAACTGAGCTCAATGAACATGGCCTCAGGTTTATGGAGTGAAGAGTCGATAAAAGAATAAGGACAAGAAGCATCACATTCATCAAATACATAGATCATAATAAAAGACAACTCACTATTATATAAGTTACATGCAATAAGTAAAGGAAACGCAATAAAGATACATAAATTAAATCATAATTGGTAATGGCAAACTTAGCTCTTGGTCGAAGAATAGTTGATAATTTGCTGGAGTTCACAAATAACTGGTTTTCAATGTAGCTTTCAAAGTAGTAAACATCAAGATAAGAGCATTGTGCAAAACAAGGAACATAAGAAACATGATTGAATAAATCATCATATGAATGAATGAAAAACAACAACTCAAAATACTTGTTGAGATAGAAGGGAATAGGTTTACTGACTCAAATAAAAAGTAAAAGAAAGGCCCTTCGTAGAGGGAAGCAGGGATTGCAAGTCTCATAAAGAGCTCCCAAAAATTATGATACTTACTAGCTTTCATCTCTCATTGCCCCTATCATAGGAATCTTTAGGTGATTAAGGTTAAAGTGATCAAATATGAGGATATGCATTGACAAGTTGTAAATTGACAATCTCATGTCCCTTGAATACGAGGGTCGCTCCTCATGCTACTCAAGTTTAGTCAGCGGTAAGTTCTTGTCATCGTAAACATATGTGTATCATAGAGAACCGCCAACGGGGTACCCCTTGTCCGATGATACGGAAGAATCCCCATATCAAAATGACAAGGCAAGCAGACAACAAGTATCTCAGCAATTTTCTTATTTACCATGGGAATATGGTGCTTTTTTCTCTCTTTCCTCTTTTCATAATATCTCTTTTTTTTTCTTTTCTCTTTTTCTCAATCTCTATCTCTTTTTTATAAGAAGAATGCTTCATAGATACTCGTTATGGTTATGTTGC
This sequence comes from Avena insularis, assembly GCA_023614405.1. Classification (NCBI taxonomy): domain Eukaryota; kingdom Viridiplantae; phylum Streptophyta; class Magnoliopsida; order Poales; family Poaceae; genus Avena; species Avena insularis. Next base: position 14,018 of record JAJUPC010000315.1, on the reverse strand, counting down.
AGGTTTCCACCATGTCAGCATGGATTAGACCAGCGGCCCAGGCGTTTATATAACACATATGCATAACTCCATGGACTTACAAGGTCCCCTTTCATTTCACACCGACGACATCCATAGACAAAAGAATCAAGATATCAACTTGGTACAAAGTACCAGTCCAATGTTGAAAGCGTTCCCCATGATAGGATGGTTCTGCTAATTCACAACTTACAAAGCGCAAGCATATACGCAACATAGATGAGCACAATGGTTCAAGTTTATTAAATGCAAGAAAGTAAAGTGTGCCATCAAGTTCATGATAGCTTTAATCACTAATTTTCACATAACAAGTTTAATTTGGAAGGTAGACAAAACAAGAATTTACTTGGAATAGCAATAATGCTACTAGGTAGGTATGGTGGACACAGATGGCAAAGGTTTTGGTTTAAAGGAGTGGATGCACGAGAAGAATTCCCTCTCAGTACAGGTTTTTGGCTAGCAAGGCTGGGTAGCAAGTATAAGAGTTGAAGGAAACAACCAAACATACAAGTGATAAAAACAAACATGCAATCTTCCTTGGAAGCACAAAAGATCTTAACTAGATAATACTAGACTTATGAGCAAATCAAGAAAGAAAGATGATGAAATTATTTTTCTTTAGAGTACTTCTATCTTTTCATTCAACTCTCAAAAAGTGTTGCCACTGACCGAGCCAGGTTTGCCAAAACCAACTAAATTAACTCAATAATGCCAAAGTGATACCAATACTAACAACAAGATCAATCATATAACCACGAATTGAAAACTAATATAAGCTATGCAAAAGAGTGAATGATAGAACTTCTCATTAATAATCCATAACGGCAACTCACACAAAGGGATACATATCTAACGAGAGAGGGGACACTTCCATAATGCAAACCATCCTACATAATAACTCCTCTATTCATGATATGACTCTACTAAAAAGGTAAAAAGATAGAAGATAGTGATGTGATACCGCGGCATTCCCCCAAGCTTGGAACAAACCAAGGGGATGCCAAACCTGATGACGAATTACTCCTTCGGTGGTGGTGGTATCCTCTCAATGAGCTCTTTGGCCAATTTCCCCAAGTCCTCAATCTCAAAGGTGAGATTATGAATAAGCTGCGAGTTTTGCTCAATGCGGCTCATGATCATGTCGGGTTGAGAATTCCAGCTCATGCTATTCTTTCCCCACGCTTCCTCCTTGAAGTCTTCTTTTCCTGCATGGCTAGAACGAGGCAAATCCCAATTGGAGGGTAATTTCTCCTTGGGCATATTCTGGTATTGATGCTCATGGATAAGAGTATGGAAAGGGTTCTTGGTGCGTCCAGGAGGTGACCAGGGATCTGAACGGTGATGGGGAGGCTTCCCTCCAATTGACATAGTCCTGGCAGGGTTTGCCACCACTCCAATGCTTGCAATGGTAGTGTTGGTGTGCTTTGCCTCCTCTTCATCTTCACTCTTGATCTCGTTCTCCTTCCCGGGGTCTTGGAGGTCTTCCTCCATAGGCTCCTTCCCTTTATCCTTGGCGGACACCATGGTGCTTCTAATCTTTCAAAGAGTATGTCCTGGCAGACACAGATCGAAACGAAAACACAACGGAAACACGGTATACAAACCTCAGGGGATCCGAGGGGTTATATAATACGAAGTTTCATATCAAAAGGAAGGTACTGGGAGAAAATGAGTCGGAGGCGGAATCCGAGGTGGACTCACCACCTGGTGGCGCGGCCAGGGGAGGACCTGCGCCACAGGGTGGTGTGAGCCACCCTGGCTCCGGTTCCGTCGCCTTTTCTCTTCGTAACTTTCCTTATTAACTGAAAACTGCAAAAATATTGTTGGATAGTATTTTCGCGGAACTTTTCTTACCAGAACCGTTACCTATTTGAAAACGGACTCTGCAGGTCTCTGAATTTGGTATTTAGTGGATTCTTCCGGAGTCTCCACTTGAATAATCATCAGTATCTTCATCTTCATATACTTATTACTTGAGTCATAAAACCTTTCTTTTCCTCATTACACCATTATCCCCACTACCTGGAAATTTCTTTCACACAAAACTTCACACAGTTCTTATTAGCAACATTAGTATAAGTGAAGTGATAAAACCTTTTGAATCCAACTTCAACTGAAAACCATCAAAACAAAATCTACTGTAGCAACTCCTTCCAAAAACCCAAAAAGAATTCAAAAAGGAAATCGAATAAAGAAGCAAATGCAAGAGTGGCAAAATCTGTCAAAACAGACCAGCAGGTAAAGATCAATTTTTTCGAAAATCTTTTGTTCCTCAAATCAAAAAGTGCAAAACTAACGAAAGTTAAATAACAACCCGGGTCAGAAGCACAAAAAATTGCAGCTCAATCCAACACACAGAGATTTCTCACGAATTTTTACGGTGAAGCACAAAAATCTGTTTCGGGACAGCAACTTCCCCAAATATTACTTCTCTCTCCTTAGAGGTTGATCTTGAGACAAAAACCAAACAAAACGGATAAGGAGCGGTTATTACCGAAGTAATAACTTCCAAGACTCAAAGAAACAAAAACAAACTGAAAGCAAAAACAAATTGGGTTGTCTCCCAGAAAGCTATTTCTTTATAGCCATTAAGATGGGCATGATAATTTTGAAGATGCTCACTCAGGAATATGAATTGAAGTGAAAGAGACCATTAAGAAGAAAAAATACACACATTTAAGTCTAACCCACTTCCTATGCAAGGGAATTTTGTAAACAAACAAGTTGTTGAAACCAGAGGCAACTTGCATAAGAAGGCAAAAGAAGTGCAACATAAAAACTTTCAGCATAAAACGAGGAAACTTGATATTATTGAGATGCATAAGAACACTTTTTCCTCTTTCATAGTAACTTTCAGTATCATGCATAAACTTAACAATATAGCTATCACAAGGGCCATCATATCAATGATCACTTATTCTAACAGAAAACACAGGAATACTAGCTCTCATAAAACTATTTTGTGAAACAATATTAGAGGTATCCTTACAAAGGATAGTGTGTCCCTCTTCTTCATACTTAGTGACAAAGTCTTTCACAATTGCTACCACAGGTTCAATATTTATTTGTTCATCAGGTTTTACAGTTCTCTTTTCACTTTTGGTGATTACATTAGTTATTTGTTCATCAGCTACCACAATTGTCACTGTCGCATCGTCATTCCTACTCACCATATCAAAACTTTGCGTCCCCGGCCTAGTATCTCGCCTCTGGCTAGTCCTTCTCACACGAAGGAGCATGTACCGTCGGGCGATCCTGACCGACGACCATCCTCGAGTGGTTGCGTGCTGTCGCGCACCGCAAGCAGGGTAGCCCTGGCAGAGCAGTTCGACGACCACACTCTCATTAACACTGTGCTGAGCATCCGTCCCGCTGTGTCAGCGGGAGACTTGTTGTTGGATTTCAGGTCTTCTTTTGGGATCAGATGCAATGTGGTCAAGATTAAGGTGTGTGTGCTGCCATTAGATTTTTCGTCCAGTTCGAGCACAGCTCAGACACCAAGCACGTTCTTCATTCTTCCTGGTCTATCGAGTGCTATGGGGAGAAAATGAGCTTCATGTGTTGGCATCGCGCTTGTGGGTTGGTCGATCTCTTAGGGCAACTTTGTTTCTTCTCCAAACTCGACTTTGACGGCCTCCCTTTGGATGCTTGGGAGCCGGAGGCCCTCAAGCAGGTCATCAGTAGCCTTGGTGACAAGCTGGTGGAGATTGGGTCACCACGCGACAGATGGATCATCGATGTAATGGTGTGGCTGAAAGATCCAAATGTATGAGGTGGATATTCGTAGAAAGGCAGGATGACAGATTAGATGAAAGCACCCGGTCATCATCCACCTGGAGGAGGTTCTGGAACCGATACATGGCATTCAGGATCCCGACGAGGCGGATAGAAAGCATCCTCGTTGCCTGCAATTTTGGCCTAGAAGGATCGATGGCACGGGACCACCATCATTTCGCAATGGCGCACACAGTTTTGGTGGCGGAACTAGGAATGTACAAGTTGGTGGTTTTGATTTCCCTCAATTGAAGACAGAGAGCTTTAGTGAATTGTTGTAGTATGTGTGGCTATGAATTTGTAGTCAATGTGACTTGGAGAGTGGAGCAGGTAGTTAGGCTGGATTAAACATATGTAAAAGTTTGAATTGATGTAGTATGTGTGGCTAATGAATTTGTAGTATGTGTGGCTAATGCATTTGTAGTGAACACCGTGCTTTATAATTTGTGTGAATAACCAAGGATAACCTCCTGGAAGAGGGTGGACTAGCAATGATTAATGTCACTTCTGTGGTTGCCGGGAAAATGTAGGTCATCTCCTCTTCAAGTACAATGTAGCTAGAGTATTTTGCCAAGTTGTGAGCGATCTGGAAGACAATAAATGATTCTTGTTTCAAACAAAGGTTTCCTGATGATCCTTATAACATTCTCTACAAGTTTTGTAACATGATGAACTACTGGACCATTTTGCAGACAACACAAGACAAAAGAAGAATGTAGTTTTATATGATTGTATCCTTAGTTCACAAACCATAATTGGGACGGTGCCACTAGGACTCAGTTTGTTGGGAGGGTCATGTTCAACCCGGTCATGCCTATGAGAGGGTGTCATCAGATTGATCTAGTTCTAGTGAAAATGCAAATTGTTGTGTTTGAATTGCTTGACTATAATATTTACCGAGGTTTGTTTGAAATGGTGCATGATTGTTTATGGAACATGCATGAATAAACCATGCAAAATCAGTACATAAATGTTAACTAAATTTTGTCTATCTAGGATAAGTATGACAGTTAACTAAATTTAAACATGAGCAATAATTCAATAAATAGATACTTGATAGTATTTGTTTACATCAGTACTAATTCGATACAAAAGTATGTGTTAGTGGCACAAACGTGGGCTAAAATTCCTAGAAGTTTCTGAACAATGCGTAAGCATTGCCTCTACAAAATCCATTATTCAGAGTTAGTCTAAACTTATCTAAACTTAATTATTCTTCACTAAAGAAACTACAGATCTCCACCAAAAAAGTTGGCTGGCCAATTGCCTTGAGAGGACGTAAGTTTAGTGATCATTCAACCCCAACTAATCTTTTTCTTCCCTCCAAACTTCAAGAGATTTGCATTGTTCATGCATGTCCGCTGGTCATGAACCAATCCCAATTTAGTACGAACACCCGAGTTGCAGCAATGATTTCTTCAAACATGAACTCCAGCATATCATGGAACGGATCGTAGGTCGGTGTGAACCAGAACCTCAATTTCGGCACTGAGCTATTTCCTGACATCGGCTCCAGCTGTCGAGCACTCCAGCAGGCTAAGTGTGGATGGATTGCTCGCCGGCGTGGTCTGGCCTCCGAATGTGTGTTGGAGGATCGTCTTTGCCGCAGAAGGTGTGTTCCCTACTTCCCCTACTACGATAAGGTCATCCGGGTTGAAGCATGGACATGAGAGTTCCTTGACCTTGGCATTGCCCTGTTCGAGGGTTTGTTCCCTCAGTGGAATGCTCCCATGAACACATTAAGACATACCTTGTTCCTCATATGTAGAGCATGCGATAATGTCGCCGCACGCTTTCTCCATAGCGCTACCTTGGCCCTACTTGCCGCCACCGCCGATGCAGCAGATTGTGCAAAATCATTCGTCTTGGATGCGAATGGGAGACCAATCTTGAAGTAGAGCCTCATGGTCTGCCTTAGAGGGGCCAACTACCCATGTTTTGGAGACCGCTTCTTAGGCGAGGCCATAATTAAGCTTATCCTAGGTGGTGCATTGGGACAGAGTTTAGGAAGTGAAGTGGGGTTAGTCAGAGAGGGGGAGTGATAGTAGGTATGGAGTCTGGGCACGTGTGAAAATAATCCTCTCCTATTTCCTAAGAGGCTGATAATTCGACACTTGTTGTACTAACCGCTCAATATTTATTTGCCTTCTCACCATAAGAGTGTGAATGTATAAAAAGACCAGTCGTGGCTACCCACCGGATCTGGCAATGTTCCAGGACAGGTGGGAGACCAAACAAATCGGGTTCCATTGTAAATACATTTACGACTGTGACCTTAGTTTCATACGATATTATTCCTGTGCCACTATGAACCATCAAATTGTATCAACACCATTAGAAACAAGGGAATAGGACATGGCATGTTTTCTGAATGGTGGGCCTGCCACCTCCACCATTGATGGCGTGCATCCCAGGTTCGAGGACTAGTGCCCCCATTATTATGTGATTTTCCATATTTTTTTGCTCCTAGCTCTGCTCCGCTCCACTCCACTGGTCCTCCCGCCACCCCTCTGTTCCGTCCTACACGACTCTTGTCCTCTCCTTGGGCCATCGTCCTCCTACCCTCCCCTCCCTTCCCTCCCTACCCTCCCTAACATGTCTCCTGGATGCTGTCCATCGCCTAGGCATGTTTGGAAACGAAAACCGTGAGTTGGGTGTTGGGTGAGGTGCCCAATGATGGTGGCTATGATTCGGATCCCGCTCGGAGGGGATTATTTGTTTGCGGCCCGAAAGTTCCTGGGCGAGTGCATCGTGGTACCCAAGTTGCCTATAATTGCTGTGTTTCGTAAAGTTGGGCTGCCAACTACTGAGAGGGGCCATTTTGAGGCAAACTCATCTCACCCCTGCCAAATTCAAACATTCCGTTAAACTGCCCCGTGAAGTAGACGATCGGGACCCACATGTCGGTCATCTGTCCGTGACCCGAGTGCCAACGCGGCAACCTCTTAGAAAAATCGAGGAACTAAGTGGCTTGGATGTGTTGACCAATTTCACAAATCCATTCCCTCCTTCCCCTAGCACCGGCAGCGTCGAACTCCACCCTCCAGGGAAAACGATCCCTTCAGACATTTGACTTCGGGCGCCAAGTTGCTGGACCCAGTTGCTACACCCATTTGCTGATCCCAAGCTCCAATGGCGCATGTCGTAGCCACCGTTGCGAGGCTCTAGCCTGCCTCCGCCGCCAATGAGCTGAGCAGCTCGGAGGATGGCAGATCCTACTACCAAGGAAGAAGAAGCTCTGGCTACATGCGGGTGAGATAACGTTCTCTTTGCTATTCGCATTAACTATAACTGCTAGCTGGCTACTGAATCTAAAATTGTTTGTTAGCCCAACACTGACAAACATATTTCGTCCATAGTTTTCTGTCAAGTGGGATCTCCACCGACCACCCTTACCTGGTTACGGTCTTCAGGTACGACTCTAAATCAACAAGGGTGAAGGGCAAGTGGTATGGACACCATTGTATCACGATGGAAGAAGCGCCTGCACAGATCTGCACTATCCCTGGTATGGTTGCTGCTCTGCATAATCATGATGAAATATGGACGAAGCAGACTGCAAAGTTCAGCTTCATGGATGAACGAGGCATCATGGTTCCTCTAACATGTGACAGTCAGCTAATTGGGTTGATGAAAAGATATGCTTCTGCTTGCATGTATGATATGAATTGTGATGTACTGGATGTGGAAGCTGCTGCAACTGGGAGTCGCCCTTCTATTCTTGGACAGGGTGGTCACTGGAACCCAATTAGCTCCTGGTAAGCAAAAGTCTCTTGGGGTTCGCATGTTTGTGCTGAATTGTAATTTTTGTTTTATTTACTCTATAGATATTGGGCAGTTATGCAACAATCCTATTTCTTTGACAGGAAGCACCACAAGGTTAGAAACATGACTGCCGAGTCAGTCATTTTGCTACCGAAATAAAATAAAAATGAGTGGAAAGATGATGTTGGACACGATTCTGGTGCTGATTGTCCCAGCGATGCAGAGTACGTGAAGCTAAGAAAATTGGCACCAAGGAAGAGGAAGAAGGCAGGAAATGAAGAAGCCAGTGGACGTGAAGTCTTGACACCCAGGCAGGGGAAGAAGGCTGCTGGCAATGACGATGCATAATAATGTGTTGAATTTGAACCTATATATGTAATTCGGTTAAATTCTGGAGCTCTGTGTGTGGAACTTTGTGGGGCAAAACAATCTACCCACGTTCTTAGAGTAAAGTGTCACCCGACTTAGGGTTTGGAAACATCTGAGTAAGTAGTTGAATCCGAAATTGTGATTGTGCCACTACTATTTGAAAACACACAGCACCGGTTCCATGATTGTTGAGGGGTAGGAGGTCTCCAAATTCGATGGAATGCAAGTGGCACAAAAATAAATTATTTAAGCTGCTATACTCCATGAAGCAGCAACTTATTTCAGCTGCTGCACAATGACATGGCAACATAAACATCAATGGTAACCGATAATGCCTAGATGATGAGGAAATAAGTACCACTTTCTGGTCTAATCTTAAGCCCGTCTATCTCACCGCGTCCCTGCTCCTGCATCCCCTGCATCTGGCGGAGCTCCCAGATCTCCAGTAACTGGGTGTACGTGCTTACACTTTATAAATTGTGGTTGTGACATTTGCATGCGGCACAGTCCACGTAGAGTACGTTTAAACAAACCACCAATATCAGAATACCACCATGATCATACAAAAGGAAGTAATGCAGGGTTAAGATAGATTAACAGGCGACCAATTTTTTCTCTCCCAGGACTCTGGGACCACTATTTCAGACCGCTAGGTCAACAAGTACTACTATTACAACTTAAAAAAGAACGGAGCTCAAGCTAAATAGAACTAGTTATCACACATCTCCTTGATCTTCCTAATCTTAGCCCGATGCCAATCTTCCTGTGAGAGCAAGGATCGAATCATCTGCTCCTTCCTTTTAGCATCTTCCTTGTACAACTTCAAATGTTTCTCTACATTTATCCTCATGCACTTTTTCAATACTCGTAGTTGTGAACTGTAGGACTTTGGCCTGGTGAAGTTCATTCCTTGCTTGAGTCAGTTTTGCTCTGCTTTAGCCTTCAGGGCCAACGCCATGTCCCTCTCCTTCTCGACTTTGCTAACCTTGTCTTGCACCCTCCTGAGATCTCGGCTAAGCTTGGTTGTGTCAACTTGGTCAAATAGGCTTCATCTCAGCACTGTCAAGAAGTGAGATGACTATGGATTCTTTCAACTCAACAGTCATATCCCATAGTTTTTCCAGCATTTTCTGCATCGATTTGGGCCACTCTGGATCTACCCATGTGACAACGCTGCAACTTCTGCCTTGCATCATTGCATGATGTCCTTGACACCGTAAAAACCTCCTGCCTGGGTTTCGTCCTTCGAATGCTACAAATTTATCAGGCACATATCCATGTTTACATAGCGGAGGACTGTCTTCCTCCGCTAAACCATGATAGTCGGAGTCGTACGGCATCTGGTTGGCCTAACACATCATACATGCATGAGTGAACAGAGTAGATCTAGCTCAAAATAGATAATTGGCCACAGATGACAGAGATAGAGATGAGACGACTCACATCAAAATCACCGTCCCTATCGTCATGACGCCTTTCCTCACCGTCTCCCCTTGAACCCATGGCGAGAGGGGGCTGGGGGACTGGGGTAGCTGCAGGAGAGATAGCTGGAGGCACCGTTGGCTCGCGGCTACGTCGGGATGGGAGAGAAGTGGGGAAAGTGTCTTCGAGGGGAAGGAAGAGAAGTATGGGGAGGAAGAGAAGTAAAGGGGATGTGACACTGTCATATGGCCCACGGAACTCATGATTCGTGATACTCGCAAAATGGGATCACCCGGTGTTGCCATTTTGTCCAGAGCAAGCGGGCAGTAAGCATGGCCAATCATGTCACAAAATAGCCTACTCTCGGATCGCTCTTACGAAGACCATCCCAATCATCCAAGCGCCCCGATCGAATGGTATGTAATAATCGTCATGTAGAACAACTATGTTAGGGCATGCCTTCTAGAAGACTCAGTCTAACGGCCACCATTGGGGGCTAAGGTTAGGGCTCTCCTAAGGTTAGGATCCATGTGGTTTATGAAAAGAACACACATTTCAATGACTCTAGTGGATCCATATGTGGTTTGTGAAAAGAACAAACATGCAATGAACTCTGGTGGATCCATATGTGTTTTGTGCAAAGAACACACATGCAATGACTGTAGTTGTGGTTAATGAAAAGAACACATATCCAACGAATCTAGTGGATCCATATGTGGTTTGTGAAAATATCACACATGCAATGACACTGGTGTATCCATGTGGTTTGTGAAAAGAACAGACATGCAATGACTCTAGTTGTGGTTTGTGAAAAGAACACACATGCAATGAACTCTGGTGGATCCATATGTGGTTTGTGAAAAGAACCCACATGCAATGGCTCTAGTGGATCCATATGTGGTTGATGAAAAGAACACACATCCAGTGACTCTAGTTGTGGTTTATTAAAAGAACACACATGCAATGACACTCGTGGATCCATGTGGTTTATGAGAAGAACAGACATGCAATGACACTGGTGGATCCATATGTGGTTTGTGAAAAGAACAAACATGAGTGACTATGGTGGATCCATATGTGGTTTGTGAAAAGAACACACATGCGGTGACACTGGTGGATCCATATGTGGTTTGTGAAAATAACACACATGAAATGACTCTAACTGTGGTTAATGAAAAGAACACACATGCAATGACTCTAGTTGTGGTTTATTGAAAGAACACACATGCAATGACATTGTTGGATCCATGTGGTTTGTGAAAAGAATAGACATGCAATGACTCTAGCTGTGGTTAATGAAAAGAACACAGATTTCAATGACACTGGTGGATCCATACGTGGTTTGTGAAAAGAACACACATGCAATGACTGGTGGATCCATATGTGGTTTGTGAAAAGAACAGACATGCAATGACTCTAGCTGTGGTTAATGAAAAGAACACACATTTCAATGAGACTAGTGGATCCATATGTGGATTGTGAAACGAACACGCATGCAATGACTCTAGTGGATCCATGTGGTTTGTGAAACGAACACACATGCAATGACTCGATCCATACGTGTTTTATGAAAATAACACACAACCAGTGACTCTAGATGTGGTTTATTAAAAGAACACACATGCATTGACACTAGGGGATCCATATGTGGTTTATGAGAAGAAAACACATGAAATGACACTAGTGGATCCATATGTGGTTTGTGAAAAGAACACACATGAAATGACTCTGGTTGATCCATATGTGGTTTGCGAAGATAACAGACATGCAATGACTCTAGATGTGGTTAATGAAAAGAACAAACATTTCAATGACACTGGTGGATCCATATGTGGTTTCTGAAAAGAACACACATGCAGTGACTCTGGTGGATCCATATGTGGTTTGTGAAAAAAACGCACATCCAATGACTCTAGTTGTGGTTTATTAGAAGAACACACATGCAATGACACTAGGGGATCCATATGTGGTTTATGAGAAGAACACACATGCAATGACACTGGTGGATCCATATGTGGTTTCTGAAAAGAACACACATGCAATGACTCTGGTGGATCCATATGTGGTTTGTGAAAAGAACACACATCTAATGACTCTAGTTGTGGTTTATTAGAAGAACACACATGCAATGACACTAGGGGATCCATATGTGGTTTATGAGAAGAACACACATGCAATGACACTGGTGGAACCATATGTGGTTTGTGAAAAGAACATACATGCAATGAACTCTGGTGGATCCATATGTGGTTTGTGAAAAGAACACACATGCAATGACTCTAGTTGTGCTTTATGAAGAGAACACAAATCCAGTGACTCTAGCTATGGTTTATTAAAAGAACACACATGCAATGACACTAGTGGATCAATGTGGTTTATGAAAAGAATAGACATTCAATGACACTGGTGGATCCTTATGTGGTTTGTGAAAATATCAGACATGCAAGGACTCTAGTGGATCCATATGGTTTGTGAAAAGAACACACATCCAATGACACTGGTGGATCCACATGTGGTTTGTGAAAACAACATACATGCAATGATTCTAGTGGATCCATATGTGGTTTGTGAAAAGAACATACATACAACGACTCTAGCTCTGATTAATGAAAAGAACACACATTTCAATGACACTAGTGGATCCATATGTGGTTTGTGAAAATAACACACATGCAATGACTCTTGTGGATCCATTCGTGGTTTGTGAAAAGAACACACATCCAATGACACTGGTGGATCTATATGTGGTTTGTGAAAAAACACACATGAAATGACTCTAGCTGTGGTTAATGACAAGAACACACATGCAATGACTCCAGCTGGGGTTTATTGAAAGAACACACATGCAATGACACTGGTGGATCCATGTGGTTTGTGAAAAGAACAGACATCCAATGACTCTAGCTGTGGTTTTTGAAAAGAACACACGTGCAATGAACTCTGGTGGATCCATATGTGGTTTGTGAAAAGAACACACATGCAATGACTCTAGTGGATCCATATGTGGTTTATGAAAAGAACACACATCCAATGACCCTAGCGGTGGTTTATTAAAAGAACACACATGCAATGACACTAGGGGATCCATATGTGGTTTATGAGAAGAACACACATGCAATGACACTGGTGGATCCGTATGAGGTTTGTGAAAAGATCAGACATGCGATGAATCTGGTGGATCCATATGTGGTTTATGAAAAGAATACACATCCAGTGACTCTAGATGTGGTTTATTAAAACAACACACATGCAATGACACTAGGGTATCCATATGTGGTTTATGAGAAGAACACACATGCAATGACACTGGTGGATCCATATGTGGTTTGTGAAAAGAACACACATGCAATGACTCTGGTGGATCCTTGTGTGGTTTGTGAAAAGAACATACATGCAATGACTCTAGCTATGGTTTATGAAAAGAACACTCATTTCAATGACACTGGTGAAATGGATCGTTTGGGCACCTAGAGGGAGGGTGAATAGGTGCTACACCAATTTTTAATTCTTTTTCAATTTTAGGCTTAGCACAAACGTAAATTCTCTAGATAAACTAAAGTGTGGAATTTCCCTATATGCAAACCTATCTACTAGCGAGTAAAGAGCGAGTGGAAGAGGAACGAGTGAACCGAAGTGAAGCACGCGGAGACACATGATTTGTTTGACCGCAGTTCCTTTGTTTGACCGAAGTGAAGTACGTCTACGTTGGAGGGGTGGCTTTGTAAAAATATCCGCCAGTTGGTTCTTCGTGCTCACAAAAGATAGATCAATATCACCTCAAGCAACATGGTCACGAATAAAATGATTCCGAATCTCAATATGCTTCGTCCTTGTGTGCTGAACTGGATTGTACGCAATTTTGATAGAACTTTCATTATCACATAAAAGAGGCACTTTGTCACAATTGACACCGTATTCCTTTAAAGTTTGCCTCATCCACAATAATTGAGTACAAGCGCTGGCAGCAGCAACATATTCAGCTTTGGCGGTGGAGAGAGATATATAATTCTGCTTTTTGGAGGACCAACATACAAGAGATCTTCCCAAGAATTGACAAGCTCCAGAAGTTGACTTTCGATCATCCTTATCACCAGCCCAATCTGAGTCAGTATAACCACATAAAGAGAAATTGGAGCCCTTGGGATACCAGAGACCAAAGTTGGGGAATGAACTAAATATCGAAAGATCCTCTTAACCGCCACTAAGTGGCCTTATTTAGGAGCTGCTTGATACCTTGCACACACTCCCACACTCAACACAATATCGGGTCTAGATGCGCAGAGGTAAAGAAGAGAGCCGATCATGGACCGGTATACCTTTTGGTCCACATCTTTACCATGAGGGTTGAGTTCGAGATGACACTTTGTTTCATTCGGAGTAGCGACACCATTTAGATCCGTCATCTTGAATCTCTTGAGCATGTCTTGGATGTACTTTGCTTGATTAATAAATGTTCCTTCTCTTAGTTGCTTGATCTCGAATCCAAGAAAGAACCGTAATTCCCCCATCATAGACATCTCAAACCTGTCAGTCATAAGCTTTGAAAATTCATCGTTAAAAGCTTTGTTAGTAGAACCAAAAATGATATCGTCTACATATAGTTGGCATACGAAGAGCTCCCCCTTAACCTTCTTAGTAAAAAGAGTGGGGTCGATTTTCCCAACTTCGAA